>JABSTQ010010975.1:0-242770 GCA_013358835.2 Ixodes persulcatus | reverse complement strand
TCGTTCGCAGCATGAAGTACAAGAAAACGTGGAAAGGTGTCGGGTTCTTTGGCTTTTGCAAAAGTAGGGGGAGCGGGGCGAACCCTTTTGGGGGGTCGCTCTGCTCGGGGTTTTGAAGAGAGGGACGCCAGAAAAAGGCAAAGGGTGTTCGGAATCTGTGGCGCGCCGCCCACCACGGAGCCCAACGAGGGAATAGGTAACACCCCATAACAAATATGGCTTTGCTGGAAGCATTACTCTATTAGCGCTACCCAGAAACTATAACCAAGTGTGGATCTGGACGAGAGTATCTGTCACCACCCAAGGTTAGCCCTTGCCGCCAAAGGAGTTGAAAAGGAAAGAAGAGAAATGAGAAGAGTGAAAAGAAGGAGAAGACAAAGGTGAAAGAAGGGAGGGGATAGTAGAAGGAGTGGCGACTAGACTGAATCATCCTGGCCGGGCCTTACCAGGACTCCCGTCTATGAGAAGCAGGGGCCGAAGTGGTGTATTGCCTCGCCCGGGGGGCCCCGAAGGGTCCAAACCTACCCCGGGCTCGGCTCAACCACCAGGATGCCCTTTTCCTCAGACACGGGAAAGCCACGCACAGCCAGACGTGGGCGGGCGAACCCGCATGGCTCGGGGTCCGTGGAGACGCCACTCTCCAAACACCTGCTTTCACAGGTGCCCCCTGCGGGCTGGACTGAATTTGTCGGCTGTTCCGTTTGCATCGGGTAGCACACTATACATCGGGTGAGCAGAGCCCGCGGTCCGGTCTAAGCAGAATTGCCTATTTTTCTACCCCCAAGTCCTCAAGTCTTAGCTCAGAGCACTCGATGGCGTTTCCGGCTCATTTTCCCTGACTGGGCTCACTTTTTGACAATAGCCCTGACAATTCCCTGATTTTTCCCGGTAATTAAATGTTCCCTGATAATTCGCGGTTTTCCCGGTCGCTAGACACCCTGTAAACACACAATCACATATTTAAAGAGAGTTCGTGTTTATTTAAAGCTTTGCTTCTCGACTTTGAAAGCTCGGCGTACAAAGGGTTGCATTTGGAGACGTTTGATTTGTTTACTCACTGAAGAAACACAGCGAAAATCAGCCGCCGGCGTCAACTACCACGGTAGTGTGTTCGTTTACATCACGTGACTCCTCTCCGCCAATTGTATTCGTCCCTCTGAGGGTTCCCTCGTTCGCTCTGTCTGTACCTACATCGTACCTCGGCAAACCTCACTCACGAAGGCCCTCACTCACCCTCATCTTCACAGGTGAGTGAATCTCTGAACCAGGAAAGTTCATGAGAGTGAGGGTGAATAAGGGCCGTGAGGGCTGTAAAGACCGTGAGTGTGTAAGGGGTGTGAGGGCCATGAGTGCGTGAGGGGCGTGAGGCGTGTGAGGGTCATGGTACGGGGGCGGTGAGTGCGTGAGGGGTGTGAAGGCCATGAGTGCGTGAGGGCGGTGAGTGCGTGAGGGCGGTGAGTGCGTGAGGCCCGCTTGAGACGGAACGACTTTTTCAGCAATTATGGTGTTGCTAGCGGGTTGTTCCCTAGCTTTCCCTGGATCGACACGAATGGCTGAGATAGGGTCCGGCTCGAAACAAGCGAGCAACTCGGAGCAATTCGAAGAGGTTTGAAACGGCTGCAGCCAATCAGGGGTGCAATATTGTCACGTAATACCTCGTGCTAGTGATGATAACAAAAGACTTCGTTCTGGTTTGAAATTGATCGTTTCTGGAAATAAACTGTTTCAGAAAGATGCATTGGTATTCTCAACAAGATTTAAATGCATAAAACACGTTTATAGCACATAACTATGTGTCTAAATAATGCAAGAAAAATAAAATTTCGTGATGATGATGATGGCAAAATGCAGCGGTGCGGCCCGTGTTGCTGGTGTTGCAATGTCAAGTTGCTGGACGCAATTGCCCCGTCTGAAGCGGGCCTGAGTGGCGTGAGAACCATGAGTGTGTGAGGGCCATGAATTCGTGAGGGTGGTGTGTGCGTGAGGGGTGTGAGGGCCATGAGGGCGGCGAGTGTGTGAGGGCCATGAGTTCGTGAGGGGAACGAGTGCGTAAGGGCCATGATTGCGTGAGGGGAATGAGGGCCGTGAGGTTCAGTGAGTGTGTGCGAAGGGCTGAAGGAGAGTGTGACTGTGAGGATGAGGGTTAGTGAGGGGCTGAAGGTGAGTGTAGGTGTGAGGGGTTTAGGTGAGTATGGCTGTGAAGGTGAGTGAGGGCGACCTAAAATGCTCATGTCTGCCCTACATTCCCTTAGCAAATATAGCGTTCAGCTAGGGGTGTATTTGTAAATCCGAGTTAATCTTGGTGCAATTGGAATTTAAACACGTGCTTAACCAAGCTAGATTTAGGATGCTAAGCCAACTTAGGAAAGGGCAGCTTTGGGTTAA
This sequence comes from Ixodes persulcatus, assembly GCA_013358835.2. NCBI lineage: Eukaryota > Metazoa > Arthropoda > Arachnida > Ixodida > Ixodidae > Ixodes > Ixodes persulcatus. The sequence goes on along the minus strand of JABSTQ010010975.1, from coordinate 240,385 downwards.
GGTAAGCGGCATTTGTGCCACAGCCCCTTAGTAAACTTTCCGAATTTTAGTCTTTCTTTAAATTATCACAAAATTTCTCTTCCCCATATCCGAGGGAGCCGCTCAATTTCCTTCACTAAAACAGACAGAAATGCTTTAAAAAAGTGCAAACAGGAATGGGAAATTGTGATCGCTTTGCTGTAGCCGCTATTTCTTTATAACCGGTCGCGACAGTACTGTTACAGATTCCACTTGCAAACTGATTAGAAGACATATGTATCCTGATCAGTGCAGATTGTTGGGTGAGTTGGTGCTGGGAATTCAAAAACATGGTAGCACTTGAGACGAGGACAAAGGAGGAGACTGGACAACACAACGCGCTCACACTATTATCAGTTTTCTTTGTTGTCCAGTCTCCTCCCCTGTCCTCGTGTCAAGCGCTACTATGTTTTTGTATGCATCCTGGTTATCCTCCTTTCACGTCTATCAGTCATCAGCATTTTGTAGGCAAAAAAAGAACGAGAAATCAATTAATAACTTGTTTAAACAAACAATGATGTTAAAACTGCGAATATGTACCACAAAATGATCAAAGAAAGCATAAAAAAAAATTTGCACCAATGCGAATTGAATCTAAAAGGCAGTATCTATTTCGACTACCACAGTCAAAATATCTTAAATATTACTGCGACATCTGAGACGACACGTCCGTAAAACGTCAAAATTAGGGATGCCGCGAACTTTTTTCGAACCGAAGGTTCGATGATTGAATCAAGCGGTTCGAAAGATTTCGAATTTTCGAACTTTCCAAATCGAGAAATTCAACGAAAGTCGAATTTTCGCACTTGTTAAACTAAAAAGATAGAGGCTTTTCAAAATTTCGAGCTTATTACGCTGCGAAATTCGATGCTTGTCGAACTTTCGAACTTGATAGACTAAAAAATTCAATGATTTTCAAACTTTCGAATTTCTTGCACTAAAAAGTTCAAAGTTTTTCGAACTTCCTACGCTAAGAACTTCGATAATTTTCGAACTTTCAAACTTATTAATCTAAAGAATTCGAAAATTGTCTAACTTTCGACTCCTGAAAAGTAAAAAGTTCGACGAACTTCCAACTTTTAAGGTAAAAGTTCGAAGTTCATTGAACTTCGAAAGACCGGCGGGCGGTTTCATTTGGATTCAAGCAGTGAGATACATTCGTAATTTTTTTTTCACGTTTTTACATGCGGTTTTACATTCCTTGCGAAAAACAATACCGTTTATTTCAATCATCTGGCATGCTTGTTTTAAAGAAATAGATTGCCGAAGGAGCGAGGAAGGACGACGGGTTTTTGACAATTGTCCTTTGTGCCATATTTGAACCGCGCCATAGCCGAAGCTTTTTATGGTAGAGATGTTAAACTTTTTAAGAATGATCTATGTATAGCCCAGGTAAGTGTAGTCTTAAGATATAATTATTGTTGTTCAAGACGGCTTTCGAAAAAAATATCCAAACATGTATGTATCTACAAGCAATTATGCCCTAAACTTTGTAATTCTTTTTGTCTAAATTGTTTGAGGCATCGCATTTAAATTAATGACACAGACAGTACATATCATTACCATCTGCAGAATACAAAATAATGTATTTATTGTTTTTTTTCACGTTGAATAAAATAACTCATGGGGGAAGATTTCTAAAACTGTTCAAGTTCAGCACGTCATAAAAAAAAAAACATTTTTAATTTTTTTTTCTGATTTCACGTTTCTGGGTTTTTTTTCTTTTAGCCTGTACACATTTTGGTAGGACAAACTTGTTTCATAGTTCTGGGCCTCTGAATATGCAAGAATACAACACTGCCGGCGAGTTCTTGAGTTTTTTTTCTCCAGCTTTTTATTTTTGCATTTACTGCTATGTTTATTTATTTATTATTTTTTACCAATGGCACAGTTATTTAGGTCCAGTGTTGTACGGAATGGCGTTCCAAGAAACGGCGTTCCTGGAATGCGTTCCTTTTAGGAGGAACGAAGGAATGCCGCCGTTCCATTTTGCTTTGGTGGAACTGGAACGGGAACTCATTACATTTTTACTGGAACAGAAAGAGTAACGGGGTTCCTTTTATCATTCAGTGGGGTAAGTTTTATTTTATTTTTACGAGGGAAAGTTTTGAAGTATAAAAAACTAAATCTTTACGAAAATATTGTTTTTAACTCGTTACCTCTTTGGTTACTTATCTTCGGATTTATATTGTGTGGTCCTCGCTTGGTAACAGTCGTTTGCAGGAGAGCTAGTGGACATCAATGATTCTTTTTTGAGTGCCCGAAACTGCGGTACAAAAAGCAAAACTTTTAGTTGCACGAAAAGATACAAAGAGGGACGTTTCAAACTCGACTACTTTCTTTGCTTCCACGAATCCTCATACACCCAGAAATCAAAGGCCGACTACAGCGATTTCTGAACTTTCATAAACAGACCTACAGTTACAACAAAATCACAGGTTACCAGACATCGAACGCACCCTTTTATTTCGAACATTGCTCACTTAAACGATAAACAAAAATTAACCTTTATTCCTTCTCCCCTTGTCCCCCACCTTCAAACTGAACAACGAATCAAACCTTCACAAAGAACTACTTGTAGTTTTCAAGACTGACCTTCCAAAAGCATACCCTCTCCTTCACTTGTTCGTCTCGCGGACAGCAACATCGAGGAGCAACTGTTGTAAAGTTCGAACAAGGGTCTTTGTTAGATTGAACCGTGTGAGGTTCTTGTAAAACGCTCGTGCAATGTGGGGTAACAGTCGATTTGGCTCGTCTGAATCGTTCACCACAAACATAAATATGGTTAAAAGCTGAGATTTTTCAACTTGAATTTATTAACAAATAAAACCTTGATTACGCTTGTTTTCTTCTCCTGGTGCCCTTCCATCAAGACATATAAATTCGTATGTTCCCATTTGATGGGATAGATAAAAAAAAGAAAACTTTGCTTGATCTAACCAAATATGGTTATCAGCAAAATACAAATGTAACGTATATGTAACAATACGTTCCATTTTTTAACTGAAATGGGAACCAGTTCCTTTTTCACAGATGGAAGTTGGAACGGGAACGCATTCCTAAAATCAGAAGGAACGAGGAACGAGCTTTCATTCCCTTTTTTGAGGAACGTGTACAACACTGTTAAGGTCGAAAAGACATAGCTTTGAACTTCCGAACCACCCAGCATGTGACGAGTAGTGCCTTCTGAAACAAGCTTCTAACGATGACCATCTACGCGATCTTTTATGCAGTGAAGAGCAACAGTAGCTATACATATGCATAAATAATTTCAGATTAAAATAAGCTCGACCATGCCCTCTTTCCCCGTATTGTTTTCTTTAACAGTCTGAAATATCTTGGGGGGGGGGGAGACTGGAGCCCCCTTCCCCCCTTCCCCCCCCCCCCGTTTTTTCTCTTCCGACGCCACTGGTATGGTAGAACGCTCCTCGACCTCAAGTTGTGTCAGCTTCTGTGCTTTTTGCTCGGCGTTTCTTCCGTCCCGGAAAATAAACCTCCAAAGCAATTACGAACAAAAAAAAATGTCAAGGTGCAGGCGAGCTGGTGTATGTTGATCATGATGCAAAATCCCAAGACTGTGAATGAAATTCGCAAGAAATAGTGAAAGAAGAAAGAAAAAAGGGGACAGAACAATGTCTCAAACTCAGCTCAGTTGAGTTTGAAACGTTGTCCTGAGCCGAGTTTTCAGTTGAGTTGAGTTTGAGAAGATGTCCTGAGCCGCGTTTGAGACGATGTCCTGAGCCGCGTTTGAGACGTTGTCCTGTCCCCTTTTTTCTGTCTTCTTACACTTTTTTTTTTTTTTTCAAATTTCATTCCCAGTCTCAGGATTTTGCATAACGTACAAACTAAACTTACTATATGCCAGTGTCACTCGGGCGGCGTTCAATCGGATTACTACCAGCGTGCAAGGGGGTAGGGAGGCAGTTTGCCAGATTGCTTCAGGGTTTTTCTGAGCCTCAACCACCTGTTTGAACCTTTCTGTTTCGAACTGGATGAGTATCGTTAAACAGTGTGTTCGTGTGATCACTACTTCGTGATGCACGTTAATGACCCCCCCGGGCTGGCAGTTACAATTACTGATTTATGGTTACACGTCACTCTGCACTGGCAAATATTCCAGCACATCCGGGACACTCGTCATCTCATTTAATTGCCTGACCAACTTCGTGCAGTCTAAATATCACATCCGAACTTTTCTAAACCTGATTTCGTGAAAACCAGTGAGGCTTGAAAACGTTATTTGAAACTGAAACTGTGGCGGAACATGAAAACCGGACTTCGAACTTTGCGCACTTGGACTTGAAAGAAATTCAAAACCTTCGAAGTTTTTTTTCTTCAATTTAGCCCTACAAAAGAATCGGAACCTTCGAAGTTTTCGAACTTTATGTGGAAAGAAATTAGAAAATCTTCGAATTTATCAAACTTTATGTCTATAAGAATTCGAAACGTTCGAATTTCAGATAAAGAAATTCGAAACATTAGAATCTCTCGAATTTCAAGTTCTAAAAGTTTGAAATCTTCGAATTTCTTGAACCTCAAGTAAACAAATATTCGAAATAATAGAACCAAACTTTTAGAAACCGTGAAAGCTTCGAACTTTTCGAATTCGAAACTCCACGACTTTTGAAAGTTGCGAATTTTTCGAATTCGAACCTCCGTACGGTCGAAAATATCAAACCTTTCGAATTCGAACATCAGTTCGGTTCGAAAATAATGAAACCTTTTGAATTCAAACCTAGGGTGGTTCGAGGCATCCCTAGTCAAAATAGTGGCTTTATTATTCCGACACTTCCCTCACTGCAGCCGTCCCCCCAATAGTAGCCATTTCGTGGTTTCGTTGTTTTCTTCTGTTTAGTCTCTGATCGTGTTGTCGGTGTTGTGTTGATATGTTGACGGAATCACGCTTTGTGTGCCTAGGAACTTTCGGTCCCAGTTGGCAGTGGATGGACTGGCTCGACAATTGATCTATGATTCATGGCTGTGTCTACAGTGCCATCCGACGGCACTCCAATCGCACCTAACAGTGCCGTCCGAAAGAGTCGGACGGCGCGTGTATCACTGGGGAGCTCGTTAACACACCCCCCACCTGCGTTCACGCCGCTTCGCGGCGACAGTATGCGGCTGCTAATTACAAAACTATTGACCCATTTGGCCCTGTCGTACACGCCGCTTCGCGGCGTCCAGCCGGCAAACCAAGCCCCGTTGTACCCCATGCACCTCCGGAAGCGATGTCCCATACCATTTCGTTCAGCAAAATTTCGGTGACAACATTAGTTTTTCCCGTGTTAATCGTAAGAAAATAAATGTAAATATCGCCAAATGCGTCGGCGAAATGAAATGTTCGAGAAAACAAAAACAAAAAAGTAAGCCCGCACTGGGGATCGAACCCGGGATCGCTTGCTTATAGCTTAGTCCCACTAGAACGACAAACACCGGTTTTTGTCTGACGACACCACAAAGTTCCGTGTCGCCGATGCTGTCCCACTGCAACGACCAACACCCGCGACAATCGCCGACAAGCGAGTTCTTGTGTGAAGCGCAGCAAGCAGTCCCACTGAGGAACATCTCTCGGAGACAAACTTATCCTCCTCGCCCGCTTATTCCTTCTGTTGCCTCCCTTCCCACCCTTCTACCCTTCCTCCCGGAACAAGAAGCCCTTGGCGGGCACTCGTCGTTCCCGCAGTTCCGGTCCCTCGATTGCACGTAGTGGTCGTGTGCGCGGCTTGCTGGCTGCCGCCGGGCGGTCGTGTTGCAAAAGAGAATTTGCTGTGGCTGGTTTTGCTCGCGAAAACTTGGTGAGCGAGGTGGTGCTTCAAGACGCCGAAGTCTACGCCCCTGCATCAGGATGGATACACCCATGTGCGAGGACTGACCAGAGTAAAACCGCTCACCACGAAGTAGGACATGATGTTCCGCGGCAAGCCATTCCGGCAGACGAGACTTGTCATCACGTTCTGTGATAATAGAGATGCCGTATTGTCCACCAAAAAACGCCTGCCCTCGATCATTCGAATATGAAGTTAAAACATCCTCAAAATCGGCGTGAAATTCTATGGCGCTAGCCTAGAATGCCTCGAACGGCCCAAAAAAGAAACGATTCGAGTATTCTAGTTCGGAAGAAGTTTGGTGTCGATTGTCATGTCTGTTAGTGGAAAGTCGCCAACGATAAATGAAGAGAAGCGGAAGCTTTAATCAAGAAATAAAGTAATCGTCTCCACTTTCACCGTGTTTGTCGGCGCATTTTATGCCCATAGAGCCAAACACGAAACCCGCGTCGCCAGATTCTGTTTGACTGTGTATTTTGAAGTGTTTTGTTGACAACTCCAGTCGTAATAGGAAACAGGCTGCCTGTCGGTGTCGTTTATGGCTCGTTGCCGTGTGCCACTGCCGTTTGTTGCGGTCTGTCGCTCTAGTGGGATGCGGCTATTATGAAACAGTCATCTTACCACTAAGCTACACTCCGCTTCGAAAAACTCGTTTTGAGAACTCGTTTTATACGAGACTTTCGGACAGCACTTGAACGCTCTGCAAGAGTGCCGTCGGACAGTACTCTAGACACTACGTTGATCTATTCGGACGTGACACGCCCTGCGGCGATGCTCTAAGCTCGTCCATGTCATTTCGGCATGCGTCTCACTTCAAATTTGGAATCTACAACGAAGGCTAGCTGGATATCCCTTCAAATATGTTCAACCAACACGCTATCCCATCACTTTCAAAGAAAAACACTCTCTTACCAGCGGTTAGCGTTTCCCGAAGGTGGTCCGGCAGCCGTGCACAACCATCAGCGTCTCCCAGATATCGTTTGTTACTCTTGACAAAGTGCCTGTCAAAAAGAAACACCCGTAAAGGAATCCGTTAAAAACGTAGAAATGAAAGCAGACCTCAGAGCGCCGGCGACGATGGCGCGCTTCAATGCGTATGTCAGACCATCTGGAACTAAGACGCAAGTGGTGGCCACAAAACTTTTGGTGCTCTTTTCTTTTTTTTTGTTTTCCCTTTTTCTTTTACACGTCATATTGACAACGGCTTTTCTTTTTTTTTTCTAAACGCACTTGCGACGTTTTTTTTTTTGGAGTGATCGCTCTTGTGCAAAAGGGTTTTGGTGCTACTTTGAATTCTGAATACTTTTGGTTTCGGTTTCGGGAAGCAGGTGAAAAAAAAAAAAAACGCCTTCAGAAACATTAGTATCTCTGGAATCGTGATTTGAAAGGAAGATTGGAAATGATGCTTTCTTTTGTTTTAGTACAAACTCTGCCTTTATTTTTTTATTTGTGCGTTTTTTTTAGCAAAGTCTATTGTTATTTTGTGCTATCCCGTCGTTGCTTAGTGCAAACTCGGCCTGTATTTATTTATTTGTTTTCTTTGCGTTTTTTTGCGCAAAATTGATTGTGTTTTTTATGCTATCGCTTCGTCGCATTTTCCAAGAAAAATATTTCTGGCACATCAACAACGAAATTAAGTGTATTAATGAATATGGGTAAATATAAAGACGAACTACTCTAATTCACAGTATGCCTGAAATGATTTGTGTGCTCTTAAAATATTTTTAAATGCAAAGAATATTTATTTTCATAAATGCTTTCCATATAGAAAGATATTTCGTGAGCATGGCGTGCAGCCTCGATGACATCACAGTGTTTCGTGACACTGATGCTATCATCCCAAAGGCGCTTGAAATTCCAATTATACTCCATCTCAGAAATGTCTGCAGTAAAGACAAAGGCACAGAGTGGCGCGTGATCATTGCTCAGCAGTATGTTTTTGTTTCGTTCATAAGAGGCACTTCCTAAAGCCACGCGCTCGTGCCGATGCCTTTCTCTTCACTGCAAAAATTTGAAAGATTTGTTTTTGCAATTTTGGACATAGGTTGGTAGTTTGTTCCCAAAATGATTTTTTTTTCTTTTTACACCCTATTTCTAAAGGAAGTTTGAAAGTCTTCGCAGGCACACCCGACCGATACTGTAAATATTCTGCCGCTTTTTAGCTACACAAACAACTTTTTTTTTACTTCAAGGGCCCGTGGCGTAGCCAGGGGAATCCCCCCCCCAATACCCCCAAAAATCCGCATCCCTCCCGCCCCCCTCCCCCCCTTGACTTTCACTGCCCGCCTGCACTCCCCTGAGCGCTGCACCAGGGCTGTTCCCCCTCCCCCCCCCCCTCTCCCTAAGAAAACTTAGGTCACCAATGTCCAGGGCTAACAAAATGAAAAGCACATAGACACAGACGCACGCACGCAAACGCACACGTGAGCGCGCAAGCACACACACACACCGACACACACTCACACGCAGACACGCACACGCACGCACACATACACGCGCGCGCTCCCGCGCACACATGCACACAGACGCACGCACGCGTGCACACACCAGCGCTGCACACACACGAGCCCACACCCACGCACGCACGCACGCACGCACGCACGCACGCGCATCCGCAGAGGCATGCACACGGACACTCGCGTTCAAGGACGCATACGCGCGCACACATACACACACACGACGCGCGCGCAAAAAAAAATGCATTTGACTAAACCCTGAGACAAGGAGAAATAAAATAACGGACAGGGCAAGTTGTCTTGTCTGTTATTTTATTTCTCCTTGTCTCAGGGTTTACTTTCGTTCCTTGATCTTTCAAACATGCTGGAAACTATATCGAAACTACCACAAGTATAGTTTCGGTTTCTTTTCATGAGCAGCGCTTTGAAGTAAAACTGGTAAAACCATAAAACCGGCCGGCCGAGTCAATCCATTTTTTCAATGGCGTCGCAGACACGCAGTTCGTAGCTGTGTCCATGGACGTGTCATTTGGACGTGTTGACGGAATTAAAGGTGAGATATTATCTGCAACATCCTTTCGAACACTTGTTATTTGTTCGGGAACCTGATAAGGGAATATCTAAACCTTTTATTGTTTATATTTGATGGTAGCGACCACATGTGTCTGACTGGCTCCTTTGTGGTTTCGCGGATTGCTTTCGCTCTTTTTAAAAATACCCTGTGCCCTCATTCAGTGGCATTCTCACTGCGATGTTTCGGGGTTCTTATGGTATCCGCTAGTTTATCGTTAATATTATTTCTTTTTGAAGTTCTGCCGTGGTACTTAATGTTTTCTAGCGACGTGATAACGGGGTGATCTTCTGTTTTCAGCTTCTCAACCTGTACATTTATGTGAATTGTGAACTAAAGAAAGTTGCACAAGCATCTGGGCCAATTAATGTGGTGTGGTGGCCATTCTACTGTATTGTGGATATAATTAAGTATATGAAAGGTCGGTTGGAAGATTTGAGCCGATTTAGAACCCTATTTTGAGTCAAAGCAGTGAGTTTTGAATCGAAGTGTGAAAGTAAACATCGTTCATACTTCTTTTAATGTAAGTAAATAAAAACCTTGGAAGGACCCCACATGGAAATGCTTCCAGTCCAGGCTGTGTTATGGAACCGGAAATGGACTACGGCTGGAGCTGGAAATCTATTTTACCAGCCGAATTCCAGGCTGTTTCCACCCAGAAATGGACGAATTTCTTGCTGGAAATTAGATTTTTCTTCCTGTAACATGCAGCATTTCCAGGTGGAAATGTTCTTTTCCTCCAGGGAAGTGCATAATTTCCAGCCAGAAATGTTTTTATTTCCACCTGGAACCTGCATAATTTCCACCTGGGAATGTTTTTATTTCCACCTGGAACATGCATAATTTCCAACCGGGAATGTTTTTGTTTCCTCCTGGAACATGCATAATTTCCAACCGGGAATGTTTTTGTTTCCTCCTGGAACAAGTATCATTTCCAGCTGGAACAGAAGCCAAACTTCACCATGAGAAACTAATTTATTTGACATTCATTATGATTATCCTATTTTACATTCATTGATGTCCTTCCTTCTGCAAGCGTAGCTTCCGCTTCACGTCTTGGATTTTGTCACTGAGGGTTCTTGTCAGGTTTGCAGCAGCGACTGTTGTGTCCTTTTTGTTCAGGTAGCCCCAATGCTCCAGGCATGCTGAGAATGAAAAACATGAGAGCAACTGTAATGCAATCTGCTTTTAAAAGTTATGCATAAAATACTGACCAGAGACTACCTGAACCTTGGCCGGTGTGAGCTGCTTCGTGTTGAGGTCCCCTGGCTGCAACCTCCCGCACACCCTTCGCTGAGCAAGTGTTTCAGTACCCCAAATGGCTTGGGCGACGTCCCGCACAGCAATTGTGCCCCTTTTTGTTTTTAAATATTTTGGATGCATTCTCTGCGTCGATAAAGACGTTGTTGCAGAGGTGAAACTGGGGAAAAAGTAGACATAACGTAAACAATGTAAACAGACGCATGCACCATTTTTGTTTGCCGTAACTTCAAAAGTCGCAAGTGACGCCACACAAAAAATCGCAATAAACCATATGTGTAAATCTTGTTTAGGTCACTTAACATTGAAAATAGTTACGCAACTCTTTGAGAACTGTACTTACGCGTCATCAGCAGTCGGTGAGAAGTTGGGTACTTCCTCTATGGGAGGCTGGGCATCTGGTGCAGCTGGGGGCTCGGCTTCTGGGGCCTGGATTGGTGCGGCTGGGAGCTGGGGATCTAATGGTGCCACAGCAACTGCACCAGGCTCTGCGACTTTGGAAAAAGAATGTCAAAATGCTACACAGAAGGTGTACTGTACAGGTGAAAAAAGGCCTAATGGAAAACCACAATGAAAAGTTCCAGCAGTGATTGGAAGCTGCACATGATTGGCATTGGCATCAAGAAAATGGACAGCCAATGACGAGGGGGTGTTTTATGAATAGTTACTTAAAAAACTGTTACGCTTACAACTACAGTCAGCTGCAGTACGATACGGCATTGTATTCCGAAAGCACTTTCCAGAAGCAAGCTTACTTTGATTAAATCCTTCAGTAGGTTTTTTCTGGGCTAGATAGTAGTAATGCAGCACAACACAACCACACTGAAACAGAAAATATAAAAAAGCACAAGCAAATAATCTCTAAAACAATTTTAATACAATGCACTAAAAGATTCTGCAATTTTTCACCAATAATTAACACAGAGCGAAAAGAGTCCGATCTAACCGACAAACCTCTCTACGGCCGGGCTCACACTTCGACAACGCCGGAGAGGGCCTCTGCCTTCGAACAACTCATTCACAGGAACCGGCGTGTCACTATCAGTGAAGTGGCTGAAGAACTGGGTATTAGTCCTGGCTAAACGCACCCGGCTCTGGAGCCAGTCCGGAACCAGACAGGCTCCAGAGCCAGTCACAATAATGTTTCCCCTGCGGCATCTATGCACTGGTGACGTGTTGAAGTACGCGAGTAGGACATGGAAAGACCAGTGTTTAAAAACGCTGAAGTGGTTTTCTTAATATGTGGAGTGCTGTGGAAATAAAAATTAAGAGTTGCGATTACTTTTTTTACTCTGCCTCATAACTAAATTAGCAGTCCGAAATCTGTGTCCGCTTCAACACAGGGTCTTTCAACTCGCGCTGCAATTTACTATCAGAACAGTCACCGAAGTTCCTACCTGCAGTCTCACAGGCACAACTTGGTGCCTCACCAGCCAAAGTGAGGCACACCATCCCGGATTGGCCAGAGGGCCAAGCTCTCGTCAGAGTCAGAGGTACTGTCCACTTCATGCTTTGGTTTTTTGGATGCCTGCACATAAAAAAAGTTTTGATAGATGCTTTGCCTAAGCCATTGAATATTAAAACCTCGCACAAGCCCTTAAAAATAAAATTAGCGCTCCTATTTTTTGTCACATCCCAGGCAGCACACTTGCTTGGGCAAGCTGGGGCCAGGATTGGGCCTTGGTCGTAATAGACTGGACCGAGGCCGCCCAGTGAATTCGGTGAACTGCCGGCCTGGCACTTCACTGCATTTTCTGGGCCCGGGAATTCCAAGGAACCGCCAGGGAAGGGCTTTCCCTGGCGTTCCTTGTTTTTCCATGGTCTGAGCAGACCAGTGTTGCCAGGCGGCCACCAGGGTTAAAGGTTCAGTGGCGCTTCATTGTATTCCATGGCCCTTAAATTCCAAGGAACTGCCAGGGAAGGGCTTCCCTTGGCGTTCCTTGTTTTTCCATGGTCCGAGCAGACCAATGTAGCCAGGCGGAAGCCAGCGTTGAAGATTCAGTGGCGCTTCATTGTATTGCCTGGCCATAAAATTTTCACGGACCTGCCAGGGAATGAATTTCTTGGCGTTCCCTGTGTTTTCTTGCGTCCGAGGCACGGACCAGGGACGAACACCGGCCGCCAACGTTCAAGGGCTTAGGTTCAAGGCAAGGCCCTTCCTTGGTGTTCCTTGCCTTACTTATTGGTCCGACGACGCACCAGTGTAGAAAGCCACCGGATTGAGTACTCTTACCAAGCAATTAATTAGCGCAAACCAGCGGACGGAGATGGTCACCTGTCGCCCGTGGCCGTCGTCGTTTTCTTGTTCTGGATTTCTAAAAAAACTTTCGTTCATAGCCGTGGTGGTCCGCTTGCTCCAGTCGCATGCGGTTTGATGAGCCCGACTGTCGGTTCTGGATTTCTAAAAACTTCGTTCATAGCCGTGGTGGTCGCTTGCTCCAGTCGCATGCGTTTTGATGAGCGATGTTTTCTAGATATTCACAATCCAACCATCCAGCGACGCACGAGCGACAAAAACCTCGATTTGGCAAGCAACGAGGCAAGGGAGGGTGACGAGGACCCGCTGTCGGTCGATCAGTCGCTCGACGAGGCAAACAGCATGAAAGTGACGGGAGCAAGCGACCACCAAAGCGATGAGCGTTTTCTAGAAATCCAGAACCGAGCGACGCGACGAGCGTCGGTGGGAAATCTCCGTCGCTCGCTAAACCGCTTACAAGCGGTTCAGCCTTGACACGTATGTACTTACTACACCGAGCCCATGGTCTCACCGCCGCGACCGGTGCCAGTGGCCACCTGCACATGAGCCAAACTTCCAGTCCACTGCGCTCAGCCAGGCTCGGCGACCGCCGTCGGACACCCGGCACAGTGAACTCGAAGTGACCCGGGGCCGGCGCACGGGCGAGGCTCGCGTCCCGACGCATGTAAGCGATTTCACGAGCGACAAGTGATGATGATGATGATTGGGGTTTTTTGGCGCAAGAGCAACTTAGGCTATATTGCGCCAAACAAAGGTTTTTCCAAGGGGCTTAAAAGTATAATCTATGAGAACTGCAAGCTACAGCTGGTGTAAAAGGCCAGCTTTATGGAGGAAATTTAAAACTCGATTGAATGGTACCAATGGTTGATCGCCAAGCAGAAAATATGGATGAAAGGGAAGGTGATCTCGAAAAAGTTCTGAAAAACATGATCGCCGCTCTTTGTTTAAAAATTTACAATGCCACAGGATGTGCAAAACAGTCATTGCTTTCCCACACTTGTCGCAAAGTTTAACATCCTCGCCACAGAGCAGGTGCAAATGAGTCAAACGGGTATGACCGATTCTTAAACGGCAGAGGAGAACTTCAGCCTTACGGTCCTTATGAAAGGAACTCTCCCAGACCCCCAGTTGGGGCTTAATAACATGAAGCTTGTTCTCGTTTTCCCTATCCCAGTCCAACTGCCATGACTTCATAATTGATTTCTGGATAATTGGTTTCAGGTCTTGGTGTGGCAAGCCAAGAGGCGATTTTGGGCACTCTTTTGCAGAGCCAGCAAGTAAGTCCGCTTTCTCATTGCCAAAAATACCCACGTGGCTCGGAACCCAGCAGAATTTGATCAGGTGTCCTTGCTGAAGTGCTCGGTTTAACCGTACACGAAGATATTGCACGAGAAGGTTCTTGCTGTCTGCTAAGGACGAAATGGCTAGAAGAACACTCTGGGAGTCGACAAACAGAATTGCCTTCATGATATTGTTCTCCAATAAGTACTCAACAGCCATTAAAATGCCGTACAGTTCAGCAGTAAAAATATTTGCAAAAGTGTGGAGTTGTTGTACTTTCCTGAAGGCAGTGGAATAAACCGCACATCCAACAAAAGTTGAGGTTTTCGATCCATCAGTGTAGAAATGCGAGTAGTCCTTGTATTTCTGTTCCAAATCGGCAAACTCCTGCTGAAGAACAAGTGGAGAAATGGCTGTTTTTCTGTACTTGGATAGTGACCAGTCACAAGAAATTGGCAGAATGTCCCAAGGCGCAACTCTCTCATGGCTCCTCAGCAAAGCAGCCTCACTAAAGGAAAGGTGAAGCGATGTTGCCATGCTTTGAACTCTGAAACTCAGGGGCCGAACAATACTCGGCTTGTTTTCAAAGAGTCGGAAGGATGTAGAGGGTTGGAGGGCATCAAAAGAGGGATGCTGAGGATAGCTGAATATCTTGTAAGCATAACAAAGACTTAAATATTGCCTTCGTCTTTCAAGGGACATTTGATGTGTATCAGCATACAGGCTAAGTACAGGTGATGTTCGAAACGCCCCGGTGGCGAGTCGGAGCCCGAGATGATGGACAGGGTCCAACATTTTTAGGGCAGACGGACGTGCTGACCCATAAACGATTGCGCCATAGTCCAGGCGGGACCGCACCATGGAGTTATAGAGTCGCAAGAGGCACCGTCTGTCAGACCCCCAGGTCGTATGCGACAACACTTTGAGGATGTTTGATGAACGTAGGCACTTATGTTTCAACTCTTTCAAGTGGGGTATAAAAGTGAGCTTTTTATCGAATATTATTCCTAGAAACTTGTGCGCCTCCTTTACAGAGATAGCAACATCATTTAAGTGCAACACTGGATCTGGAGACAGGCCACGGCGGAGTGAAAAGGGAACACAGATTGTCTTTTCGGGGGAGAATTTAAAGCCATTTCGATCAGCCCACTTGCTCATCTTATTGATTGTGAGCTGCAGTTGTCGTTCACAGCTGGACAAGTTACAAGAGGAAAACAATATCTGCACATCGTCCACATACATAGAATAGGATACAGATGGTGGTATAACCTTAGCCAGACTATTAATCTTTACAGCAAAGAGTGTAACGCTCAATACTCCACCCTGAGGGACGCCATTCTCTTGGAGAAAAACATCCGACAGGATGGAGCCCAAACGAACTTGGAAGGTCCAACCCGTCAAGAAACTTTGAATGCAGCGAAGCATGCGACCTCGGACACCATACGAGTACAAGTCTCGAAGGATTCCATATCTCCAAGTCGTGTCGTAAGCCTTTTGTAGGTCAAAGAAGACAGAAACACAGTGCTGGCGATGGACAAATGCTTCCCGAATAGAAGTTTCCAGGCGGACAAGGTGGTCTATCGTGGAACGGCCCGCTCGAAAGCCGCACTGATTTTTATCGAACACACCCTCTGCCTCTAAAAAGTGTACAAGACGGCGATTAATGAGTCTCTCGTAGGTTTTGCCCAGGCAGCTTGTCAATGCAATTGGGCGATAGCTCATCGGTAAGGAGGGGTCTTTGCTGGGTTTCAGAAGAGGAATTATGTGTGCCATTTTCCAACAGTCAGGAAAACAGGCAGCATCCCACAATAGGTTAAAAAAGGTGAGCAAACTGTTTAGAGATTCAGACGACAGTCTCCTTAGCATCTCGTATTGAATTCTATCCGGCCCAGCCGCAGAGTCTTTTTTGACGCGAAGAGCCAGTTCAAGCTCACACCGTGTGAATGGCTTGTTATATGGAACACCCTGAGCACCAGACAAAGAAATGGCTTGTTTTTCTGCTGCTGATCGAAACCTCTTAAAAGATTCACTATAATTGGCCGAATTAGACACTTCCTGGAAGTGTTTACCAAGAACATTTGCTTGTTCCTTAAGCGATGTTGTTGATGGAAAGAGGGGTATCCTAAAAGACCGATAGTCTCCCCTGATCTTTCTAAGACGATCCCACACTTCCTTTGAAGAAACAAAGCTGCTCAAAGAGGTGACATACTTTCTCCAAGAACTGCCTTTAGCCCGCCTTCGCGTCCAGCGAGCTTTGGCTCTACTTTTCTTGAATTCAAGTAAATTCCTAGGAGTGGGATAACGTCTGAAGATGCACCATGCCTTGTTTTGCGCCTTGCGTGTTGTGGAGCAGTCCTTATTCCACCATGGCTTGCATCTCTTGGGGAGTCGTTCAGAGGTCTGGGGGATACTGTGTGATGCGGCATTTATAATCGCTTCAGTAACATACAGCGTGGCATCTTCAGGGCTCATGTTTACAAGAATAGACGAATCGATAAAAGCCTCCAAACAAAAAATGGACCAGTCAGCCTTTTCCAATTTCCACCTTGGGAGTCGTGTTGGAATAGAAGGAATTGGCACTGTACTTTCTAAAACAATAGGAAAATGATCACTTCCAAAAGGATTATTTAAAACCTTCCATGAAAAGCATGGAAGTAAAATTGGTGATGCAATGGAAAGGTCAATAGATGTAAATGATTGATGTGCTACACTAAAAAATGTGGAATCCCTCCCATTAAAAAGACACAACCCAGATGATAATAAAAACCGCTCTACGACACCTCCACGTGAATCCTGGCGAGCACTACCCCACAAAGGGTGGTGGGCATTAAAATCGCCTAAAATTAAAACAGGTTGAGGTAATTGTTTTACAAGAGACTCAAGTTCACTGATATGCAGTGGAGAGTTGGGCGGCAGATAAAGAGAAACTACCGTGATCAAACGGTCAACAAGAAGGCGCACTGCTACAGCCTCTAGGGGCGTAGAAAGGGGGACCTCCGAACAAGCAACACCATTCTGCACCACTATTGCCACTCCTCCAGACGAGTTTGAGGAGATTCTGTCTTTTCTAAAAACTTGGTGCTGACGTAAAATTTGTGTAGTAGTGTTATTTAAATGTGTTTCTTGCAAGCTGAGTGCAATGGGTCTCAGCTCATCCATAAAATAATTTACATCATCAATATTTCTGAGTAGGCCACGGCAGTTCCACTGCATAAAGTGGAAATTGGTCATTGTTTTAAAATTGAGTTAAAATATAAATAAAGAAGAAAAACTGGGAGAGTAAATAAAAGTTCTAAATAAAATAAAAGTTCTAAGGCTGCCATACGTGGCGAAACTTAACGCGCAATGTCACATTGGTGGGGTCACCGGTTTTTTGCCTTTGTGCTTAATCTTGATAGTCTGCCACTCCATGTCGTCTTGGTCAGACGCATGAGTGGAGACTTCTCCACACTCATCCATGGCCTCAGTTTCCTGAGGCGAGGCTTTTCCTACGGGTTTCTTCAGGTTCGGGGAACGGGGCGCCATGCCCCGCCCGCGACCAGACCCAGCCAAAGGGGCAGAGGAGGTGCTGGGCGAAGCGTCGCCCAAGTCCACCCGTTCCTGTCCCTTAGGCGCTGCAGGTGCGGACACGAGAGCCATGCCGCTCCTTCGATGATGCTCTCTCCAGGGAGTGTGGGCGAGAGTGTCGACCCTTCTCCCTGGAAGGAGATCGCGGAGAAGGGACGGTTGCGGCAGCCACCGGCCCATCCTGGTTTTGGGAAACAGCCTGAGAAGACACAGGCTGTTGCCCTGTTGGAGCGCGAGGGTTCGCACTCTGGCTTGGAGGGTCCGTAGACCGCCCAGCCGAGATTGCACGCCCCGGAAGCTGAATCTTCAGCTGGGGCGTCGGGGACTGCCGTGGCTTCCCATAGTCCAGAAAGGACGTCTGGGTTGCCACTGCAACCTTCAGTGGTGCAGGTCCCCGCTGCACCACTTGGGCGTAGCCGCCTTTCTGCACGAATGCGAAGCGACGGCGTGCTTCAGGGAAAGAAAGGTTTTCCTTAACTTTCAAGGTGAGGATCTCTTTCTCATCTTTCCATTTCTTGCATGATCTGGAATAGGCTGGGTGAGGTTCTGAGCAGTTTACACAGTGTGGGTTGTTAGTACATGCATCAGCTTCGTGGTCTGTTTTGCTACACTTGGCACAGGTGGCCTTTCCACGGCAGCTCTGAGAGCCATGGCCAAATCTCTGGCACTTGAAGCATCTACGGGGGCTTGGCACATAAGGCCGAACCCTGCAGCGCAGGTACCCAGCCCTCACAGCTTCAGGAAGGACGGTCGATTGGAAGGTGAGTACAACATGTTTTGTTTTCAGCTCGTTCCCGTCACGACGAATGGTAATACGCCTTGCAGCTGTGACACCTTGGTCAGAGAGACCTTCAGCAATTTCATTCTCAGAGCTGTCAAGAAGGTCATCTTCAGAGATCACGCCTTGAATGCTGTTTAACGTTCGGTGGGGACAGACAGAGACGTCATAACCAGAAATAGACGTTAAACCTAGTAGTGCAGTGCTCTGCTGATGCGTCTCCACCTCAACGAGTAAATCGCCGGAGCTCATTTTCTTCGCCTTGTAGTGTTTTCCAATTGCACCTTCAAGTACTTTTGCTACTAAGAATGGGGACATTTGTGAGAGCTGTTTATCGCCTTCAGAATGAATAACTAGAAATTTGGAAAATCTTGGAGGAAGGTCAGGTGACTTTGCAGTGATGGCTTCGGTGCGAACCCTTTTCAGGGCTCGATCAGAGGTTTTTTGTTTAGAACCCATAAAGATGGGAGAAAAGTTCAGTGCCCGGGTGCACCGCCCACCACGGAGCCCAACAAGGGGGTAGGTAATGTGCCATAGCAAGAAAGGCTTGGCTGACACAATTACTCTACCAGTGCTGCCCGGGCACTATAACCAAGTGTGGATGCAGGGACAGGACCTATTTCCACTCAAGGTTAGCCCTTGCCGCCTAAGAAGGTGAAAAAGGAAGGAAGAGAGCGAAGAAGAAAAGAGAAAGAGGTGGGAGGAAAAGTGAAAGAAGGAAGAAGAGGGTAGAAGAGGCGACTGACTGAATCATCCTGGTCGGGCCAAGCCAGGACACCCGTCTACGAGAAGCAGGGGCCGAAGCGGTGTATTGCCTTGCCCGGGGGGCCCCGAAGGGTCCAAACAAACCCCGGGCTCAGCTCAACCACCAGGGTCCCCTTTTCCCCGGACACGGGTACGCCACGCACAGCCAGACGTGGGTGGGTAAACCCACATGGCTCGGGGTTCGTAGTGACGCCACTCACCAAGCACCTACTATGAAGTAGGTGCCCCCTGCGTGCGGGTATGGTGGCCCACGTAGCTGGGGTCCGTGGAGGCGCCACTCTCCAAACACCTGCTTTCACAGGTGCCCCCTGCGGGGCCCTCCTAATGATCCTACGAAGTAAAATGAACCCCGATGACCTTGAAGGAGGCGCGTACCGCGGCACAGGTATTTTTTGTTTCTGTATGGGGCTGAAAGTGCATTCATGGATAATGGACCTTTTCCGAGAAGCGTTTTGAACACGCGCGAGCACTCAATGCCAAGCGGCGGAAGTCGGCACTAGAAATCGAGGAAATTCGGAAGGAGGCTGTGGATCAGCGAGTAGAACACGCAATTGCAACATATATATAATTGTGTTACACAAAAAAAGAAAGTGGACGGAAAGAAAAACATGACGTTTGGGTGGACGCCACAGATCCCCTCTTTAAGGCCCGTTCACACTTGCGACTTGGGACAGTCGCTGGAGCGACTAGCGACAAGCGACTGGCGACCATCAGTGTTCACACCTGATTGAGCGACCGACGAGTCGCCAGGCTCGCTGCCAACTTAACAGATAATAATCAACACCTTTTCGAGCCGGCTGAAAGGTTTTTCTGATCAAAGGTGCCGGCAGGAAAAAACAAAAAAACGTAATGGTGCTTCGGAACGTAAAACAACGGCTATATGTGCGCTCCGTCAACCGTGATATTGCACACCCGCCGGCAATATGAAGGTGAACACCTTACGTGGTTTCTTGCCTGTTTTACGGCTCCCTAAAGCTATATTAACTCTCAACGTCTCAAATGGTACGTGGCCAAGTGTCTAAACTTTGCGTTCTAGCCCTCTTTTGGAACAGAGCTTGTTCCAAAACTTGCAGGAGCGTCAAAAACAAGAGGAGGGCTGTTCACCTTCATATCGCTCACGGGTGTACGTACCTGCTATGCCGAAAATGTCGCCGATCTCGTTCCAGGCCTGCAGCTTTTTGCCCCGTTCCTTGCGGTCGGGGTGCCGCGCTTATTGAAAAAGAAACAAATAGTCTTCGACAGCATTAATAAGAGCTTCCGAGAACTCCATGCCAGTGACCGCAGCCGTGCGCGCGTCGCTATTTCCCGCGGGAAGCAGTGCCGGATGTAAACAAACGCACGTATCACTTCCTACGAGACTCCGATTGGCTCCGCCGTCCAGCGACTCGGTTTTGCGACCTGAGAAATCGGTCGGGGAGCGACTGCTCAAAATCGGTCGCTACCGACCTGTTTTGGTCGCTCCGCGACCAAAACCCAGTCGCTAGTCGCTGGTCGCTCCAGCGACTGTCGCAAGTGTGAACGGGCCTTTAGAGTCGCGTTGGGCACGCGCCGCTGCTCGGAGAGCGAAGAAACTGGTAGCGTAGCTCCCATTATCGATTGGTAGCGCAGGTAGGTCACTTCCTCGATTTTTAGTTCGTGCAGCCACCGCCTGGTGCCGTCGGTATGTGAAAAAGGTCCATTGTAAAAATTGATGGAAATAGGGGGTTTCAAGGTATTGAGTGCATTTACTGAGCCAGAAAGGTGACATTCACGAGAAATATTTCCTGAAACATGAGGCGAAACTGCGAGCATGGGGTGCGCGTTTGGGGTTCTGGTCAAAATTCCAACGGAGTGAAGTTCACGTTTTTTACCGTCCATTCTGTAGTAGCCGCGGCTGCGACTGCAATCAAAAGAAAGATTGTGTGCATTCTGAATGTCGCCTTGACAATAATGTGATGTGCATTGCCCTTTTAGCTACGAACAGTTGCAAACTTTAACTCCAGAATGCTGAAATGAAACACTTAAAACATACTTACCTACAAATTGTGACTGCTAGGTATAGACCTTTTCATCACAGTAGTTGCCTGACCGCAGGATAATGGGGACGCTGACGCACTCGCCGCCATTATGTTGCTTCAATTGGGTTAGTGTTTCAGGTTTAACATGCACGCGGCTGTGTTGCTGTTTTATGTATTTTTGGCTTCATCTTGCGATACAAATGTTTCCCTTGTAGCACACAGCCAGTGTAACAGTGGTACGGAGCCACTCTGAAGAGTACGAAGTGTTTACGAGCCTAAATTGTGGGCTTTCTTACGAAAACCTTTGATGTGTCTGACTGTGGTCGGCGTCGAAACAAATTAACGGATACACAGGGAGGATTATCATCGTCTACGGTTGTATCGGATGATACTAGTTTCCAGAAATATAAACCAATGAAGAGACTCATACATGAATGTGAAGAAACAGGTCGACGGCTAGGTTATCAATGGGCTGAATCGGGAAGAACAGATGAACTTTCTAGTTTATTACTGACTGTTTTGTTTTCGTGAACACCCAATTTTGAGTGAATTTTGCAGTCTAAAAAAGTATTGTACAATGACGCACAGAATTTATAAAAACGAGTGATATTGTCTCGGCCTGTTTTATTTTAAAGAAATTAAGTACTCGAGAAACATCTAGAGCAAGGCCGAGTAGGAAATTCCTTCAATTATCGGCCCTGCTAATGGGTTATAAGCAGCATTTCACATTATTGGCTCTAGGAATTAAACTATATATATATGGGCATTTGCTCACGGCGTACACAACATATACGTGTCAGGACCGTCAAATTAGGTCTGACATTTGTCTCCTCTAAAATTGACCAAATAAAATTAAAAGGTATAGAAGAAGTACCTCGAAAGGTTCTGCTGATGTCTAACGCTAGGCGACACTTCATGGACCTGCGTAAACATATCATTATTTGTTTGAAAAGACGCGCTTCGTTAATTTAGGCGTAGCCAGCCACTAAAAGTAAACCTCTATTCGCCATCAACAACGTTGGACTCGAGTGAATTTTATGCAGACGGCTTATTTTCGGCATCAAGTATTGCGAACTTCAGGCACAAGCAGGAGTTAGAACAGCGGATGCAAAACTTTTGAGTATGTGTGAAAAGAAAACGGCGTCGTCAATGCTGGGCATGCGCCAAGCGCAAACCGCGTTTTGAATTGGCGCATAGAGATGACGCTATTTCTTTGTGTATTCAAAAATTGTGCTATTGTAATATTCGGTACTCTTAAGCTGTGTGTGGCAGACATGAGAAGTCTCAGCCTTTGTGTTAAAATAAATTAAGTGAATTGAACTGGTTATCTATCAATAAATCACTTGAATGACTGCCGAAATGAGACCGAACACGGTATACGGTTTCTTAAAATGTAGAAGTAAACCGACCAACCAAATGTTTATATCGCAAAAAAATATTGAGAATTTCAAACACACGTAGGTGTGATATTATGAACAAGCAAGTCACCGGATGTTGACATACCATTATTCCTAGCATCAGATGAAATGCAAGTAAAACGTTCGCTGCCTATTTCCTCCACGAGTTCCCTCACATAATCAAAGGAACTGTTTTCGATCTATTATGTATGCAGAGGACGATGCATTCATCAAACACACATGGCCTCCTTTTGCTGATCATTCTTTACACCTTCCTATCCTAAATCCACCATCATAAAGATGTGCGCTTCTAATTGCAAAAGTTCCACTACTATAAACAAACCTGAGTTCTCATAATTAAATGACCTTTGAACCCGCGTGCTGACTTACTCATTTATATAATTAATGTGGTTCAGTGCTAACAGCGATTCCTGTGCCTCATCGTCACACGCAGTCGGTGCGCCGACGGTAAAAAATAGTAAAATCGCGATACAAAATTAACTGCAGTATTTGTGCACATTGGGATTAAATGCAATTAGTTCGTGCATATAAGTATTAGACCGTACTCTAAGGACCAAGGCAACAAAGTGGAGTGAAATGCGACGAAAAACACAAATACAACGTATCCGCCAAGGCACGTAGGGGAGAGCACACAAACAAGTTGATGGAACCTAATGGCGGCCGCGCCACGTGATTTCAAGATGGCAGCGCCCATGCGAGTGAGGATGCTTTTTGCTTCCGCTAGGGGAATATTCGTCGCTAGTGGTTGGTCACGAAATCTGTCAATCAACGCGCCCAAGGTCATTGAATCAATTTCCACCTATGACGGGCCCTTATTCTCACCCTACTCTTACCAATTAATGACCGAACTCTTCACATATATGGCTCTGCACAGGACCAGTGTTGAGCGCCGCCGGTAACGTTTTCGTTTTGGTTCGTGATTTTCGTGTGAAGGAGGATTGCAAGAAAACTACTTAATGTTCTCAGAAAAAAAAAAATTCAGGACTGTTTATTAGCATGTTTGATGTCATAAGCACTAGTAGACAGGATACCTCGCAAGAAAGTGGGGGATGTGTGCTTGTCAGGTTACCAGTTTTACCTATATATGTGCTGTGCATATTTTTTCCGGTTAAAACATTTGTGGGTGGGTGCTTAGTGCAGAGTGGGCACTCTATTTTAAAGTGTTTTGATATCATTTTAATATACTTTCAGGAACTCAAGCGACTCATTGCCATGAATGGCTTCGGGAGCCTGGATCCAGTCTATTTCATGCTGGACTTTGAACAGGCTGCGATTACCACAGCAAGGGCCGCATCTCCCAACACCGTCATCCATGGCTGCCTCTTCCATCTTGCCCAATCAGTTATGAGGCACGTGGACAGCTGTGGTCTCAGGAGGCGGTACAGGACCGATGAAGCTTTCCACGAGGGCATAAAAAACTCGCAGCACTCGCTTTCCTTCCCCTGGGATGGGTATGAATGGTATGTATACAATTTTATATAAATGGGTGCAAGTAGTTTATCAAGATAGTAATGTTGTTGATACACTATTTAAATAGCACAGTTCCACGATGTAGTGTTTAGAAAAATTATGGGATTTGAGAAAGTCTCGAGTTGATGCCACGCTTCGCATAGAAAATTATTCCATGAACTGTAACAAAACCAGTATTTGATTTTGTTATGGGAGAGCTTTGCCTAGGGACAAACTGAGCAATCAGAGGGGTTCTGCGGCCTGTTGGAGTTGACACGTGAATCAGTAGAAAGATGTCTAGTAGCGACATGCATCCATTCGCATCTAAAGCTTTTTCTTATTGTTGCTTCATATTATTTCATCCTGGAAGTCTTCAACTCACACCATCGCATACATAAAGTATCTACTGAAGGAGCCAAAGATGTCGAAGTGCCTACACTCCCACACTATATGAGCACATGCGAACGGGTGCACTTAGAGCTGTCGATGGGCACACCAGTCAACCCCAATTAGTGTGCCCCTTCATGTCGGGATATCCTAGCTAAGATATCAACGGCACTTGAAGACCAGAGAGCTATATGTGGACCATGCTAATATAGAGAAGAGATGAAAAAAGTAAGTCGCGGCAGTTCAAGCAGGGTTCATGCACACACCAGAGCCTATTAAGGGAGAGACAATGTGGCGGCATCCTGTACACAGTCATGTTGAGCATGACAACAAAATGATCGCATGGCACTGTAGCCAGCACATTCGAGAAATAAAACAAGGCAGTCTCACAGTGTTTCGCGTACAAAGAAAATGAGAACCATTGGATATTTCTCACTCACAATTTCACAGATACTATTCACAAAATACAGAGTATCAGTGGGTGCACTAAGGTTGAGAGCCAACCCTGAAAGGAAAGGCAGGAGTAACGAGGGTTCCTCCCTACCTTTCTTGTCCCGTGAGACATTACAGGACGCACGTGACATACCTCCGACTCAATATCTCACCGAAATCCATTCCGGTAAATATACTTCCTCTACTTTTTATGGGCAATGGCAGTTTTCTCCTGCATGCATTCTTGTTTTCCTGCATGCATTCTTGTTTTGATCGAATGCACTTGACATAGCCACCGGCGACATCAAGGAGCATTAGCCAGTATATTTGATTTTCAAACATACCGGTCTCTTCTCTAAGTTAAGACGTGCCGGCGCATTAACAAATGGTTCTTGGACCGCCACCCTGGCAGACGCAACAACAAATTTTGCACAGATGAACCAAATGACTTAGTCAGATGCACAAAGGAAAGCTAGAAATGGTACAGAATCAGAATGAGAGCGGGTTTACATTTCCAAAATATACCTCCGGTCATGCTTTCTGAGTTCTGCTATCGATGGAGACACTTGCCTTGCTTCCGAGACTTGCCAATACCAAAAACAATGCAAATAAAGATTGCTTACAAACAAATGCATAAAAAAAGAAAGACGTTTACAATTCTTTGTAATGCAGAATTAGAGCGCAGCTCTTGAGGAGGACGGGAGGGTGTGGAGGTGAGGGTATGCCCCATCTCCTCTCTCCCCTCCTCCTATTCACCTAGCCCTTCATTCCTTCCCTTTCTCCTCCCTCATGACGTCACTCATGAAGGTCGTGACCTTTGTGACATCACTCGTGACCCTAGTGACGTCACTCGTGATGTCACACGTGACGTCATTATGGGGAAAGTTCCATAATGCAACGCGCGGTTACGCCGACGCCGCTCAAGCCGGAAACGGGCGCTTAACAGCTGCACTCTAAAAATGGCAGAAAGCGTTCACCTGCATGGTGGCAGATGGCTTGCAATAAGCCATACGGTGTTTTATGAAACCGCCCTATCATACACCTACTAGGTATTTACAACTTGCTCAAGTGTAAATTTGCCTATGTACAGGATGTCCTAGCTAACATGCACCAAGTTTTATGAAAAGACGGAGGGCTCTATGTACTTGAAAGCCACTGCATGTGTTTACCAACCGTCCTGCAAACCCATTCATGTTTCTTTTCTAATGAGCCTAATTATTGAATTACTCCTAATCAGCCAACTTCTACATCCCGTATAAATACCCTAAATGACTTTACTTTCGCGAGCTAAATATTTCACTAATTTCTCAAACTGTTGACTTTGGAGATAACCCACGGACACACATTTTTATGGCTCAGAGTGCTCTGCTTAAGTATTCCTCTCCGCGGGGTGAATTATTCAGGGCCAAATTGTTCGCATTCATTTTCAAATTGTGTAATTTGCGAAAATTTGGTCTATGAGAAACTTTCCGCTTAGAGTGGTGCAAACCCTTGGACTTCCACGCTTTCAGCTTGATTAAAGATGAGGGCCCGAAGAAGCTAAGCCTATTAGAAAAAGATTGACTGCCATTCTGAGGTTCAGTTCCATATCACATGAGCGAATGACGTCTTAGCTAACAAAGTTTTAGCAAACAAAGATAATTTAAGCAAACTGACGTTCTAAAAAACGGCGTGGGAGCTTTTTGCTTTTTCAGCTAGGTGGACTGGAAATGAATACAGAACACTATGAGCCCTAAAGCTGAGTATCACAGGAGCGCGTGCTAACCTACCTGGGTACTCCATCCTGCCGCTCCACGGTTGCTCTATAGAAAAGCTGATGCGTAAGAATGAGACTATACTCGGAGACAAGTCAAGAACGCAGGGCGAGGGGAGAAAGGAAAAGCACACTGAAGACTGATGGGGAGATGAGGTCTTTCTCCTTCAGCCTTCAGTGTGCTCTCCCTCTTTCATCTCGTACTGCGTTCTTGCCTTGTCCCCAAGTATAGGCACAAACATTGTTTGATAAGCTGATTTTAAATCTGGGCAAGACGAAAACAGGAGGCCGGCCGCCAAGGTGAGCGGCAACTGCCATTCACTAAAGTGTCAGTCAATGAAACATCGTTGGCGGGGCTTCATTCATAAAAAACCGTGCTACAATCAAGTGAGTGCCTCTCCTGAGGTTCATGCATATGCATATGTACGTGCTTCAGTATATGTATTATCATCAACAATACAAAGGTGAACAAGCAATCACTGCCTGCTCCATACTTCTCTTTATTGCACGCCTTGCTGCGTGAATGACAAGAGAGTAAGTTGCTGAAGCTGTTGCTGCATGACATTGCCAGTTCAGAGCAGGTGGCGATCACCTGTTCACCTTTCTACTGTTGACGATAGTACATTTGGTGCACCCCTCAATGGACACATATAAAAACAAGAGTGCCAGAAGTTGAAGACGCTCTGTTGAATAAAACAAGCCTATTTATTTATTTACAAGAAACCCTGCAGCGCCTAAGCATTAGAGCAGGGGAGTGAGATAATAATACAATCATTCAGACGTCAGTGCACGTCATCACACTACACTTCAGCAACAAAAAAACAAAAAATCACACATTATAACCCTTTTTTTTCGCAGTGATACTATATCAGCGGGCACACACGTTTGAACTCATCATCACAGGATGTTTCCACGTCAACATAACACTCTTCAATAATACATGTACACATTCACAATTTATTCAAGAGTTTTAAAAAGGTTTCATTATCAGCCGATACCATATCTGCAGGCAATTTATTCCATTCGCCTATCGCTCTTGGAAAAAAAGAAAACTTCATGTCATTTGTCCAGCATTTTATTTCACGTATTTTCTTGCTATGATCCTTCCTATTTGAGATGTAATGAGGCGTTTTCAAGTATACAGATTTATACATAGTATACAGATACAGATATATAGTATACAGTATACAGTATATATAGTATACAGTATACAGATAAGTATACAGTATACAGATAAGTTTTAGTCTGCATTTTTTGCGTCTGGTGTCAAGATGTTCCATTTCAATACAAGCTTTCATCTGCATTACACTTTCAAACCCAGAATATTTGTTGAGGATACCATACGGCGCTTGCATACTCTAAATGTGGTCTTACCAACGCACAATACGCTGCTTCTTTTAGAACTTGGGGTGCTGTACGCAGGTTTCGGATGACTAAACTAAGAATTTTACCTGCCTTATTCAAGATCATATCTATGTGATGATTAAAGGACAAGTCTTCAGAAATAATAATTCCCAGATATTTAAACTCTGACACTTTTCGAAGGGGGTCCCTTCCAATAACGTAAGATGAATCAATGCTACTTTTTTTTTTTACTAAAGGTAACATGAACGCCTTTTCCTGGATTTAAACGTAGTCTCCAGTTCTAGCACCATATACTGATAGTCCAAGTCCTGTTGCAACTGTAGTACGTCGTTAAATGCATCCTGATAACAATTAGATTGGGATGACAGAATATGCAGTAAATTCCAAGTTTGGATGCCATGTGGACATAGTGAGCTTGGCGATCCTCGCTGCCGCAGGTCACATGAGGTCACATGACCCAGAGAGAGTCAATCAAAATGGGATAGTTGATACGTTATGTGGCATGAAGCTACATGACCATGTAAGTGCTCTTTGTTACATTTTTTTATGCTCTTGTATGTAGCTTTCCCATGAAAACCAGCCCCCCAAAACATTTTGTGTTGATCAACTAGAATTTGGGCTTGAAATCCCTTGGGGCTGGCATTTCTGAAATCCAAAATTTACCTCAAGTGTTTTTTTTTTTTTAGAAGTTCAGAAGTGTGACTCTTCATTGGTGCCTCAAATAACCACGACAATTTTTTTCTTAAAGGCATTCCAGATGCTGAAGGAGGAGGAAGAGGAGGTCATGGAGGAAGAGAAGGTCATGGTCATCTTCAACTTGTTTGAACAGCATTACATCCTCGGGAAGCTCCGCACCAACCACGGGATCGGGGAAAGGATTCCACCAGTTTCCACCAGCTTTGTGAACCGTAGAGCCTCTCATGGAAAACAACCAACCTTGAGGCACAAACAGCCTCGAGGCATGGCATCGGCGGCTTGGGGTCCTGATCAGAGAGACGCACCCTGGCCTCCTTCTTTTCCTGCGCCACCTGCGGGCTGAGCAGGATCAGATTGAGGGGGATATGGAGAGCATCCTGCACGGCCAGCCAGCACGCGCGCCCCGCAAGGCTAACGCAGAAAAGGAAAAGCGGCTGCGCGCTGTCTTCTTTCACAGGGGTGAAATGGCAGATGACGAGTATCTGGGGGCCATTGTGCAATGCATGAAGAATACGGCCCCCGTGGACGAGACCCACGAGGTGCTAGCTTAGGCAGATGCTGAGCACACCTTTCTTTTTTGCATATGCAGGCTCTGCAATTTCTGTGAATAGAAAGCACTGCATATACTCTGTTTCATACATAATGTACAATGCTATCAAAGCGACTGGCGCATGCATCTGGCTTTGCCTAGCGCAGAGTTGCAGAAAGTGGGAGTAACGGGGCCTAAGAAAGCTCCTGAAGAAAATGTATGTGCGCCAAACTAGCAAGACATAACCTTCCCACCAGAAAAGCGGAAGAACGAGACCAGACTGTGCTCGTTGATAAGTATGTTTCGCCCAGGTTGTGCGTGTTAGGGGAGGGATGTATCGCCGGATAGCGTTAAATTGCTTTACAGGTCGTGGGTCAAAAAAGCGTGCAAAGCTGTTGTATAGCCTCTCATTTGCGTGCAAATGAGATGCTAGATAAAGACACATTCATGCCAGTAGCTTTGGTAGCATTGCACATTAAGTGTGAAGCAGAGCATAATCAACATATTGTTCTACACAGCTCTTTCAAAATACTCTCGTTTTTACACATTAAGGGCTAGTTTCCCCAGGATCGTGTCCTTTGCAAAGAAATGTCGACACAACACTCCGGACAGCTACCGCCATCTATGAGCAACGGCAGCAACCAGACAACCGGTTTACCGGCCTCGCTCATAGATGGCGGCAATCTTTCCACTCAGGTTTTCACCAGAGCGGAAAGGCTGAATTTCTCTAGGCGTCGTCCTAGATGTCATCCTAGAAGTCGTCCATGAGGTAGTCCTTGAGGTCGTCCTTGATGTTTCGCCTTCAAATATCAAAACTTATCATGATGCAAAAGATATTTCTGTGTTTCATCTAAATGTTCGTTCAATAAAAAACAAGATAGACGACATTATCACTCTTCTTGAAATGTGTGAAGTTAAGTTCGATATCATAATGTTTTCCGAAACCGTGTCGAAACGAACAGGATATGTTTGTTTTACCAGGCTATAATAACTTCTTTCTGAGCGGAAGTGAACGGAGAGGGGGAGGTGTTTTGATAATGGTTACTAAAGCCCTTCAGTGTGAAATGCTTCTTTCATTTACTCAGATTACTGATAATTATGAAATTTTGAGTGTATGATGCAAAATTTTTAATTCTTTCTGTTGTTTATCACCCACCATCAGCGAATTTCTTCAATTTTCTGTCTTTTTTGGACAGCTATTTGGAATTTTCGTCCGAAAATAATTTCTCGGTATTATGGGGGGAGATTTTAACGTGAATATGCAAAACAACAATGGTATATCTTCGCAATTGAATAATACGCTCACTTCCTATGGCTTTCAGAACGTAGTTATGTCATCCGCAAGAGACACTGAATGCTTGTCAAGTGTCATCGACCTCTTTATTACAAATATAAACGCCAAGATTAATGCCGCGGGCACTATTTGCTGTGACGTTAGTGATCATATTCCGACATTTGTTTCCTATGTGTAAATATTGCTTTTATTATAAATTAAAATAAATAAATAAATAGAAAGAGGGATGCAAGACGCATTGTTAGTCACACATGGAGGGGTCTGGTTCGTCGTCTTGCGGGGATCGTGAGAAAAAGAGGATAGGAAGTAGGAGGTGATAATGGGGATGGGCGTATTTACAGAAATGAAGAGTATAACCGCTGATACAATGGAAGGACAGGTCGCATCCCACCGCCGCCCCAAACGCAGCCGGAGCACGCACTCCCTGGCTGGGCGCCAACTTCAAGAGGCCGAAGCGCCACAGGGGCACGAGCGCCCCCGCCACGATCATGGCGACGGAACGAAGCACCCGCCGCTTCGACCCATCGGAGACCTTAGTATGAAGGCATGTCGTATGCTATTTCAAAGTCTGTTTCCTTTCATTGTACAAATCTTATAACTAAGGTCAAAAGACAGCTAGCCTTTTTCTTACCAATATATATCAGATCAAAACCTCTTTTATTTTAGAAATGAAATTTCATCTATAGATTGGGCGCCGATACTGTCACAGATAAACATCAACGATGCGTATGAAAACTTTATTGATAGATTAAAAACTGTTTATAAGAAATGTTTTCCATATAAAACAATTACCTCATAAAAAATTCGTAAGCCTTGGATTACGCCTGTTCACGTTAAAATGATAAGGCACAAAACTTGGTTGTAGAGAGATTATATCACTACGAAAGACCTAAATAAATTACTTATATTCAAGAAATATCGCAATACCTTAACAGCAGATCTAAGGAGGGCAAAGCGTGAATATTATAATAAACTGTTCTGTGAGGCTTCAAGGAAACGTCCAGATGTCGTTTGGAAATCGATAAATGAAATCTTACAGCGCGGTAGATCGCACAGTTCAATGGGAGAACTTAGCATAGATGGCAGATTGGTGTCCGAGGCTGCGCTGGTTGAATGTTTTAATTCCCATTTCGTAAATCCGGCGTCCAGCTCATACTGTGAGGCAGCCATGGACGGAATTTCACGGTGAATCAATGTATCTAGCTTTCTTGATCATACTAGTTATGATTAAGTGTTTAGAACATTTATGGGCCTAAAAAATAGTAAAACATGTGATATTGATGACCTCCAAATTAAACCCATTAAATATATTCTTGACATTATTGCGCCTATCTTGTACACATCTTCAATTTGTGCTTGGCGTGCGGAGATTTCTCTAGGAAAATAAAACGTGCAAAAGTGTCAGTGCGAATAACTTAATAGTCAAAGGAAATGTCATGCTCTCCAAATTTGCAATGTGGTCAAATTCAAATGGGCTTAATATTAATGAAACAAAACCTAGAGCAATATTATTCGGATCAATCAATAAACATGTAGCTCTAAACGAAATTCTCCAGCTTAATTCTAAGCCAGTCGAACTAGTGAAAAGTCGTAAAACATTGGGTGTTATATTTTCAGAAAACTTGTCTCGGGATGAACATGTAAATCATATTACCAGTAAATTATGCAAAATTGTCGGTATTATTGCTCGATGTCGTTTCATTCTCCCCGAAAAAAAAAAAACAAATATATCATGCATTATTTGAATCACAAATAACGTAATGTCATCTCATCTGGGGTACGACGACAAAATAAAATCTAAACAAAATACTACTTCAAAAGAGTATTATGCTTTATTGAAAACGTTCGTTATTTATTCCATACTGAATCATTATTTCAAAAATACGAAATTATCAATATATATCGATTGTATAAAAACCTTCTGACTAGGTCATTTTGTTTTTCATCACCAGAAGTGATTGGTTTTTTGAGGCATACATCAAATTTAACCAGAAATATAACCACCATCCGCACCCGCTGCTCGGAGGAATGGAGGGTGTCCCGTTATCGTACAAATTACGGCTTGCAGTCCCTTCATTATAACCTACCCACATTACTCAATGAATATTCTTTAGATAATTTCGACATTTATAGTTTAAATCGTAAATCAATGTACCTACTTTTCGTATAATATGTATTAAGTTAAGTTAACCTTTTTGTTAACGTGTTTTTTGCATATTTATTACCTTGATTGTTTTTTCTGCATCTCTGTCACCATCTGCCAAGCTCTCGGGGCCCGAACCTCGTCAAGCCAACAAAGATTGGCTTTTTTGTCCGTGGCTTCGGCATCTGTACTTGCATATGCAAATAAGTGATTTGATTTGATGTTGTCCTCGAGGTTGTCCTCGAGATCGTCCAAGACGTCATCCCAGAGGTCGTCCTAGACGTTGTCCTCGAGTTCGTCCTTGAGGTCGTCCTACACGTCGTCCTTGAGGTCGTTCTAGATGTTGTCCTTGAGGTCGTCCAAGACGTCGCCCTTGAGGTCGTCCTAGATGTCCTCTAAGCGTTGTCCTTGAGGTCGTAAAAGAAGTCATCCTTGAGGTCGTCCAAGAAGTTGTCCCACTATAGTACAGCTTCGCTAGTCTTCCTTCTTCACCAGAGTGGAAAGGCTGAAAGTTTTCTAGTTAATTTATGTTTTGCATTGACGCAAAAGCTGTGATTTGTATGGTCCCTACATGACATTATTTTATTCAACCAGGTTTTGAAATGTTTAAAAACTATTTTCTAGTTATTTTCCAGTGAACTGTTTGCAATTGTCA
The DNA here is from genome assembly GCA_013358835.2 of Ixodes persulcatus. Classification (NCBI taxonomy): domain Eukaryota; kingdom Metazoa; phylum Arthropoda; class Arachnida; order Ixodida; family Ixodidae; genus Ixodes; species Ixodes persulcatus. The sequence continues at coordinate 207,489 of JABSTQ010010975.1, read as the reverse complement.
TTAGTCATTAAGGATAGTGGCCCTGCGAGATCTATTTTGTGAAGTGTAATATAAAGGCTACATGTGAATTCCCTTCTAACACAGCTTGATTATGTTCATGTTGTTACTAGTCAAGGTCTTCCAATATGGTTTGTGATAATTTTTTTAGTCTAGTTCGTCATGTAAAAAGATTATCGGCTTAATGTTTTTTATCAACCTGAGGCAAACGTTTTGCATCAATCCATAATAAATATTTTCTGCATATGCTTTAGTTAAACTATTGTTAAAAATGACTGTGCAACTAAATATTGTTGTCCAAACTTTGGTTGCAATGTTTATGTTTCTAATACCATGTGGTTAGGGTGCTGCTATTGGCAGAGCTTTAATTTCAGAAAAACGGAAGATGATGTTCACAGTTTATTGCTTATTAAAAAGGAACTCTGCCTATTTTTCATAATCACAAATATTCTTCAAACTTGCCTCAGGATGTGAAAAGACGTAGCTGAATTAGTTTCCCAAATATTAGGACAAATTCTTTTTCTTTGTGATGTTATTGAAATTTTGAAACATGCACGTCACCCGTTTTTCAAGCTGAAAATCTCTACTGGCAACATAAAAAAGTGACATCACGGGTGGGAAGAGGCTCACTGTTTGGGCTGTAGAACTTGTTCCCAAATGATTATTGAAATGATTATAAAATGGTTCTTAAAACGTGCAACCGCGAAGCGGACTATGTACACTGCGCGACACTGGCTGCATTTACATGGATGCGACCGTTCGTGCATCGAATCACTATTTTGATTGGGGTAGACGCGGAAGAAGTAAAGAGACAGGGTGGGTCTGATTGTTCCCTGCTCGATTCGATGCGCTACGATCTACGATCACATCCATGTAAACCCCGTTACTGTTACCACGAACACGACGTTGTGGTTTTTTTTTTTAATTTTACTTTGTATTGTTATAAGTATAGGCACCAAATTTTAACGCTTAGGTTAGTGGCCCAAATGAGCAATTCCAAAGACATAAATAGTTTTGATAACAGCCTTTTGATTCTATGAGATAAACAGCAAAAACCGACGATTGCTTGTTCACGCTAACAGTGTCGTGCTCTGTATAAGGGAGTCTTAGAATAACGTACGCAAGTACTTTGGGTAAGCTAAAGGTTAACGTCGCTGTATCAGATCTGATGTTAATGTCCAGTTTCAGCCAGCTGTAAAGAGCAGTCTGGCAACCTGAATAAACGAGTTTCGTTACAAGACAAACTCGATGCATGGTGTCAGAAGTGGCTAGTCCCGCAAAAAAGGGCGGTGAACTAAGAAGAAAGCCGAACCATGGACGTGTTCAAACCTCCCGAGGGCCTGAACTTGACAGGGAACGTAGCGGAGAACTGGCAACGGTTCAAACAACGTGTGGAACTGTACCTACGGGCGACGGAGACCACCAAGCGAACCGATGAACAAAGGGCAGCCATTTTGCTTCATGTGGCGGGACCCGATGCCATCGAAGTCTACAACACCTTTACCTTCGCACCGGAAGAAAAACAGGACTACCAGACAGTACTGAAGAAGTTTGAAGAGTACTGCATGCCCCGGAGAAATGAAACCTACGAACGGTACGTGTTTCGTTCACGAAAACAAGAAAGTGGTGAGCCGTTTGAACAGTTCGTGCGAGAGCTACAACTAAAAGTGAAATCGTGCAACTTTTCGACTTTGTCGGACTCCATGGTACGAGATCAAATCGTATGTGGGGTAACAGACAAAAAACTGCGAGAGCGTTTGTTGCGCGAAGAAGATCTGACGTTGGAAAAGGCCATACAGCTCGGAAAGGCCTATGAGGTTCTTCAGGCACAAAATGAAACTCTCGACGGTCCCCGACGTGTCGACACAGTAGACAAAAAGAAGAGAGCGGACATGCATGAGCGGAAAGTCCAACCGACGGGAAAAAATTGTCCCAAATGCGACCGGAAGCACGACCCACGGAAGTGTCCGGCATTCAACAAAAAGTGCAACAAGTGCCACAGAATGAACCATTTCGCCGTGTGTTGCAAAACGAAGTCTTCGGTAGATGAAGTAAAAGAACAGGACGACAGCGACTTCGCCGTTCTTCAAGTCAGCACATGCAAGACTAATAAAGGTGACGAGTGGCTGGTCAAGGCCCTAGTAGCCAACAAGGAAGTGGAACTAAAAGTTGACACAGGGTCCCAGGCAAATCTTTTGCCAAGTTCACTGTTCCAGAAGCTACACAAGACGGCGAGCCTGAAGCCAAGCATTTCAGTCCTAAAAAGCTACAACGATGGTGTGATTGCACACCAAGGGAAAGCACTGCTGGAAGTGAAACTCAAAGGAAAGAGTGCAAACATTGAGTTCTTCATCGTGAAAAAAGGACGCCAGGCTATAATGGGCTTAGCAGCTAGTGAACTCCTGGGGCTGGTCCAGCGAGCTGCATACGGTGAAAGAAACTATGGCCCAAGAAGTGGAACAGAAGTTTCCTAAGTTGTTTAAAGGACTGGGATGCGTTGGACGGGAATGTAAGATTGTCCTTAAAGAAGGAGCGGAGCCAGTGGTACAGCCGACGAGAAGAGTGCCACAAGCTCTGAAAGAACCACTCAAGAAAGAACTCCAGAGAATGGAAGAGGCTGGAGTCATCACCCGTGTCAGTGAACCTACTGATTGGGTAAGCCCAATTGTGATAGTCAAGAAGAAAGGAGGTGCTCTGAGAATCTGCATGGATCCAAGGCAAGTGAATGAATCCATCAAACGGCAGCACTACCAAATGCCACGCCGTGAAGACATCGAAGCTGAACTGGCAAATGCCAAATTCTTCTCAAGGCTGGATGCCAATAGTGGGTATCACCAAATACCACTAGATGAGAAAGCCTCTAGAGTTTGTACGTTTGGTACGCCATTTGGACGCTACCGATTTCTGAGACTACCATTTGGCATCTCATCGTCACCAGAAGTTTTCCAACAGATCATGACTGAAGTTTTTGATGGACTTGAAGGAGTAAGAGTGTACGTTGACGATGTACTCGTATGGGGTCGATCCAAGGAGGAGCACGACAAGAGGCTAGTGGAAGCACTCAAAGCAGCCCAAAGAGCTGGAATGACCTTCAACAAGGAAAAGTGTCAATTTGCGGTCCAAGAGATCAGCTACCTGGGTGACCGGATCACTAAAAATGGAGTGGAGCCAGATCCATCACTAGTTGCGTCAGTGCTTCAGATGTCTACTCCTCAAAGCAAGAAGGAGGTACAGCGGATGTTGGGAGTCATCAACTATGTAGGCAAGTATTTGCCGCACTTGTCGCAAAGAACAAATCTTCTCAGAAGCCTCATCAAGGATGATGTGATATTTGAGTGGACTGAGGCTCACGAAGCAGAATGGGATAGACTGAAGAGAACACTGACTAACAAGCCAGTGTTAGCATTTTTTGACCCTGAAAAGAAGACAAAAGTGACAGCTGATGCATCACAGTATGGACTGGGAGCAGCACTTCTACAGCTCAATGATACAGAGTGGCGTCCAGTAGCATATGCGTCACGAGTGATGACCGACTGTGAAGTGCGATATGCACAAATTGAAAAAGAGACGCTCGCCATCACGTTTGCCTGTGAGAAGTTCCATGACTTCATTTATGGTCGCAAGTTCACACTGGAAACCGACCATCGACCGTTGATCTCCATAGCAAAGAAAAGCATTGGAGACATGCCACCTCGTCTGCAGCGATTTTTTATTCGTCTGATGAAGTACGAGTTTGACCTGTGCTATCTGCCTGGAAAGAACTTGGTGCTAGCCGACACATTGTCTCGAGCACCAGTGAAAGAGGCCAAAAAGGAAGAAGTAGAACTGGATGATGTTGAAGTACATGCTGTCAGCATAGTGTCCACAACACTGAGTCAAGCGACACTTCAGAAACTGCAAGAGGCCACAGAGAGTGATGACGAACTACAAGAAGTTATTGCACGGATCCAGCAGGGACAAGAACAACAGGGAGACCTCAAGGGATACACTTCAGAGTTGACTCTGGTCAACGGTGTCCTGTTAAAGGGCTCAAGAGTAGTAGTTCCAAAAGCTTGCCGTGCAGACATACTGGCAAGACTGCATGAAGGACACTTAGGCATGAGCAAATGCAAAGCCCGTGCTAGAGCTTTAGTATTCTGGCCAAGAATGAATGCTGACATTGAGTCATACATATCAAAGTGTGCAGCTTGTCGAACATTTGCATACCAGCAACCTGCTGAACCACTCATCATGAGAGAAGTACCCAGTAAAGCGTGGGAGAGGGTTGGAGCTGATCTGTGCCAACATGCAGGATCGTCTTACCTTGTGGTATATGATGCCTACTCCAATTACCCTGAAGTGGTGCAGCTAACAGAGACTAGTGCTGCTGCAGTGATCGACCATATGGCAAGTGTTTTCGCCAGACATGGAATCCCCAAAGAAGTCTGCACCGACAATGGTCCACAATTTGCAAGCAGAGAATTTGCAGCATTTGCAAGAAAATACGAGTTCGAACATATCACCTCGAGCCCAAGATTTCCAAGAGCGAATGGACTCGCAGAAAAAGGGGTCCAAGTTGTGAAAAGGATTCTAAAGAAAACTCAGTATGCCAAAGAAGATTTTTGGCTAGGGTTGCTAAACTACAGGTGCACACCACTCGAGAATGGACGGTCACCTTGCGAGTTATCCATGGGGCGACGATTGAGGTCTCGACTTCCAGACTTCTCATCAGCACAAGGACGGAAAGTGGAAAAACACAAACAAAATGTCAGTGCTGGCAGGCATTTGGAGCCACTGGGCACTGGACAGACAGTGCGTCTGAGGGATGACGGAAAGTGGAGAGTCAAAGCACAAGTCAAAGAGCAAGTGGCGCCAAGATCCTATGTGGTGCAAGCTGAGAATGGTGCTGTGTACAGACGGAACAGACAGCATTTACTTGTGAGCAAGGAAGCATTTGAACCCATCTCCGACTCTGAGGATATGGACGTTCCACAAGTGCCCAACGAGGACAATGTGCAGTGCCAGGAAACTCGTGACCATGAAAGTGAAATAGTGGATAGTCCTACAGACTATCCAGTGCCGGTGCCTGTGCAACCTCCCACCAGAGTGTCATCAAGACCAAGGAAGAGGAAAGTGAAGCTGACTTATGATGAACATTTCAACCAGGCATGTTAGTCAAGTTCTAGTGTTTCAAGTTTGTTCCTTGTTTAGAAAGTGAAGCTTACTTGTGATGAACACTTCAACCAAGCATGTTAGTTAAGTTGTGGTGTTTCAACTTTGTTCTTTGTTAGAAAGGAAGATGTATCAGATCTGATGTTAATGTCCAGTTTCAGCCAGCTGTAAAGAGCAGTCTGGCAACCTGAATAAACGAGTTTCGTTACAAGACAAACTCGATGCAGTCGCCATAGGTTTTTTCTTTTATATATAGCGGTGCTATTTTTAGAGTACCCATTGCGCTGGGCACGTTATTCTAAAACTCCCTAATAGTAAATTAGATATTTTGGAGCGCGATAAATCGGACAGGTGTACAGACCGTCACAGATGATTGCGACTTTATTTCATTTTTACAATCTCAAATACTCAAACCTCGCACGCACAAGAAAATATCATAGACCAGAAAATGCCATCGCCTTGTTGAGGAAGTCGAACGGGGAAACTGTACCACCAAAAAGGCAACACTCCAATTCTGACAGTTTGCGGTCCTTGCTGACCCATTTATGCCCCCTGGCCCGCACGGCACCACCGTTTGCAAGCCGCTGAAAAGATATCCTTGTCAAGGTCTCATCTAGTTTGATCATATCAATGAAGCTGTAAATGCTCGGGTGAGCCCTCCCTGACACCGCGGTTATCTTACGGAGCCGAGACTCATTGTGGTTTTTGGTCCGTGGTCCTCGGTTTCCGTAGCCATTCCACCAATGAATGGAAAATAGCCATTCATTAGGTGCCATCAAAACAGTCAAGCATGAGTGAAGACATCCTACACCGGTGAAAGCGATAACTGCTATGCTCGTTTGCAGCACTGCAGGCACCACAAACACCAGAAAAGCGTGCAAAAAGTGACTGCTGGTAATCAAATCTCCGAGGTTAAACATGATGAAAAACAGCCTCGGATAAACAAGGACGAAGAACGGGTAAAGAATACGACAAAACGCAGTTTCGGGAGAGGGCGAAATGAGGTCACCAAGGAGGACAGACACTGGACGCTTGGACCGACCCACCTGATAACGAACAGTGGTCAAAGCGGGAAGGTTGTTTCGGGAGAGGACGAAATGGGAAGAGATGAAACGAGAAGGCTGTTTTGAGCCGGGTCGAAACGGGAAGGTACAAACGGGGAGGTTGAAATGGGAATGGGTCAAAACGGGAACCACCCTTCGCTCCACGCTCCGAACTGAGACGCGTTAGCCCACTCGGCCACTTCCTCCCCACCTAAAAAAAAAGGGCAACGTTTTTCTTTAATAGGGTCCCATATTTTCAATATATACCGAAAAACCACGAAAACAGAAATCAGCACCGATAAACCCCAATTTCTAGTCAACAACAATAGACACCGAAAAAAAATACAGTGAATTTGATGAAAAAAGGATCACCGAAAACGCAGAATCCTACTATACATAATTAGGTTTAAGAAATTTTCACTTGTATTACTGCAAATTTTCTTAAACGTACCTCGCACGTGTCCTGTAAATAATAGGTATGCCGGAACTAATACATCAGTTTTGACCAGCTGTTAACCTCTCAGCAATAGAAAAATGTGAAGACAATATTTAACCTCCCAGTAATAAAAAAAAACGCGCAGACAATGTTTTCGTGCAGCCGATTATCGCTCCGATGGTCAGCTGCACAAGAAGCCATTGCTTGCAATTGGCTAACAAGCTACCTTTGTCGACTGTTTCATTCTGTTTAGCTATTCAGAAAAGCGGTGTACCGCAATCGCTTGAACGTGTTTGAAAATTAAAAAAGCGGTGCACGGCTGTACCATACAATACCAAGCATGCGCTTCTCAAAACTTCTGAAATAATCAAACTATGGGGGGCCCTTAATTAAATTAGAATCAAGGCGCAAGATGGCAGCCACAAAAACGTAGAATTTCGTAAAATGAGAGGGGGCGCTTACACAAGTGAGGGAGCAGGTTCAGTGTTTTACGGTAATATTTTTATGTGCTTAAAGCACATAGATTGAGACATCACCCTAAAAGGACGATCTCAAAAACTGCTACAGTGCCCCTTTAAGAAATAACTTTGGGCGTATCTGGGAAATTCAGTCGAGCGTGTTTGAATTTTCTAAAATGGGTGTTGGATGTATCCGACGATTCTGTCACATGTCCAACGGGCTCGGATCATACTAAAAGAAAACCCGCAACATTTCAGAAGGCATGAATTAGTCACAGAATCAACGCCGAAATGTGGACATTTATGCTGGATCGTTGCCACGCTAATTTACAATGAGAGAGTTTATTTTGCAGCCACAACATCCATTAGTGAAATCGTCATAACACTATAGGTCAGGTATGTATACATGCAAAGGGCTAGAAAAGCCACAAGTGACATCAAGGACGTTTACATACCTCCTTGGATGCAGTGGATCGGTAAGAAGGAGTCATCGCAGCCTAACAGTACGCAGGGAGCCGATCAAACTATACATACATACGAAGTACATATATATCTCCAAAAACTGGCCACTATGCCCGACGTATCTTTAGGAAAACTGACTGGACACATCCGAAGCTATCTCTTAAAAATACTTAAAAAGTGTGCCCAATGTATCCTTAAAAAAAAAAAGAAACGGACAGGATAGGTTTGTTGTGTTTTTAATAAAATGCAGATGGCCATGGTACAGGGCTTAATGCTAATCTAATATAAAAAAAAAAACATTTACATTTACATTTATCTCAGTCTCTTTTATATGAATGGGGCTCATTCAGCGAAAAGAACACTCCTGATATATATTTTCTAACTACATTCTATTCTCATTTCAACCTTGTTTGTTGAATGAAAGCACTGTTCGTTATTAAGGTGCACTCCTGCGATTTTTTAACGGTCGCTGATTTCCCTCAAAATTGGCTCAACACACCGATAGGGATGGCTGTACCATTCCCCCCGTATTTTATGTGAAATGGGAAAAGTTAAGTTATCGAATTTTCTCATTTTGTTCTCCTCGTGTTTCTCGAACAAAGAGCCCCTACTAGCAACACTGAAGTGTGGCGACAGGAATGGTACAAAGTAGACAAAAGTGGGTAGTAAACCAGGTTCCCGACTGATTAGAAGGCGTTTGATCGTGGGAAAAGAATGCTTGGGAGCTAATTCACTGAGAAGCATGAAAAAATGCTCGACATACTTTGTAGACTACCTGCATGACCTGATGATCTGTACCATTTGTTAATCATACCACTGGAGAGACTGCGGAAATTTGAATGCTGGCTTCGGCATCTTGTTCATTTACAACTTTCTTTATAGCTATTTTGAATTTCGAGACAATAAATAGCATAAGAAAATGACATTTGTTCGTGGCTCAGAAAACGGCCGGAGTCCTTTTTTGTAACGGCCGTTTCCAGATAAAAGAGGCTTTAGAACACACTCTCACCAACTGCCATAGACTCCTATATTACAGCTAGCGGTTTCATTTTTCGGTGATATTTATGCTCAGGTTTTCCGATAATTGATTGGCATCAACGCTGCCGTAGATAAATAAATGCCGTAAAACGTGTAAAATAAGTATTCCCTTCACATTGCCTGACTTGAGATGGATTTCTAAATGCGGATATTTGACCCGATATTTGGAATTAATGAGCTCGAAGCCCGGCGTTGTCTTTGGATCCAATGGGATAACTCTAGAATCAGATCGGTCCTTTGACACTCTCACTGCTCTCTGCTCCGCGGACACATCTTAATTGAACGACGTTTCGTACACATTTCATCGTAGTTACCCAAAACCGAAGTGAGCATTTTCTCCACTTCGCCGATTGGAGAACGGACTGTCGCCCGCGCCTCTAGCATGATCGCGTAGCTGCCCAAGATGGTCACTCTACTTCGACCCGTGTCTATGCAATTCTAACTTTGTTTCCGCTGCAAAAAAAACAACAACAAAAAAAAAACAGTCTACTCAAGAAAAAAAAAAAATTACTTACCCCACGAGAAAAGGTTATCCATGCGGCATTTATGTAAAAGAAAACAGCATATTCAACTGACGAGAACGAGCATCAGCTTGCAACGAGCAACCTGCGTACGACATCGTCCAAACAACAGCCAGCTTGCACGAAAAACACAATCCTCAGACACCAGAATCATCTTCAATATGGCGACGAGAAGACTAAAAACAAGCTGACCACCACAATGAGGTCAGCTATTCATGCAGAAAGAGTTCACTTGGAAAAAAATGGGAGGGTAAAGGTGAGAGGGAGGGGGTGCTGTATATCCACTTTCGTAGAGGAGGGAATCTCGACGAAGTCTTCTCTTTTGTTATCTTAAAATAAAGCAAGTGCAAACAACAGTAAAAAAAAAACTGCCTTTGTCTATTTGTTTTCACTTATATTTGGCTGTAATATCAGGATGTTCAATTTTGTTCTGCTAGCTCCCGTTTTGTGTTTTCTCTACCTATCGAGGAAGGCACCTACTAAAACTCCCTAATGCTAGAACCACAACCACACACGCATGCACATTTATATATTTAACGTTTGATTCTTAAAACAGTCAGTAGAGTAGCGTGTGACAACACAATGCTCGGAGTTGGTAATAACGTAATCTCGCAAGGAACGCCGGTGGCGTTGCCGATTTTGGCCGTCCTAGTGTTGCCTCATTTCGCCACGGTGGCGCTGAGAATAAACCGACGGTGGCGCTCTCTGGAACCCTGCCCAGAGCCTATACAGTTACTCTAGTGTCATCTTTCCTTCAGCGACACCTGTCGTCTCTTAGGTTAGAAAATCCTGTTATGATTTGTAACTCCGAAGCTTTGGTTGAGTTACTGTTAAAAGAGAACCCGGGATCTCGTGACCTTATGTCCTTGGATGTAGAGTACATGTTTTAGTCAATACCCCATAGTGAACTCACGCAAGCTGTTTAGGAATGTATTAATATGAGCGGGTCTGTTGCCTTCTCGAGCTTAGCGGGGATTGCAAATGACTCCTTTTTAGAGTTGTCGCGTTTTTACCTTGCCTCAACATGTCACGTTTGAGGATTCGAGTGTCTAGCCAAAAAGCGGAATTTGCATCAGATCTAGTGTTGCCTCGGTTCTTAGCAACATTTATTTGGTCAAGTGTGATCTATTGCTGAGAAGAAAGACGAGTGCATTTTGAAGCCTGTTAGGTATGTAGATGATTACCTACTGTTTTAAGATCTAGTCAAGGTTTGGGTGATAACAGGGACAAAAAGTCAAATTTGGGGGTTTTACGTGCCAAACCAACGACGGGCATCTGGCACGCCCCAGCGGAGGACTGAGGATTAATTTGGACCACCTGGGGATCTTTTGACGTGCAACCGAAAGCTCGGTTGCACGTCAAAGCTCGGTTGCTACGCCTCCTCCGCAATAAGCCTCCGTCAGATTGCGGGCACCTCGGCCGGGATTCGAACCCGCTACATTGGGATCCGTAGGCCAGCGCTCTCGCCTCGGAGCCACCGAGGCGGCTATAACAGGGACGGGGTCACAGATATGGTCGACCTGTTTTCGGGATGTTCCCCAGGCCTGAGGTTCAAGCAGCCTGAGGTTCAAGCCAGAGACCCCCCTCTGAGGGTATTATGCCATTTTTGGACTTGTCCCTTAGGGTTCAGGCCTCACATGTGTGTTGGTTGTACGAACCCCGGTCCAAGAAGGGGCTGTTGGGGTATGATTCTGCCCATTCCAAACTTGTTAAAAGGTTTTTGTCTCAAGCCAGCAGGTTGCATTCTGCTGGCTTCCCGTTGGCTGTGGTCGTGAGTGTTGCAGAACCACTTCTCAAAGTGTTTAGAGGTCTTTAGAGTTTGAAGCAAAGGAGGATGTCCTCTAGGCCAGTTGTTCTGCCGTACGTACAGACCTTTTCACATAGGATCAAGCAGGTGGCTGAGAAGTTTCACTTTCCTGTTGTGTTCTCAGCTCCTTTAAAGTAATCCCGTCTATGCGCCGCAGTCAAGTGTGTCGGGTTATCTGGCTCTCGGTGTGTGGTTAGCCACCGCACCCGGTATGTTGCGTGCGCGAGGGGCATCATGTATCTGATCCCTCTGTCGTGTGGTAGGGTGTACATAGGTCAGACGGGGAGGTGTGTTAATGTTAGGGCTAGGGGGCATTCTCTTTACCTCCAGTCTTCACCGTCGGGACACCTTACAGTTCACTGTGATAGGTGTTTGTGTTCTCCGGTTTTCACGGGTATTGAGATTCTGGCTGTTACCACACAGTGACGAGAGAAATTGACGAGGCATTTTTTATTGCTACCTATGGAGTGGACACCTGTGTGAGTGCCCCGTCCGTGGCTTTGGCAAATGATGAGGCTGCTTTTATCAATAAATTCGGCAAATTTCTTTAAATGTTTGCAGGCATGCCTCAAGGGGGTTTATTATCTTTTATCGGTCTTGCTTCTTTTATGTTTTCCTTTTTGTTCCTTGCAGGAATAAACTTCACTTACCAGTCAGCATTGTGTTCGTCCACTTCTCGTTCTGGTCCATCGTGTATTTTGCGCTGTTTTCAAGTTTTCTGGGCTGTCCATTCTGGCAAACGGCGAGTTGTGCTGTCTGCATGCTGAATATACTGTAGCATTGCTGAAACACTTTATGGCTATTTTTACGAGGATCTATGGGGTAAATCAAGTGTCATACAATGTCCATTGTCTAATTCCTCTAGCTGAAGATGTCAAGGCTCATTAAGCCTTTGACAGACTCAGCACATTTCCGTTTGAGAATAACATGTGACATGTAAAGAGCTGCAAAATCATGAGAGGCCACTCCAACAACTGCAAAACTGAATGCTGGAACGACAGCAGCTGCCACCTGTCGTTTAGGAAGTCGCCAGCTATTGTGCTGATTAACCCCCTGAACGCCAGCCCCATGCCGTCTGTTTGCACAGGACCTGAATTCGGTGTGGCCAAATACAAAGACTTCATTCTTAATGTAAAAATTGGTGACAACTGCATTATGGTGGATGGACACATCATTGTTATTCAGACCTTTGCCTATATGAAAGCCTCGAATGAAGCATTTGTTGTTGGACAGAAATTCCTTCACACAGAAGATTTCTATGTTATTCCATTTCAATCCTCACGCACTGGAATATTTGTTGTCTCCTGGCTGTCACGAACAAATGCATGGTCTTTGAAAAGCCCAAGAAGATGCTTATGCTACCCTATTCTAGCATTTACGATAATGAAAGAGGGACATCGAAGACAAACAGACAAGACAGGCTTTCGACTTTCAACAAAACGTTTACTGGCTCAACTTCACCTTCTGAAGCTCGACTGGGGTCGTCGGGAGGTAGAAAGGGAGGGTGGTGGATGAGAGAAGCGTGAGCCATGTGGCCCTGCTCGCAACTATGCGTGCACGGCGGAAGGTGGGGGTCTGCTGTGTGTGAACCGACACGTCGGCGTTAGAGCGCGTTCAAACAGGCCCGGAGTACGACGCCCGGGCCAGCCCGGGTCCCGGAACCCGTAGTGACGTCAGCGCTCCCTCCGTACGGGCGGTGACGTAATTACGGCTTCCGTCGTCCGGGTCAAGAGTTGAAAAATTTTCAACTTTCTCCTTCCCGGGTCGTGACGTAGGTTTCCGTATTTCTTCTTCCGCGGCCAATCAGCGCGGGCGCGCTTCCCTCCTCCGCCCTCCTTGCCACCGGCGTTGCCGGCGGCCTGGGCGGCCGGCGTTCGCGTGCAAATGCCTCAGACGCTCTGTGCTTGCTTGCAAGGATGGCTGCGCCGATGAACTTCCCGTCCGTCTCCGACGCGAGGAAAGCTGCTCAAGCTGCAAGAAGAGTGCCGCTGCCGCGAAGAGGGCTGAAGTTGCCGCTGCGTTTGACGTGCCCGAGAAAACCTATAGATTAATTCAGCTAGTTCAGCGGTACCCCTGGCTCTACGACAGGCATCGTAGCGACCACAAGGACCAACAAGCGAAAAACTCATGGGAAGACATCGCCAGGCGATGGAGATCGCGGACCGTAAGTACGCATTGTTATATCCGCTGACATCGGAGTTCTGCGGCATGTTTTTTAACGCAACCTTTCCTAACTTAGCGTGCACGTCTTTGTGCTCTTGGCGCGGCGTGTTATGAAGTTTCACTTTCCTGTTGTGTTCTCAGCTCCTTTAAAGTAATCCCGCCTATGCGCCGCAGTCAAGCGTGTCGGGTTATCTGGCTCTCGGTGTGTGGTTAGCCACCGCACCCGGTATGTTGCGTGCGCGAGGGGCGTCATGTATCTGATCCCTCTGTCGTGTGGTAGGTGTACATAGGTCAGACGGGGAGGTGTGTTAATGTTAGGGCTAGGGGGGCATTCTTTTTACCTCCAGTCTTCACCGTCGGGACACCTTACAGTTCACTGTGATAAGTGTTTGTGTTCTCCGGTTTTCACGGGTACTAAGATTCTGGATGTTACCACAATAAAGTGACGAGAGAAATTGACGAGGCATTTGTTATTGCTGCCTATGGAGCGGACACCTGTGTGAGTGCCCCGTCCGTGGCTTTGGCAAATGATGAGGCTGCTTTTATCAATAAATTCGGCAAATTTTTTAAAATGTTTGCAGGCATGCCTCCAGGGGGTTTATTATCTTTTATCGGTCTTGCTTCTTTTATGTTTTCCTTTTTGTTCCTTGCAGGAATAAACTTCACTTACCAGTCAGCATTGTGTTCGTCCACTTCTCGTTCTGGTGCATCGTGTATTTCGCGCTGTTTTCAAGTTTTCTGGGCTGTCCATTCTGGCAAACAGCGAGTTGTGCTGTCTGCATGCTGAATATACTGTAGCATTGCTGAAAGACTTTATGGCTATTTTTACGAGGATATATGGGGCAAATCAAGTGTCATACAATGTCCATTGTCCAATTCCTCTAGCTGAAGATGTCAAGGTTCATTAAGCCATTGACAGACTCAGCACATTTCTGTCTGAGAATAACATGCGACATGTAAAGAGCTGCAAAATCATGAGGCCACTCCAACAACTGCGAAACTGAATGCTGGAACGACAGCAGCTGCCACCTGTCGTTTAGGAAGTCGCCAGCTATTGTGCTGATTAACCCCCTGAACGCCAGCCCCATGCCGTCTGTTTGCACAGGACCTGAATTCGGTGTGGCCAAATACAAAGACTTCATTCTTAATGTAAAAATTGGTGACAACTGCATTATGGTGGATGGACACATCATTGTTATTCAGACCTTTGCCTATATGAAAGCCTCGAATGAAGCATGTGTTGTTGGACAGAATTCCTTCACACAGAAGATTTCTATGTTATTCCATTTCAATCCTCACGCACTGGAATATTGGTTGTCTCCTGGCTGTCACGAACAAATGCATGGTCTTTGAAAGCCCAAGAAGATGCTTATGCTACCCTATTCTAGCATTTACGATAATGAAAGAGGGACATCGAAGACAAACAGACAAGACAGGCTTTCGACTTTCAACAAAACGTTTACTGGCTCAACTTCACCTTCTGAAGCTCGACTGGGGTCGTCGGGAGGTAGAAAGGGAGGGTGGTGGATGAGAGAAGCGTGAGCCATGGGGCCCTGCTCGCAACTATGCGTGCACGGCGGAAGGTGGGGGTCTGCTGTGTGTGAACCGACACGTCGGCGTTCTTCCGTCGTCCGGGTCAAGAGTTGAAAAATTTTCAACTTTCTCCTTCCCGGGTCGTGACGTAGGTTTCCGTATTTTCTCCGCGGCCAATCAGCGCGGCGCGCTTCCCTCCTCCGCCCTCCTTGCCACCGGCGTTGCCGGCGGCCTGGGCGGCCGGCGTTCGCGTGCAAATGCCTCAGACGCTCTGTGCTTGCTTGCAAGGATGGCTGCGCCGATGAACTTCCCGTCCGTCTCCGACGCGAGGAAAGCTGCTCAAGCTGCAAAGAAGAGTGCCGCTGCCGCGAAGAGGGCTGAAGTTGCCGCTGCGTTTGACGTGCCCGAGAAAACCTATAGATTAATTCAGCTAGTTCAGCGGTACCCCTGGCTCTACGACAGGCATCGTAGCGACCACAAGGACCAGAACAAGCGAAAAAACTCATGGGAAGACATCGCCCAGGCGATGGAGATCGCGGACCGTAAGTACGCATTTTTATCCGCTGACATCGGAGTTCTGCGGGCATGTTTTTTAACGCAACCTTTCCTAACTTAGCGTGCACGTCTTTGTGCTCTTGGCGCGGCGTGTTATGTAGGTTTCTTTCTTGCTTCGTGTACTTTTATGAGTGATTGAAACGGCCGTGGTCGTTCCGTGACACATTCGGCGATTTACGTACTCGTGATAGGCATTCCAACGCACACGACTCGACCATGGCGCGTATGCATCCTTTTATTGCTCGCTGCACACGCCAGGTCTGTACAAAACCAAGATGATGCTCGGGCAACCTGCAGGCAATCGCATACCCCACGTTCTTTAAAAATCACCGGTCCCACAGTTTTTCGTAATGGACGGAGGCCGTGGTGTGCACGCGTGTGTGCCGGAAGGAAAACAATCTAACATCGCGCGAAAATTTGAACTTGAAATAGTTTCACATTATTTCTGGGAACAAGCTCTTGTGCGATAAAACTCGCGAATGCGCGTTTAACGTACGAAACATTTTTTTTTTATTTGCGAGGGGTACATAATATCGGCTTCTTAAAAATAGCGTCGACCCTAGTTTTCAACTGTTCCAGTATTCGTCCAATTTTTGGCTAGTACTTCCTGCAGCCTAGGAGGCATCTGTGATTCTGTTATGGCACCTGTGTTGTGTGTAGTGTAGTGACGTACCTCACTACACAAAGGTTCATAAGTGAGGCAATTCGAGCTTCGTAGCCGGGATCCTGTCGAGACGACGCCATCGCGAAACCAAGCTGACCAAGCGAGGAAAACGAGGCGCCAGTGCTGCCGTGCTGCTCTAGACGGAGCGCGCGCCCGCGCAAGCGGCGAGGACCCCGCTTGACGACAGCCGTTGATTGGTTGCCTGGGAAGCTGCCGTGACGTCAGCTCCCGTATACGGGGGCCCGTGCTGCGCGCCGTTCAAACCAAACCGCGACGTTTGCTCCCGTAAACGGATGCCGGAGGTGATTACGTCACTACGGGTTCCGGGACCCGGGCTGGCCCGGGCGTCGTACTCCGGGCCTGTTTGAACCGCGCTTTACGCGCAGCCCCGAGTGCCGACGGTGCTTTCGTGGGGAAAGAAGGGAGGGGGGGGGGGGGGGGAAGGGCGCAGAGAAGAGGAGGAGAAGATGCGCCGGCGGGGCCCTCTTGGGGAGGGAAGGGAAGAAAGGGGAAAGTACACGGAGAAGAGAAGAAGAAGATACGGGAATTTTGACATTTTTATACATATTGGAATAAAACAGCGCACAGATACAAAAAGGAAGAGACAAACCAGACAGGACAGAGCGCTGACTCGCAACTAAATCTTCTTTACTGAACGAAAAAGAGAAAGACAAAGGGAAAGAAAAAAGATACAAAAAATAAAAAAAAGACGAAGAAAAACCCACATTATTATACGCAATCACACGCGCACCTTTCACCCATGGTAGCTGACTATGGCACGTGCTGGACCCTCATTGTCAACTTCAGGAATTCCAGCTCCTTGCCTGACAACGCCACTGATGCTGCGCTGATACACTTTTTTCCGCTACTCTGGATGTGGAAAACCTCCAGCACCTCGCGTGTCACTTTGTCCCTGTGTCGTCCCAAGATGGTGGTGGCACTAAAAAACGGCTCGCACAGGCACTCTTTGCAGTGAACCGATAGGTGTCCTCCCACTGTCGCTCCGAGGGAGTACCTGTGTTCGTGGAGCCTTTCATTCAGGCACCGTCCCGTTTGTCCCACGTAGTGCGGCCGCACGAGAGGGGGATACTCCCGTGACACATGGGGGATACTCCCGTGACACATGGGACGAACGGCCTGACGTGCTTCTAACTACACTTGTTCCTTGCGATTCCCTCTGCCTTCGCCTGAACTCTGGGGCAGATCTGGCTTATTTCTTGTGGTGCGGAGAAAACCACTGGGATTCCATATCGGTCTCCAACATTTTTTTTAAATTGTGAGAAATCCTGTGTAAGTACGGGATAACTACAGGTCGCTTGCGTTCCACATCCAGTTGTGTAGACTAGGCTACCCTTTACTTTCTTCAGCAGTTTGCTCGCGACGTCTGAAAGTAGTGTCGTTGGATAGCCAGCTTTCTGCAGTCTGTCCGTCTGTAGCCTAAAGCTCTCCCCCAGAGTGTGGAGGCATGATGTTTTGAGCGCTGAGCTCAGACACGATGTAACGATGCCCCTCTTCACAACTTTCGAGTGGGCCGACCTCCAGTCGAGGATGCCTTTCTTGGATCGTGGACGATAGGTCCAGCAGACACGCGAGTCTCCTAGGCGAAGAGAAAGGTCCAGGTACTGGAGTACCCCCTCTTTTGGGACCTCAAAGGTAAACCTAAGGCCTCCCTTCCTACTTCTCGAATACCGCCACCACTTTGTCGACCAGCGTTTCCAATATTCCAGATCTTCTGAAAAACACCAAGAAATCGTCTACGTAGAGGATTATCTTGATGACACTCGTTCCGCCTAGCTCATGAGCCGATACACACACCCGACTTTTGCCTTTAGCACCCTTCCTGCCACCCGACTACCATTGACTGCAGATAGAATAACAATAATTCCAAAAAGCTTTCCAGGGATACTCCACTAGAACTTCTGAAAGCCAGTTCTCCATTGGCTTCGATGCACCCTTTCACTGCTTCCAGCAGTCTGTCCTGCGGCAAGGAGTAAAAAAGATCTGCCGCGTCTATACTGCAAGCTGCAAGCGTGCAAGCGTATAGTAATGTGTTTTTCTTCTTCTTTTTCTTTATTTTTTGTATCTTTTTTCTTTCCCTTTGTCTTTCTCTTTTTCGTTCAGTAAAGAAGATTTAGTTGCGAGTCCGCGCTTTGTCCTGTCTGGTTTGTCTCTTCCTTTTTGTATCAGTGCGCTGTTTTATTCCAATATGTACAACGATTACGAAGTAGCCCAGCTATTAACCTTATTGACATTTTCATGTCTTTGGAGGAACTCTCTCGTCCCTCAGGAAGCGAATCTCTCGATCGGAAAGAGAAAGGCATCGGCTGGACACGTTTGAGACATAAGATTTGATATTTAGAGACTCAAGGATTTTCTGGCCAAATCGAGATTTGTGCCCGCCGAGAATTTTGGTTTTCGAGAACTCGAAGGTGCACGAGGGGCAGTTTTTGGCATGCGCCTCGACTGGATGGAAGGAGTTCGGAGAAGGAGACCAGATCTCCTTGGCGTGCTCACGGAGATGGTCATTCAAGCAGCGCCCGTCTGACCGATGTACTCGGGGCTGCGTGTAACTGCGACGTGTCGCCGTTTCACGCTAAGGTTTGATGGGTCATGAAATGGCATGTTTTGGTAATGATTCTAGCTGTCACTTGAAGTACAAACACTGTTTTATTATTTGTTTTTTGCGAGCGCAACCTCTAACGATGAAGCTTGAAGGAAGCTGGACAGGAAGGTCGGACTTGGCAAGTGAAGACGAGCCACCTCAGAAAAGGAGGACACCAGCTACCAGATGAGACCCTAATGCAGCAGCTTGTAGTCAGAAGACAGCGCAGGCACTTCGCCTCCTGAAGTTCCAACAGACTTTGCTCAGGGTGAGACTGCATAATAAGTGTCGAATTTGTCAATTTTTAGCTATGCGATTTAGCAAACGGTAGTTATATCTATGTTGTTGTAGTGCTAGAGACCTGAGAAGAACTTCACTTCAAGAGACAATAGATGGAAAAACTTCACTTTAGGAGAAGAGAGTAACATCATTCTTTTGTGCTGAGTATCTTTTATACTGTAGAGTAGTTTTCATGGTGTTTAGAATGTACATTGGAGTCAAAATGGCAAGATAACGAATGGAGATATATAATTTTATTTGTAATTATAATTTTCGGATTATCTGATTTTTTGTTTATTTTATATTTTCTGATTGGTTGATTTTCTGATTGGTAGCCAGTTGAAGTGTCAGTTTTTCATGTGTTTCTATCAAAAGGTTCGAACAAAATATAAATTTTGTAACACCAAACTTTTTATTGACAATAAAATAAAATTGGCTTTGATCCTTTTGTACTGATGTGCAGCCTGTGCTATGCCTGATGGATATCCTGTGGAATCCCCGATTGTGAGCCAGCATGGAAAAGATTAGCATAGAGTGGATAAAGTGCTATGCTATAAATTAAATAGCCCCTGTTTTCTTGGAACCTTTTTTATTCACATTTCGAGGTCTAGATGACTGCTTAAAGGGACACTGACAGGGTGTCGTTCACAGTACCGGCGAATTCTGTCTTCCTTCGAAAGCAAAATTTTGGACCGTTCAAATAATTGTGAATTGCGAAATGTGAATAAAAAATTGACCTGACCAGCAAGCCGATTGCATGAAGACGTCGCCGAGCCGTTGTCCCTTCTCTTGGCTGAAGACATCGCTCTCTCAAACGTCAAGCACGAAGTGCGTACTTCGAGTTGAATACGCACGCATACGGAATTCTTTACTAGGTGCGAATGTGGCCAATGCGTGGTGCTGCCCGACTTCAAGCCGAAAGTGCACGTACTGGAGGGAAATCGGCAGCAAACTTTCCGACATACAGTCGACCTACTGCATTACTGCGTACGAAAGAGTTACATGCGGAGAAATACCTCCTGGGCGAGCAGCCAACGAAACCGGCCTTAGCGGACGAGAAGCGATACGCGCTACGGAACGAGATAGCTGAAATCGACGTCAACGGCGTTACGAGCACGAGCTCAAGCAGTATTCAGCAGGCGTTTGTTGCGCACTATAAGTGGCTCTTTGAGACGAAAGTTCCGGAAAGGGTGGACCCCTCGTGTGGGAAGCTTCTAGAGTCGCTGCCGCAGTTAGCGGAAGAGGAGATGGAAAACCTGTCCCTACCGATCACTATTCAGGAGGTCGAACGGGCGATAGACGACCTTCCAACCTCGAAAACGCCGGGACCCGATGGAATATGTGCCGAGTTCTTCAAAAAGTTCAAGGGCGTACTCGCCAGTGTGTTGTTGAAAATTTTTAGTGAAGCGTATGAACGGAAAGTGTTACCACTGTCTTATACGCGCACGTACACTGTTCTCATCCCGAAGAGTGACGATGTCGTGAAACTACGTCAAGTCACGGGTTACCGCCCAATCACCCTTTGTAATGTTGATTACAAAGTGTTCGCAAAAATTTTAGCGCGGCGATTTCAGAGTGTTGCTTGTAAGCTTATCGGTGAACACCAGACATGTGGGATCCAAGGCAGAACTATCATGACGAATATACATGTAGCGCGCAGCGTGTTAGAAGCGTGTGATGGGGGCATGGGCCAAGTAGCCATGCTCCAAATAGATCTAGATAAGGCGTTCGATCGTGTCAAGCATGACGTCCTTTTTGATGTTTTAAAACGTGTAAACGTTGGTGAGGTCATTTTGGAAGGTGCCAAAATGGCCTATAAAGATTGCACTACAAGGCTCGTCGTAAACAAAGAAGTGACCGAGCAGATTCATGTGCGTTCGTCCGTAAGGCAAGGATGCCCTATGTCGCCGCTTTTATTTAATTTGTATTTGGAACTTTTTTTGCCTTAGTGTTTTTGAACAGTAAGGATTGTCGGGGCTTTCGACTGGAAAATGTTGAGATAAAAGTTATGAGTTACGCAGACGATATTGCAGTGTTTTCCAGTGATAAGCGAAGTGTCAGTGCCGCAGTTGCTTTGGCGAAATCTTTTTGTGACGCTACCGGCGCAGCTATTAACTGCGACAAGTGCCGCGGTTTTTGGCACGGCGCATGGACCACAACGCCTTCAGAGTATGAAGGCGTTAGCTGGGACCGCGTGCCCTGCACATATCTCGGTGTGCCTTTAAATTCGTACCGCGAGAGGAAATCCTTTTGGTCGGGGGTCGCCACCGACCTGGCCAGCCGCGCTTCTCGTTGGAAGCATCGTGATCTGTCCATCTTTGCGAGGGCGACAGTTTGCAATATTTTTTTGATATCAAAGATTTGGTATGTATTGCAAGCCATACATTGTGCCCGTGTTAATGTTCAGAAGTTTCACCGTGCTTTCGCTGTGTTCATCTGGGGCTCTAATTGGGAACGCATGAGGCGAGACAACCTCTTTCACAGGGTACGTCACGGCGGGCTTGGGCTGTCCCATTTATTTGTCAAACAACTCGTGTCAGGTTTCTTTTTTTTGCGAGAGCAAGAGCACCCCTTCATCCGCATGTTCATCCAAACAAAACTGTCGCCTCATTTGCCATCCTTTCTTGTTTCCTCTTATGGCGGCGAGCCAACAAGACTCGTGGGTTTTCAAAAGGAGGTCGTTGATACTGTATTGTTTTTGTCTGCTCGTTTTTCTTTTGATTATTTGTCTTCAGTGAGCAAGAAAACGCTCGCGCGCCATTTGATAGTCAGTTTGTTCCCGACGCCGATCTATCGAACTGTTTTTGTCATGGCGGCCAAGATGTGCTGAGCCGAGTTAAGCGTATGTGTGTATCACCTTCGGTGAAAACGTTCTTTTTTAAGTTACACACCAATACGTTGCCGGTCAAGGTGTGGCTAAAGGAAAAGGGTTTTGATATACCGTGGACGGTTGATTGTTTTTTATGCAAGCAAACTGAGACTATTGAGCATGTATTCATTTTTTGCATGGATGCCGTATTTTTCTGGGACGTGCTCCAGCGCACGCTAAAGAAAGAGCTGTGCATCACTCCGTCTGGCATTCGTTTTTTGAAAGTGGTGAACGATGACTGCGTGCCATTTGATATGTTTTTTATTTTGGGTCTTTGTAGTATCTGGCACTCACGCATGGCAGTACGGCATGCCGACCCCACTGCCAAAGAAGTTCGCTTCTATTTCTTCTCTCTTGTGAAGCAGGTCGAGAGTGTTTTTTCCACGCGCGAGCCTAAGCCCGAGTGGCTAGGACTTTGTAAAGCGCTGTTGGAAATGAGAGTCTTTTAACGTGCCCTGCAGAAGTCCTGCAGCGCATTTTTAAATTGAATTGACATGTGTTGTTTGTGTTGCAATAAAGAAAAAAAAATCCTTCAGTAGCTCAGTAAAAGGACGTCCGCTTCACACGCAGCGGGCACGGGTTCGATCCCTGGTGGGCGTACCTTTTTTTTTTCAAACACTTTGCTATGTTTTTTTTTTCTTTTACAAAAGGACGATACGTCGCTGAACTAAATGGTATGGGATCCCAGTTTTGACACCTCTGCCGCACAATGCCACTTTCAGGTGCAGGACATGAGGCAGCTCTTCACGCAACATCTTGGAAGTATTCTTTTCGGAGCCGATTACGGGAATTCACCGCGGGCACTCACTACTAGTTGCCAACACTTAAATGTACAAAACAACTCATCTTGAAGTATAGAACAGCGAGCGGAACAAATATAACTGCAAAGGAATCGCACGGCAAACGGATCCCGCAACGCGTTTTGTCTGCTGCGCGCAAAAGAAAAAAAAATCGCACGGTCGGGTGTAGCCACGCGACTTCCACCACTGAGTCTCTCCTCTCCACTTCTCCGTGCGGTGCGAGGGTTTCGGTTTTGAGCAGTTGCGTTTTTTTGGCTTTATTAAAAAAATATGTGACTCTGTAGCAAAATATTACTTGGGTAGTATTCCGACACCATTATGAATCGCCTGGCAAAAAACAAAAAAAAACAACATTTTTTTGGGGGGGTGTCAGTGTCTCTTTAATACAGTCGAACCTCATTGATATGTTTATAAGTTTTCCCTGCTGTTAAACTCACGAATGCCGGTCATTCGTGAGCGTAACACTTGGTAAATGTTACACCAACATTTTAAAGGGTTACTTCAATGAAATTTGAAACATACCCGTCGTGTTCACAAATACCCTGAATATGATCCACAATATTTGCAAATTACTATCGCACATTTGTATTTTGAGCCTGATGGCTGTATTTTGGTTATGAAGGGCCCACTCTGGCAAGCGGTCGGAGAGCAGCCAGCAGAGAGCACATGACATCCGCCGCAATCATGACGTAGGTTGTCTCGGGTCGCGCAAAGGTGCGGCGAGGCCGATGTCGAGAGGATGTCCTAGCCGTTCAAGTCACCGAAGCGGCTGAAGCACGCCAGCGATCGGGGCACCGCGACTAACCCCAAAGCTTCTTGTGTGCGAATTTTGAGTGACGGGTTAATCTGTTATAACCTTGTAGAGGAACAATAGGGACGTCTGGTATACACGAAAGAGTGCTGGTGAAAGGGGAGTCCCTCTTTAGAGAATAGAGGACATAGAACCAAAATATTACATTTCTAGATTTTTTTTCTTATAGTCTACTAACATATCTAAAAGAATTTAAAAAATAAAAATTTATAAAAATGGGGTTTTTGAGAAAATCGACCTCAAACTTTCAACATTTGTTATTTCTTACGACGTGTATGCGAAGGTAGTGGAACGGCTAGTCAACAGATCATAATGATATTATTATATCTATAATGGACTTGCTTTGGACTTTCTATAGAGCCAAAGAACGAAAATTTATCTTAAGTACAGACAAAGTGATGGCCTGTCAAAGTTGACCAAAAATCGACCTGAGTGACGAGTTTGACATTTGTTTTAGAAAACAATACAATTTCTAAAAATATTTGAATATGTCAAGGTATCTTTATAGTACTTATTAATTGAGGAGAAAAAGTTAGAAGAGTGTAGAAAAAACACTAGCGCCAGCAGAGGGTATCAAACACGCGACCTGTGACGGCAGGCAAAAACACTAGTTTCTGCCACTGCGGCTTCTACGCTTCGTAACTCGAAAACAAAAATCTGGGGAACGTGCGGCTTGCGCCCTCCTTCATTTGAGAAATGCCCCCAAAACATATATATTTTTCGTCAAAATTAAAAATTAGACCTTTCTAGCCTGCCCGATTTGAGATGAAATCACCCATATATTTATATATATGTATATATAGAAATAAACTTGGCTTGCCATTAACAATATATTCAAAGAGTCTGTCATTGAATCAACTTGCTCTTCACTTACCACGTCTGCCGGCTCATTCACTACTCCGAGTTCACCTATATCTGTATATACAGGGTGTTTTATTTAACGGCATTGTTAAAGGGATAACACAACGAAATTTCGGCGCTTATTTTATGGTCTATATGTGTTCAAAGGAGCAGTATCACATCGAACAGACAAATATCTTGTTAAAAAAGACACGAAAAAAAATTTTAAAACATATTAAACAATTAGCAGAGAGCACCTGGTGGATGTCACTAACGCCTCGTTTGTAATGCCCGTCTAGGAACCTTGACAGGTAGTGACGGTAACTGACTCGCCTCCGGCCACGACGAGAGAAGAGCTGAAGGAGGAACTCCCCTTTCCCCAAGAATCTCTTTCATCTGTCCCAGAAGTCGCTATTGTCCCTCTACAAGATTATAGAAGATTAACCCGTCAATCAAAATTCGTACAAAAGCAGCCGCTTCGATGCCTGGAACGACCAGGCCATCCTCTCAACGTCAGCCTCGCCGCAGCTTTGCTCGACCCGAGACGAACTACGTCATGATTGCGTCGGATGTCACATGCTCTCTGCTGGCTGCTCTCCGAGCGCTTGCCAAAGTGGGCCGTTTATGACAAAAAATACAGCCACCAGGCTCAAAATACAAACGTGCGATTGTCATTTACGGATATTGTGGATCATATTCAACCTATTTTTGAACAAGACGGGAATATTTCAAATTTTGTTGAAGTATCCCTTTAAGAAAAGGATATAATAGATATGTGGATGCAGTTTTAACAGAATATTTGTGGAACCCAGCTTGCTTGCTTGTTTTGTTTTTTTTTCTATTAGGGTCCTCTGAAAGTACTATTCGGTCCGCAAAAGAGCTGATATTCTAGTCCTCCCGAATGGTATTTTACCCAAGGATCAGACGAGATCGTAGATTTTGGCATTTTATACATTAGAACAAATGTAAGGCTTGATAGTGATCAGTCCCAATGTCACTACGCCTTCCAGCGTGGCATGCACATACTACCAGGAGGATCGCCAGGTCCTCGCATAATTTTGGACCGACAGCAAAAACTATCTCGTGCACTGTAGACTGAATGGAGGTCATCCAACTCAACTCATCATCTACCTTCGAGAGGGCTTGTGTTCTATGCACCCTTATATACTACTTGAAAGACCTCACTTACCCAAGCGCCTTCGCCCAAACCCTTGGGGTGGCAGGGTTTGAGTGGATGAATAAAAAAAACTAATTGGCGTGGTCAAGAGCCAAACCCTTGGGCTCGTGCAATGTATGTTAAAAGTGGTGGCAGGGTTTGAGCATGCGTGGATGACTAAGAAACTAATTGGCGTGGTCAAGAGCATTTTTCTATAATCTCAAAATTGGGCTAACCAGATAATGCCTCTTCCCCGCATGTCTTGGTGCCATTTGTATTTTTTTTTGGATCCTTTATTATACAGTGTTCACCAAAAACGTTTACATGCTAAAATAGCCAGCCAAGTTGTAACTGCTTACAAAACTATATTTCACTGGTCATCTTTCTGCGTTAAAAATTGAAGCCTCAAATTCGAAAATAAAGAAACTGATTTTTGCACGTGTTTTAATCAACGAGGTAGAGGGGCTTGCTTTTTTCTTTTCTTGGAGCAGGCGTCTCCCATTTCCACCGTTGAAAAAGCAAGTAAAAATCAGTTTTCCTTTTCTTACTTCCTTAGCACTCGGAGCTGAGACCTCAAATTTTAGCACAGAAATGTGAGCAGTGAAAGACATATTTGAGAGCAATTGCAACTTGATCCATCAAGTTTCTGACTTTTGCGGGCTATTTTAGCATGTAATCTTTTTTTGGGAGGACGCCCTGTATTTTTGGGTATTTATTTTTAATTTGGCCGTCATATACATTTTGAGCGTAAACATTTCGGGCTTAAGTTTCGCATGAGGTTGAATATCAGCGCGTATGCCTAAAAAGTTAATGTATCTCGGAACTCTTTGTGTAATCTGTCAATAATGGCTGCAGTTTCATGATAAGTGTCAGTATTTTGTGATTTGATCATTAAGTGCAGCACAAAAAGCAACATAGGCCATGCTGTGCCAAAGAAATGGTTAAAAGTCTACAGTACAAGAAAGGAATTACTATGCAGAAGATTTATAACTGGTTCAGATAGCCCATTTTTTTAAGAAAATCTAAAATGTGATGAAAGGGGACTAAAAGTTCATCTCCCAGCAAGAAGGCTGGATGATATGGAAGATATCCGGAAAGTGAAGGGAAACTTGTTTGACGTTCTTGATCAAAGAATTCGCAGTGCCATAGAATGTGCAATGTAGTTAGGAATTCACCCCAATGCTCGCAGAATGGCGTGTCCTCCCAACAGAGAAGGTGTCGATGGGTCACACGTGAATGCCCAATTCTCAAACGACACATTAAAAGATCATGGCAACGGTCTCTATGGTGCGAACTCTTCCATACCCCCCAACGTGGTTTGACAACATGCAGCTTATTATCTATTTCTTTGTCCCAATCTAGCTGCCAGGCATTATAAATTGTTTTTTTGAGAACTGGCATAAAATTTCCTTGAGGCAGCCCAACGGGTGTTTCCAGAGCATCCTTGACAGAGGCTGCTAGCCTATCCGACTTTTCATTACCTGAAATTCAAACATGGCTTGGTACCTGTAGAGACCGGGACCAGAGAGTGTCAGCTGGGCCGGATGGGCAAAGACCCGCGGCAGTCTTTATTCACAACATATATACAACACGTAACGGTGAGGCAGCGCCCTCTATGATAGTGTGTTAATATTGTGTTAGTCCTGTTAAGAGCGACACCTGCCGGTAACCAACAACACTACATCCCCCCTCCAGAAGGATGCACTTCCCTCAACTGAACCAACAACAATCACAAGTCCAGTCTCACAGGCGGAATAACCCGTCGCCCTGATCTTGTGTAGCGATGCTCCTGCTGCCTGAAGTCCCCTGATGTCGAACTTCCGTTCACCCGTGGGCTTGCACTCGTTGCTGCCGATCGTCGCTGTTGCGGTTCCGTCGGCGTCTCTGAAGGCGGAGCTGGAAGACCAGCAACAGCCTCCTCGGGAACTGGAGGATCAGCAACAGGCTCCCCAGGGACAGCAGAACCAGCAACCGGCTCCCCAGGAACTGGAGAACCAGCAACAGGCTCCCCAGGAACTGGAGCTCTAGGAGCGTGAGCGATGTCGCCGATTTCGCTGTAGCAAGCCCCGTTGAGTTTCCACGACATAGGAACGTGGACGCTGAGCACCGCTGAGCACCCGGGCAGAGCACTGAGCATCGGTCACCCAGACTTCCTCTCCTGGCGAGAGGTCTCGAAGCACTTGCACCCCATGGCGACGGTCCACTGCCTGCTGCCGCCTCGCCGTCCCTCTCTTGGAAGGCACCCAGGGCCGGCACCTAAGGACGCAGCTTCTCCTTGGCGCTCGGCATCCGAGAACGCAGACGCCGCCCCATCAGCAGTTGCGCCGGGCTGAAGCCTGTAACGCCTGGGGTGTCCCGGTATGACAACAGTGCCAAAAAGACGTCATCATTCTTGCGAAAAAGGTCCTTAATGGTTCGCATAGCGCGCTCCACCTCCCCGTTCGATTGGGGGTAGCCGGGGCTACTAGTGATATGCTGAAAACTATAGTCTCTTGCGAAACTTGCGAAGTCATGTGAAGAAAACTGTGGCCCGTTGTTGCTTCTTAGTTCTTCCGGTTTACCGAAGCGAGCCATGGAACTTGATCGCTGCAATCCCAGCCTGGCTTGATGTACTTCTTAGTGTTACAACTTCTGGCTAACGAGAGTGGTAGTCCACCAGAAGAAGGAAATCCTGCCCGTCCAGATGAAACAGATCAGCTCCCACCTGTTTCCATGGTAGATCAATCGGAGGCGTTGGCAGCAGGGGCTCAGCTCGTTGCGTCCTGGTAGATGCACAGCGTTCGCACGCTAGCACCATGGCCTCGATCTGCTGTCCGACATGGGGCCACCAAACCGAGTCTCGGGCCCGCACCTTGCACCTGTTTACCCCCTGGTGTCCTTCATGGATCAGCTGTAAAACTTCGGGTTGCAAAGCTGCTGGGATCACTAGACGGCCACCCTTGAGAAGCAGACCATCGCAGACGCTCAGCTCGCCACGGAAATTCCAGTACTTCATGACATGGCTGGGAAGCTTGTTCCTCTGAGGCCAGCCGTGGTTGCAGAACTTCTCCAGTGTTACGCACTCGCCGTCTGACGCTTGATGCCGACGGACATCTTTGGGGCTGACTGGAGAACCTTCGTGGATGGAGTGGACGACGTTCTGCACGTAAAGCTCCACAGAGCTCGCTTCTACGGCTGAAGCCAATCCTTGGAGGCAAAACGTCCACGTCCATTTCTCCCAGTAGGGCTGTCAAAGGCTGGTGGTCTGTCTCCACGGTGAATTGCAGACCTCTGACGTACTCGTCGAAGCGTTGTACAGCCCAAACGACTGCCAGGGCCTCTTTCTCTGTTTGACTATACCTCTGCTCGGTTGGCGTAAGTGCACGGGATGCGAAAGCCACGGCTCGGCATTCACCTGTCGGCTGGTCCTGCAGCAAAACTGCCCCAAGTCCAAACGAGCTGGAATCTGCAGATATGATGGTTGGGTGCTGTGAGTGGTAGTTGGCCATGCAGATGTCTGAAAAAATCATGTCTTTCAGTTTCTGGAATGCCGCTTGCTGACTTTAACCCCAGAGCCAAACACTCCGCTTGTTCAGTAGCTCGCGGATTGGCGCTGTAACGTCGGAGAGATGTGGCAGAAACCTCCCCACATGGTTGACCATGCCCAAGATCCTGCGCACCCCGCTGACGTCGACTGGCGGTTCCATACGCTGCACGGCTGCCACCTTCTGCGGATCTGGTGCAATTCCGTTTCCGCTCACGATCACGCCAAGAAAACCGACGCTTGTGACGCCAAACTTGCATTTGGCCTTGTTCAAAGTCAGCCCTGCCCTCGGCAGACGATCCAAGACTTCCGCCAGTCGGCGATCGTGTTCCGCGCTATCCCGGCCGAAGACGAGGACATCATCTATCATGTTGACGACGCCATCTTGACCTTGGAGTATGTAACTCATTTGGCGTTGGAAAAACTCTGGCGCCGATGTAATCCCGAAGGGTAACCGGCGGAAACAGTAGCACCCGAACGGGGTTATAAACGTCGTGAGTTCCTGGCAGTCTTCGGCCAACTTCACTTGATGGAAACTGGATGTAGCGTCCAGCTTCGAAAAAACTCGAGCTTCACCAAGAAGTCCCAAGACCTGGTCCACCGTCGGAAGGATATGGCACTCTCGAAGCACTCGTCGCTGCCGATCGTCACTGTTGCGGTTCAGGCGGCGTCTCTGAAGGCGGGGCTGGAAGACCAGCAACAGCCTCCTCGGCAACTGGAGGACCAGCAACAGGCTCCCCAGAAACTGCAGAAACAGCAACAGGCTCCCCAGCAAGGAGGATAAAAAGATTTGCTGGAGTGGAAGCGGCGCTTCGCGAGGTGACGCCACCGGCCGCCATCTTGCCAGTGGCAGAAAGCGCGCTGCCGGCCTTGCTGCCGGTGAACCTCCAAGCTTCTTCGCGGGCGCGCGCTGCTTCTGTTGGACGTTTTAAATTAGTTCAAGCCTTGCTCTTCGAGAATGGTTGCTTCCTGCATTGCTTATGGATGTGCAAACAGACTGAAGAAAGGCTGTGGTCTCACATTTCACCTGTCAGTATATGAAAATGTGCTCAATTTAGCTACTAGCGGTCGCTTCACGCCCAAAAGTTTGCTTGTTGCGCCAGCACCAGCAAGGGTCGCAAAATGATGTCATGTGCGTGCAAAAGTTAATAGTTATACATTTACAGACAGGTTTCCGAAGAATGCAAAGGTGCGAAGCCTTTGGGAGCGGGCAGTTTGCCATGAAGGGTGGTGTGCCAAGGATGGAGATCGCCTGTGCTCTGTGCATTTTACTCCTGACTGCTTCGACCGCACAGGGCAAACGACGCGACTGCGGGTGGGAAGTGTGCCCACTGTGTTTCCAGCTTTTCCGCCTCATTACAGAAACCTGTGAGTATCATTGCCATCTTTAAACGAGAAGGAAAATGTTAGCGGTAATGTGTTTGGGGCGTTACGGCCACTACATAATTACTTGTTCGACAAAAAATTTTACTCGTAAGCGTGCAGGATGTCTTCTCTCGTCATACAACTTCTCTGCTGTCATACAACTTCTCATGCATGACTAGGAATAAAGCTTGTTAATTCAATATACTTCCATTAGTTCACCCAAGGAAATTCGCAGGTTCGATGTTAGATCCACAGTATGTGATGTAAAGCTTTACTTAGTTTTTACGCATGCTTTCCTTTAAAACTGGTCTGAGAAAACGTACGCTTTCAACTTCAGGTGAAACGAAAGCGTCCCGACCCCAAGTCTCGAGACTGCCCGGCCCCGTGTGGTTCTGAATTGTGCGACCTGCCTGGAGCTGAAGAGCTTCCTGAAGCCTCACCCACCAAGCAGTACTACAAAGACAAGGCCCTTGCGTCTCAAGAAGAAATAACGCAGTTAAAGAAGATAATTAAAACATTGCAACAAACGAAGCGAAGGCTGACCAAGAGAAACGAAACCACACAAGAAATCGTCAAAGAAATTAGAGAGCGAAGACTCTTGTCAGAAGAAGGGTCGCACGTGTTTACATCTGTTTTCTCAGATGACATTCAGCAACTACTCAGCAGGGCAGGGAATGAACAGAATGGCAAGTACCCACCTGAGCTGCGAGCATTTGCATCGACTTTACATTTTTATAGTCCAGCCGCGTATGAGTATGTACGATCCAAGTTTAAAGAGGCCCTTCCATCGCAACGAACACTCCGGGGTTGGTATAAGTCCATTCAAGGAGCTCCCGGCTTCACAGCTGAAGCATTTTCTTTCCTGGAAAAGTTTGCAGAAGCCCGGAATGAGCCCTTCTACTGTGCTCTAATTGTAGACGACATGGCTATAAGGAAACATGTAGAACTTGTTGGAGGCAAGGTAGTCGGATATGTTGACTTTGGTACAGGGCTAGACGATGACAGTCTCCCCGAAGCTGGAAATGCATGTGTGTTCATGATCGTGAGAGTCAAAGTCAGATTTAAGATGCCAGTTGGGTACTTCTTAATCGACTCACTCACAGGCGCAGAGAGGGCCGAGCTGACCAAACAGTGCATCGAGAAACTTGCGTCAGTAAAGGTTGAAGTTGTCTCTCTTACGTTTGAGAGAGCTTCGTAAAATTTCACCATGGCCAGGTGTTTAGGCGCTGAACTTTGCGTGGACTTTGAACAAGAGATTTCTACAAGCTTTGTGAACCCAACTGATAACACTAAGGATGTATATGTTATCTTGGATGCCTGCCATATGATTAAGCTTATCCGCAATTCTTTGGCGAATTTAAGCCACCCCGTAGAAGCTGAAGGAAAACACATCGAGTGGGCCTACATAGTGGCATTGGAGGCGTTACAGCGCGAGGAAGGGCTGCGACTGGGAAACAAACTCACTAAGGTCCACGTGCAATGGCAGAAGCAAAAAATGAAGGTGCGGTATGCTGTGCAAGCATTGAGTGCCTCAGTTGCTGATGCCTTGAACTTCTGTGAACACGTGCTGAAGCTACCACAATTCCGAGGCGCTAGTGCAACGTCGAAATTCTTGAGTTTTCAATCACCTGTTTGACCTCTTGAACTCCAGGAACCCTTTTACAAGGTCCTACAAGGCACCTCTGCGGAAGCAGAATGAAGCTTGCTGGAAGCCATTCTTTGCCGATGCCCGAGCGTATATAAATGGGCTGAGGGATCCGGCAGGACGGCCAGTTTTAGAGGGCTTGAAAAAAACTGGTTTGTGGGCTTCTTGGTCTGCATGGCGAGCACGAAAAAGATGTTCGATGAGCTTGTTGGCCAGGGTCAGCTGAAGTACTTGTTGACGCACAAACTGAGCCAGGATCACGTGGAGAACTTCTTCGGATCCCTTCGCGGCCGAGGAGGGTATAACAACAACCCAACAGCTGCACAGTTTATGGCAGCATACAAGCGCTTACTAGTGCAAACGGAAGTGACGTCTTCCAGTTCCGAGAATTGCTCGAAGGACATAGTTTCCATCTTGAGCACAACTGCTGTTATCGCACAGGTGGACGCAGCGAGCACACTGACCGACATGCGTAGGTCCTCGATCTTGGATCCTCATGACGACCACAGCTACGCGCACCCAGAGAGTCTCTCTGCAGTGGTTGTTGCGGTGGCGCCTTATATTGCAGGCTTCGTTGTCCGACAAGTCTGCAAGACAACATGTGAAGAGTGCATTGCAGCTTTGTACTCCGATGAGCCAGCACCTCTAGTTGAGCAAAAACCCAGGGGTGGGCTTGTGTCCCCGTCGAAAGATGTAATTGGCTTGTGCAAAACCGTTGAAAAGGGGCTGCGAAGGCTACAGATTGAGTGTGGGACAATCCAATTAGTCAACTCCCGGTCAAAGCATCTCATCTTGGAAGTGCTGAAGATTTCCGTAGAGAAAAAATGGTTTCAGGAGCTAGAGCAACACATTCTAGACCATGATCCCCTTGACAATCACATATACAGCTTGTGCAAAAAGGTGGCAGAGCTCTATGTTAAAATCCGCATCTACCACTTGACTAAAGAAAGGAACCGCGAGATAATCAAGGACAGGGTCAGGCCACTTCTTTCGAGGGTAATTATCTTCAAACACCAGTAGAGTGTCCCTGCAGTGTGCTATTTTGACTGTGTTTTCGTATTCATTTTTAATGTTTCTGTGATTTTGTAGTTTCTGCTAATTTTACAGTGTTTCTAAGAGTTTCTGTAGGCCATTTGGCCACCGACAAGTGAAAAAATAAATGCTTACAACCCAACGCAGTTGTTTTTATTGTCTTCAAGACGCGGGCACTTTTAATCGGCAGCGCAAATCAGCACGAACGCAGCTGTACTCCGCTGTTTCTTGCCACTGGCAAGATGGCCGCCGCCCGCTCGGCGCGGCTTCACCCGCTCCCATGGGTACGCATAGGCGGCTTCCACTCTAGCAAATCTTTATATCCTCCTTGCTGTGACCAAAGTAGTTTAATTTTATTGTGCGGAAGGACACAATGGTGAGGCTAAATCAGGTGCATGCTCAGGTTCTTTCGCAATGCACTTCATTGGGCAGAATATGCACAAACAATTCAAAGTAAGGTCTTAAAGCTAAGGGCTGGGTTTCCCCAGCACCTTACACTAGAAGTATATTTTTTTGCCCCATAACATGGGGCTAACCAACCGATGTGCCCTACTTTTGAAAGGAAAGATTGCCTAATCTAATTACTTTTCTTTTGACTTACACCAGTCCACTTTATCATTCAGGACATTGTCAACTAAACCCTGTTGGTTTGACCTTTTCTGCAGTGTTGGCTGCCCCTGTGCCACTTATGACACTCCTGCATCGTGAAGCCACTTCACTGAATGGCAAGAGCTTTGGGGAAGTCCTGCTACCACTCTGCCAGGTCTACGGAACAGATTTGGCAGTCGGTCAAGTTGAGGCAGCCACAAGGAGCCAGGCAACTTCACCTGCCTTGCATACATGCAGGAAGGGGTTGGTGACAGCCAGCATAGGTCACACATGCTTCACTAAAGCAAGGACAATATTGTGAGCAAAGACTGATGTGAATATGGCACCGCTGCTCAGCTTGATTCAGCAGTCAAACCCGGTTTTCACACCAGCAATGAGGGCAGGTGTGGAAAAGGAAGGGCCTGCAAAAGAGTTATACATCGAGAAGTTCAGGGCTGCAGGACATGAGGCCTCAATCGAGGAGGTTGGCCTGCTCCTCCTGAAGGAGTTCCCACTTGAAGGATGTTTGCCAGACGGAATTGTTTCATTTAGTTGCCACTGCTGGAAGGGCAGGAAGGTGTAGTGCTGGATGTCAAGTGCCCTGGCAAACTGGAAAATGCTTTCTTCAACTTTAGTAAAAGGCAGCTGAAAATTGATAATGTCACACAGGTGAATGTGCAGATGGCAGTGTCCAGAAATTACAGCACTAACTTCTTGTCAATAAAAACCCGAGACTCAGGAACACAGAAGGGGACGAACACAACAGAAAACCAGCATATCACTTCTGTGTTCCTGAGTAACGGGTTTTTATTACCATGAATCACCATCAGCTCGCGTGATTTTTAAGTATTGTTGCACTAACTTCTTCGTCTATATTGATAAGAATATGTTTTGTCTGTGTCACCTTGTCTTTGATGCCATGAAGTTTGAAGAATTTAGGGAAACCATTCACAAGGTCTACGAGAGACATATCTTCAATGAGCTACTCCAACGTGTTAAGAATGGGCTGCATGCATATTCCTAGGTAGAGTGGTGGGCAAAGCTAACGAAGTCGCAGGAGCGTGCGGCCTCAGGACCACTCCCATGCGTCATGCCGGCAGCGAGACGAACTACTTCTATTGGGCGGTGGCTGGTTGCAAGATTAGCAGCTATCATCGTCTCACTGTCCGTCCTTGCTAGTTCTGATAGCGCTGTTCTGCTGTGCACTGGCGCTTATTTGCCTTGGGCAACATTCTCTACGCTGACTTAGGTATATTCAGTCACCCACGTAACAAATTTTGTTGAAACAGCACAGTGCTGACGAAGCATGTTTCGAGGAAACGTTTGTCGATGAAGATACAAACCTCCTTATTGTGTGTTTGCTTTTTTGATTATCAAATACTCTGGGTTCCTCTGATCACACCTGTGGAATTTTCTGCAGGTTGTCCTAGGCCTATGACAGCTTGAACGAGAGTATGCGCCGGAGTTCAAGTTGCAGGTACCAACTGACGAGAGCTTACATGTGTGCATATCAGGCTTGATTATGTAATGTTTCTTTTTTCTAGAAGCTCGACCAAAACTCTAAGCGGTCTTCGTCCTTGCGCTTTTGAGGTGTCAAGGTAATACCCGTGCCACACTGACATGGCCAATGCCATTACATTTCAAGCCCGTGCTACACATACATTTCGAATGTCATTTTGCGCCATGATGATGATAGTGCCTGCTCTCTGAAGAAAACTAATTGTAAAGTTTTTTGTAAGCTAAATACATTTGTTCAACGTTATGATTTCTAAAGTGTCTATAGGTAGTTTTAAGCAAATTTTGCAGTCAATTACTTTGTTGCTGTTTTTTTGCGTTTCCACTGTAATTCATTTATTGGTGACGCTCTAGTTGCTCTAGCCGCAATAAGCCAAAGCCAAAGACAGAAGCTGACCAAAGCGAAAGGAAATGGCGCCTGTACAGTCCGAGTGACGGTCCTTGCACTGGAGGATGGTGAACGGGTGCGACGGCTAATGAGCGCCCTCATTTATTTACGCGCCAAGCACCACGCCCAGCGCAAAGGCTCGAAGCCGAAGCTGAGGACGCTCACTCTCGCATTCGTGAAATCGAAGAGCAGCTGTTCTCGAACTCCGTGGCTCTGGCTGCTGCTTTCGCTGCGCACCGCCCAGTGCACCAATCGCGGCTGCTTGCGGCGCTTGCGACTCCATCAGAAGAAACTTCGAAGTTCGAACAAAACGTAACAAAACCGAGCAGAAACGCGAAAAAGATGGCGACGCAGGCGAAGTGGCTGTGTCTACTGGGTTAAAGAGTAGCCGCTTGCAATTATGTAACAAGCCGCGCTTCAAATCTAGTATAAAAAATGCATACATAAAAACAAACACAAATAAATAACTTTTAGTTTGGGTATACTTTGATTAACATAATCACATTGGTGTTTTTTTACTTTGGGCCTGGGGTAGAGGCTACACATTTGGAACGAATGTCATTCGTTGTAAATGGCATTCGAGTTGCTCGCGTGGCACGGGTATAAGCTGCACAGATGTTGCAGTACAAATGCGTTGAAGTTGAGTTTTTATCTTGGAGGGTACCCTTCTAAATAATTTATTTGAGCTGTTTGAATTCTTCCTGTACCAGGCAGAAATGCTGAGGCATGCTGGATTACATGGTTTATTTTGTTACTCTCTGTTAGAAACCCCTAGCAAGCACTGCCACAAATGTTGGGCCTCAGTCGCCAACTCTCGAACTCTTTTGACAACCACTCGGCTATCCAGCGTGGTAGGCAGACTTTTCCACATGCCTCTAATCTTGCTGCCCACTTTTTTCTTGGTGCAACAGTCACCAGCATCTATAACTGCTACTAGGATTGGCCCTCACTCACGAATTGTTTTGGGAACCACTCAGCCACCTAGTGTGGTAAGAAGACGGTTACTCTTACTTGTCACCCCACTCTTAGTAGTCTAGTGAAAATGACTTTTCAGTTTTATCTCTGCACAGAAACCCCCAGCGACTGCTGCTGCCGCAAACGTTGAACCCCAGTTGCTGACAGTCATGATTGTGGGAGGATCAAACAGACCACCCAGCACGGTGAGCAGACAGTTGCGCTTGTCAGCTTGTTCTTTGCTATCTAGTGAAAATAACTTTTCAGTGTTCAACCGCCCAGTATATGCGTAACAGACATAGTCTATCGGAGCCCCATGATACATGTGATAGAACCTTAAGTATATTCAGCGATTTGAGACATTTAAGTTTCAAGTTCCTAATATGTGGAACAAAAGTCAATTTCGAATCGAATATGAGTCTCAGAAACTTGTGTTCACTTTTTGTGGCTATTGGTATTCCATACATTTGTAAAGAAGGCTCTTGCACAACTCCACGCCGGCGAGAAAAACACACACAGGCAGTTTTTTCTGGCGAAAATTTAAAACCATTTGTGTCAGCCCATTCTTGTAACTTGTTAATTGCCAGTTGGACCTGACGTTCACATATTGAAGGATTACAGGACGAGACAGAGATTGGAATATCATCTACATATATAGAGTATTGCACAGAAGAAGGAATAGCCTGGGCAATCGAATTCATCTTTACAATGAAAAGGGTTACGCTTAGGACACCTCCCTGGGGTGTCCTTAGCGACCGAGCGGGAGATTTCATTATCCTAAAGGTGATGAGATTAGTTTGTGTAGGATATCGACGGAAGATTCCCCAAGCTTTGTTATGTTTCTTTTTTGCTATGCGGCAGTCGTTATTCCACCATGGTTTTGGTTTCTTGGGAAGATGTGTTGATGTCATGGGTATGGCCATGATCGATGCTTCTAAAATATGCTCGGTGATATGCTCAGTTATACGATCAATAGAGAGCTCATGGAGAGATGTACACGCTAAAAGGGATGCTTGTTTAAAAACTGACCAGTTTGCTTTGTTTCAACAAACTTCCAACGGGGAGTTTGCACTGGAAGTGTAACCGGTCGTCCAATGAGATTTAAAATTATATGAAAATGGTCACTTCCAAATGGGTTAGGATTGACCCCCCATGAGAAGAGAGGGAACAATGTTGGGTCACTAAGCGACAGGTCAATGGAGGTGAATGAGCGGGTTGGCGCACTAAAATATGTAGCCTGCGAATTGTTGAGCGAGCATAATCCCGTAGAAGAAATAAATCGTTCAATCATTGATCCTCCCGTATCACATCTTCCACTGCCCCCCATATGGGGTTATGAGCGTTAAAATCTCCGAGGATTAAAACTGGTCGTGGGAGTTGGTCATACAGACACTCAAGTTCGTCCCGAGTTAGAGGATAATTAGGAGGTATGTGAATGGAGCAAACTGACATCAAGCTGACTCATCATCAAACTGACTGGCACTGTGACTTTTACATCTCCAATGGTGTTCAAGGTGAGCAAAGCAATGCTTTGTTTCTTCGAGTTTACTCCCACAAGCAGGTCTCCGGAATACAGCTTTTTCGCATTATAATCATCTCCAAGGCACGAGTCAAGGACCTTTACAGTAGCAAAAGGTGAGAGCTTGGACACTGGACGCTGATCATTTTCTGAATGAAGTACAAAGAACTTTGTAAACATGTCCGATTTAGACTCTTTAGCTATGACAAGAGGTTCGGGGCGCAGGCACTTGCCTAGTCGCCATGAACCGGGTTTCGGTTTAGGAGGGGCAGCCATAAAAAGGCAAAAAAACTTCGGCACCTGTGGTGCACTACCCACCACGGAGTCCAACAAGGGGACAGGCAACACCTCATAACAGTACGGGCTTGTCTGAGAATGGTGCTCTGCCAGTGCTACCAAGACGCTATAACCAAGTGTGGTTTAGACGAGGGTATCTATTGCCACCCAAGGTTAGCCCTTGCCGCCAAAGAGGGGAGAAAAAGGAGCAAGAGAAATGAGAAAGAAATGAAGGAAACGGGAAAGGTAAAAGTGAAAGATCGGAGGGGATAGTAGAAGAAAAGGCGACTAGACTGATTCATCCTGGCCGGGCCTTACCAGGACTCCCATCTACGAGAAGCAGGGGCCGAAGTGGTGTATTGCCTCATCCGGGGGGCCCCGAAGGGTCCAAACCTACCCCGGGCTCGACTCAACCACCAGGATGCCCTTTTCCTTGGACACGGGAAAGCCACGCACAGCCAGACATGGGCGGACGAACCCGCATCGCTCGGGGTCCGTGGTGACGCCACTCACCAAACACCTGCTTTCACAGGTGCCCCCTGCGGGTTGCCCAGCTCGGTTTTAAAGAACTCAGCACTGAAGCAACAACATGAGTTAGGTACTGCTCTTCGTAAGTATTGTCATGTGTAGTCTTCACTTTGCACTTTCCAGGTAGCAAAAAAGAGCCAGGGGACCCAGTGGGAGGTTCCTGACTCGCTGATCACGACTACTGCGCAAAAGTCATTAAAAGCTGCAGTTTGGCTGGCAATGTCAAGTGCTGACATTAAGTTCTACACCGGAATATCAAGGACTGTTTTTGCCTCTAGCCGAAATGGTGTGCATGATGACCACGGCAGAATCACGCATGCTTCTGAATGATCAGCTGCTCCTTATTCTAATGACACTATGTCCGGGCCTTCTCTAGGTGACCTTGCCATGAGATTTGACATATCTGTAAGTCGCATTTATACAATCTTCAAGAAGATACTTGAAATCCTGAAAAGGATTATGGAGTATATTGTCATATGGCTGTCACGACAACGCATACAGAGCAGCATGCCAGCCTCTTTTGTAGAGAATGGGTATGCCAAGACCACTTGCATTTTTGATTGTTCAGAGGTTACCTTGCAGAGGCCAAAGAAGTTAACGGCCCGTGCTCAAACATACAGTGCCTATTAAGCAGCTAATACTGTTCAATTTCTTATTGTAATTGCACCTAAGGGGCAGATAATGTTGGTGTCTGATGTCTTTGGAGGGAGAACCTCAGTTAAGTACATTGTTCGGACCTAAGGGATCGAAGACAACCTCCACAAAGGGGATGAAATCATGGCCGACCGAGGCTTCATGCTGGAAGCCACTTGGAGGTGCGAGGGATGAAGATGAACATGCCTGCATTTACAAGAGGTGAGGTTATTGCATGACCTGGCTGTTCATAAAAGGCTGCTTGCATGTAATGTTTAAAATGTTGTGAATATTAAATTTTTATAGACCTCTTCATCTGAGTAGTTACCCAACTGGCCCGTAGAGGGTGCAAGTGCAATAGCTGCGATTACGTGGCTTCATTTCAGTTGGTTTCGGTCTCAGCAGTCTTGCGACTGTGTGGCCGTTTTATGTCATTTTTTGATAATTTTATTATAATTGTTCTTGATTTTCAGCAAGAAATCAAGAAAACAGCTAGAGCATAACATCAATACTTGCTAAGTGGTTTTGTGCCTAAATTGTGCACTTTTTGACATAGCTCATGATGCACCTGGTCAAACTTGTCATTTGGTGGTGAGGTCTGATGGCACAGGAGGATAACAAGTATGTTCAGCCGTGTTTGCAAATACTAGCTTCTGCAATAAAGAAAATGATAAAAAAAAGTAATGCATGGATGCATAATAAATGTACCGCTCAAAAACAATAAAAAAATAATGCGCTTAACCATGAACAACAGTTTAACTCGCGAGTTTAGTGTGCACTTCTTGCTTTTCGGGGGCACCTATTTTATTTGAACTTTGCTGGCTAGAATAGCGAATCTAAAGAGGAAGCATTTTTTTATTGGCCTGTATTTTGAAAAATTCAGTATCCAAAATGTCTCCATGGTCCATTGCAGGCGAAACATTTTCTGAATATGCGTTTTTCACAATGTTTACTTCTGGAAATAAAACATTCTGTCTACGGAAGCATACTCACGACATGCTGTCAATATGGGCTAAGTGGAAAAAAAGCTCGAACTTCTGCCTTCTGTAAATCTTTTGCAAGATAGTAATAAAGAGCACCAAAAAAAAAAAAAAAACACAAGGCATCTTAAGCTGAAGTTCACATTGAATAAGTTTTTTTTTTCGGCATCACACACTGTCAGCGTCGCTAGGAAAATCATTAAAGCAATTGACTCGAGACTGATGTTGTTTTTTTAAATGAAAACCGTAAATTGATAGACAGAAAGTTTATATACAGTCGCCGACCGATTATTCGGACTTCCGCAGGGACCGAAAAGACGTCCGAATAATAGAGCAGTCCGAAAAATCAGAAGATTGAAAACTTGCCTTTATTACTTTCAAGTGGGCTTAAAAAAGCCGTAAATAGTGCCTTGCTTCAGGTTAGGCCTGCGTGCCCTTGTTTTTAGGTCACGCCACCGTTTGTGTTCGGCAACTTTCTGTTAGCTTGAGATTCGCTGCCTTCCTTTCTAGTGTTGAGGTCGAGTACTTTCTGGGCTTCTTAACGACACATCGCGGCGGCAGAGGAACAGATGGGGCCATGACGTCCAAGCCAGCGTTGTCCGAACGAGACGAAAGACGCAAATCCACGAGCGCAAAAATGAAACAAAGCAAAAATGATAATGATGATGACGTGCACCTAAATGGAAAAAAAGGGCTAGTATAGCGTCACCTAGCGGTAGGATTCAGGAGTACTCAAGTAGCACTGCCAAACCAAGCCAATCCATTTGCAGCCAACATAAAACTCAAAATGACCGCTTCTCAGTGGTGTTTTCCGCTGATCGCTCGCGACGATTTTGTCCGAATAATCAAACTTTCAAAATTCAAGCTGTCTGAAACATTGGTCGTGAATATGCCCTATTTCTATGGAATAAGTCATTGTTCCTCCTTTAGGTCCGAAATATCGAACAAGTCCGAATTATCAGAGTCCAAAAAAACGGTCGGCGACTGTATAGCAAGAACAAAAAAAAAATGTCTAACTTAATCAGTGGTAATATTATGAACAAACAAATCGCATGATGCTGATGTTATGTTTGTTTAAGGGGGACTCACCTCATCAGATTCCTATGGGACTTACTATTTCATAACTAGCGGTCTTAAAAATCATCACAGAGAAGCAACAAGCGTTTTACAGTCATGTAAGTGTTCCTAACGGCATGGATTACTTAGTTTTTAAGTGGTGACCCGCCTGCGACGCTGCGAGAGTATGGGGTGGCGACCCGCCTGCGACGCTGCGAGAGTACGGCACCCGGGGGCGACCGCTTGACTTACCAACACTGGCGAACTGTCGATCCCGAGGCCTCCTTCCTTGCGGCGGCATTCAACATCTG
This sequence comes from Ixodes persulcatus, assembly GCA_013358835.2. Lineage (NCBI taxonomy): Eukaryota > Metazoa > Arthropoda > Arachnida > Ixodida > Ixodidae > Ixodes > Ixodes persulcatus. Next base: position 165,991 of record JABSTQ010010975.1, on the reverse strand, counting down.
CCTACGTCATCGCCGCGTGCCAGACACCTGGAGGGAGTCGAGGACGATCCCCATCTACAAGAAGGGAGATCGGCAAGACCCCGCCAACTGGCGCCCAATCTCCCTCGGTTGCACAGTTGCGAAGCTCTACGCCGGATGCTTTGCGGCTCGTCTGCAGCAGTGGCTGTCTGACCACCGCGTCCTATCACGGTGCCAGAAAGGATTTATGCCACACGATGGAGTTTTTGAACACAACTTCGTGCTGCAGGAGCGCTTGGATGCGGCCCGGACGGGCGGTGGAGACCTTTGTGTGGCCTTCCTTGACTATGCCAACGCCTTCGGGTCGGTCGCCCACAATGCCCTCGTCGACGCGGTCCGGGGAGCTGGTGCCGGGGAGGCATTCGCCTCAATAGTGGAAGACCTGTACAGCGGAAACACGACATCCATCGTCGGTGAGGCGGGCATCACGGAGCCCATCAACATCTCATCCGGGATCCGACAGGGCTGCCCACCGAGCGGGCTGCTGTTCAACATGGTTCTCGATCCTGTCATCAGGGCGGTGCACGGAGGCGAAGGGCAGCACAACATCCTCGCCTACGCCGACGACCTCACCCCCTTGGCCGACAACCCAGGGACACCGCAGCAGCGCCATCAACATCATGGCGGCCCTCTCCTCCCGGATTGCGCTCTGGCTGAACCCAGCCAAGTGCAGGGCCCTCCACCTACCGGCCAGCACCCTGTTGGCACGAGACCCACCCGCTTCCTGATTGAGCGTGAGCCTGTCCCGACCATCGGGGACTTTGCGGGACACGCCTTCCTGGGCAGACCCGTCGGCTACAGGGTGCTCCACGACGATGCAACCATCAGCGATGCCGTGGACCTCAGCAAGCGCCTCCTCAACTCGGTGCTCGCTCCGTGGCAGAGGCTGGATGCGGTGAAGGCGTTCCTCTTCCCCGCGCTCAACTTTGCCATGAGGGCGGGCGTCCTAGGAAAGGTGGAATGGCGGAGACTGGACGACGCACTGCGCCCGCTGCTCAAGCGTACGCTGTACCTGCCAAGCAACGCCTGCAACGAATACCTGTATGGGAGCGCGGCGGCAGGTGCGGCGGGCATACCTGTAGCGGCGGACACAAGCGACGCCTGCCGAGTCGACGGGGCCTTCAAGCTCCTCTCCTCCGCCGACGCCGAGATCCACGACATGGCCCTCCGAGCCATGACCCAGGTGGTGTCAAAACGCCTACGGCGGGTTGCGGCTGCAGAGGACGTGGAGAGGTACCTGACCGGGGAGACCGAGGGCGACTTCCGGGCCACCTCAACGCAGGTCCAGTCTGTGTGGACCGAGGCCCGGAAAGCCTCCCGCCGCCTTGAAGTGGGGTGGGAGCTGCAGCCCGACGGTGCCCGAATCACTTGCGGAGACGTCTCGGTCTCCGCCAAACATCGCCACAGGGTGATCCGGACCCTTCGGCTCATCTTGACAGCAGCACAGGACACGGCCCTCCAGCAGAAGCCCAACCAGGGCAAGGTAATGGAGTGTGTAGCCTCTGACCCAACCAGTTCCCACTTCATGAGGTCAGGGCGGCACACTCGGTTTGCCGACTGGAAGTTTGTGCACCGCGCCCGGCTGAACCTGCTTCCCCTGAACGGCGCACGCCCGTGGGCCGCAGCTGCCGACCAGCGGTGCAGAGCCTGCGGCTACCCCCGGGAGACGCTGCCGCACGTCCTCTGCCACTGCAGGGTGCAGAGCCGGGCCCTTACGGACAGGCATGACCAAGTGGTGAGCCGTATCAGGGCTGCAGCCGCTAGCCGGTTCACCATAACTCATGAGAACCAGCCCGTCAGCGGCACAAGCCTGCGACCTGACCTGGTGCTCGTCCGGGGTGAAGAGGCCCTCATCATCGACGTCTGCTGCCCCTTCGAGAACCGTCGCGCCGCACTGGAGGAAGCTCGCCTCCAAAAGATCACCAAGTACGAGCCCGTGCGGCAGCTTCTACTGCGGCGGTTCCAGAAGGTGGTAGTGGAGGCCGTGGTGGTGGGGGCGCTCGGGTCGTGGGACCCTGCAAACGACCGAGTCATGCATCGCCTGTGTAGCAGACCACATGCACGGACCCTGAAAAGACTGATAGTCAGCGAGACTATAGCAAAATCGAGAGACATGTACGTAAAACACGTCGGGAAGTGAGGACCATCAACGTCCACACATCTTCCCCCTCCCCTTTTTTTTTCTTCTTTTTTTTCATTTATTGTTTCTGAATGTTACAGCTTATTTTGTGCAATGAACAAGTGTTAGAGATGTAATTTTTTATGTAACAAGCATCAATAAAAATATCAATTATGTACTGAAATAAAAAATAAACTGTGAAACACTTTTTCCTCATAGAAATGCATTAGCAAATCTAAAAATATATTTTTTTTAAATAAATCCGGCGCTATAATCCATTTCAGACAAATCGACACTGTGGAAATAGTATTCTAGATCAGACGTGAAATAATATTTTCCAGAAATCAAATTTCAGAGCATTTGTTCACGAAACTGTCACGAAAAACTAGCTAGTTGGTTGGTTGATTGGTTGATTGGGGGTTTATGGCGCATCAGCAACTAAGGCTATATTGCGCCAAGCTTAGACTATTGCGATTCAGGTTTAGGAAGAGGAAAGAGCTATAGTAGCGAAATATATGATAAAACCATGAACATGAATGTGTATAAGTGTAAGCAATATGACAATGAATTTAGGATAGAAAGTAAAATCACAGTCGGTGTAGAAGGCCGATATCTGAAACTAGCTAGTTCAGCTAGCTTGCCCTGGATGGCGCTCGCTGTCTAGAAAGAGAGATTTTTTTGTAGTTTGCTCTTGAAGTTGTAGTATATTCTGGTATTCTTGACATGAGGCTCCGCCCATGCTCCTCCTCCGTTTGACGGGTCGCGTAGACCGTCAAGCTGAATGTGTGGCGCGCTTCATTGTTCCCGTCTTCTCCAAGCATTTTTTTTTTTTGGATGGGGGGGGGGGGTCATGTCGCTTTATCAGCTCTGTCCCCTGCATCTCAGAGCCACGGGCTGGTACTGAGCTGGTATGGAGGGCGGAAAAGTGAAGGGTGTTCCACAATACGCGAAGACGTACATTAGGGGGAGACCCCACTTATACATGTTTGCAAGTGGCTCTCCGGCCTAACCTCGGACTGCGCGCGCCTTGTTGAAGCAAACTCACTCTCCAACCAGCCGTTCTCTGCTCCTCCTACAATGTTGCCAGGTGAAGAGACGTCCCCCGCTAGTCGTGCTCATATCAGACCGAGCGTGCACGGCCGGTTCGCCATTACTAGCGGGGACATCACACTCACCTGGCAACATTGTAAGTCTCACGCGGTTCTTGAAAGCGTTGTTGGGTCGTGGTGTCTTCACATATTTCGCATCTTGAGGTCATGTGGTTCGTGTCCCCGCTTTCCGAGTTCGCGCATGGATAGAAATAAGCGTTCTCGACCCTCCGGTAAGCATTGTGCAATGTTCGGCTGTACAAACAACAGCCGCAAGTGAAACCACGAGCGAACGTCACCTGCTAACGGGGAAGAACTCAAGTTTCACCGCTTTCCTGTCGACAAAGATGAGAAAAGAAAGTGGCTCTCTGCGGTGAATCGGGCGAACTTCACGCCAACAGCGAACTCACGAGTAAGTTAAGCGTTTCTGTTGCCTTGGCGACATCTGACACGTTCCCAACTGCACAGGTGTGTTCACCACACTTCGTAGGCGGCAGGAAGACGGACGAAAATAGCGTCCCGCAGTTAGACCTGGGGTATGCGAGAAAGGTAAATATTCGCATAATCGCGATAGAATATCATTTGATTCACGAAAAGCTAATGGCTTGTGGGTATGACAGGTCTTTGGGAGGCGCCGTTTGGCGCGTGATGCCAGTGACCAGGTGCAGACTACCAAGGTGGGTATATTTACAAAGAAACACACACATTTCCTTGATTTTCTGTGACAATCTTAATCGAACTCACTCTGGTGGTCTCTGTTACAGAAGAAAAAGTTGCCCTCCAGAGCCACTAACTCTGCTTCTATGAGTTGACTTCGCACAAACAAAAAATTTTGTTCTTGTCTGCAATGGCATTGAAGTTGTACACTGAATAAGATCATATTTGTTCCTCAGCTCGAATTTGGCACTCGTGGGGCACAATTACTCTTTGGCACAACAACCTTCTCCTCCCGAGCACACAGCAAGTTCTAATAAAGGTGTTTAGACAGGCAGTTCTAACTTGGTCATGAAAGTGCACATGCTGTTTTGAGCACTATCACATTTACTCGGTCTTGGAAAGGTCTGAATTTATTACAGGCTACAGACTCCATGCTGGCTACAGATGACATTGAGTTAGGCGTTGTGTCGTTGCAACCTGTGTCCAAGCATGTGGTAAGTTTTTTTGAGAATAAAGAGTGCTATGACAAGCTGTGTGACTTGATTTGATGTTTCAAGCAGTATTTCATTGACTCGGTCTTGAATTTGTTTCAGACCACACATTCCATGCAGTTCACTGATGACACCGAGTTGGGCGCCGAGTCGTGGCAGACTGTGTCCGAGCATGTGGTAAGTTTGTAGAGAATGAAGTGTGCTGTGACAAGCCGTGTGACTTAGTCTGCAAATTCTACCACTGTGACATTGTCTCAGTATTTTAATTTCATTCAGATTACGGACTGCGTACAGTCTACTGGTGACACTGAGTTGGAGGCATGGCATAGTGTATCCAAACACATGGTAAGTTTGTTTAGAATGGGCACGTTAAGTCCGCGCTCCTCTACTCCTGCTCCGAATATCATACTCCGAGCGCAGCAGCTAAACGGAGCTTCGCGCCCAGAACTGTGATGCACCGGAACTATCGACAGGCAGCACAATCACTTTCGTATGTAAAGTTATGCTACTAGCATGGAATGTCATGACTGCTGGTGTCGAGGATTGCAATAGACCTTTTGCAAAACCCCCCAAGCGCCCCGGCCCCGCGCGAAGAATTGTGGGAGAGAGGAGCTTTAGTAGCCGATGAACGAATAAAACAATGAGCATGACACGGTGTGTATAATCATGTAAGTGATAATATAAAATTATGGCTTCATACTACAGTCGGTGTAAAAGGCCGAGGTCTTTTAGGAAATTAAAAACGTGAATATGATTAATAAAAGGTTTGTCTCCAAGCAACAAAGCAATGTGTAAAGGAAGGCGGGCGTTATAAAACTGGGAGAAGTGAAATTGGCGATGACTGTCATATGCAGGGCATTCAAGGAGAATGTGCACTACACTTAGGGGTTCTGTACAGTGTTCACACAGGGGTGGATCCTCTTGACGAAGCAAATACCCATGCGTGAGATGCGTGTGGCCAATTCTTAACCGGCACAGGATTACTTCGAAAAAGCGTTCCCGGTGCCGGGCACTCGCCCACTCCTGTAAAATAGGCTTTACAGAATAGAGTTTGTTGTTGACTTCTCTGCTCCATTCTTGTTGCCATTTATATCTAATGTGTTTCCTTAGGGCTGCACGGTAGTCTCTGTATGGTATTTTTTCAATATCCACATTTCTTTCACTACATTTGTTTGCAGCACGATCAGCCTCTTCATTTCCGGCAATTCCTACGTGGCTTGGAACCCAGCAGAAGACTATTTGAATATTGTTTTCCAATGCAGTACTCACTTTGAACTGTAAATCAGTAACAAGGGGATTTTTTGCTGCCTCAAGCGATGCAAGTGCCCTTAGAGCACTGAGGGAGTCAGTGTAAACTATGGAGCATGGAAGTCTATTTTTTGTGATGTGATTTGTGGCGAGAAGCAAACCATATAGCTCTGCCGTTAAAATTGTCGCGTTGCTATTAATTCTCCGCACACATTCATATGAAGGCCCGATTGCGGAACAACCGACCGAGGAGTTACTTTTTGTGCCATCAGTGTAAAAGCTGATGTAGTTGTTATACTTCTCTTGCAGTTGAAAGAATTCCTGCCTTAAAACTTCATGTGGGGTGTCTTTCTTATTGTATTGGGTCAAAGACAGGTCTACAACAGGCAAACATTGCCATGGAGCTATTGTTCTTAAAACCGAAGCAAGAGGTAGGTTGGTGTCAAGACCTGCCGAGTCGGCTTCCGATTTATTTCTCATTGAAAAAGGAGGAACGATTGAGGGTTTATTTAGGAAAGTTCTTTCGAAACGTGATTGCCCTACGACTTCCCGACATGAATGTTGCAGTACTGAACGAACCCTAAGTGAGTACATGAAGCCCAAAGAAAAACGCCTTTTCTCAAGAGACAGCTCATTGGCTTCAGCATATAGGCTCAACACCGGGGATGTGCGGAAAGCACCAGTGGCGAGACGTATTCCCTTATGGTGAACAGGATCTAACATCTTTAATGTTGATGCCCTTGCCGACCCATACACTATACTTCCATAATCAAGTCGAGATCGTACAAGTGACCGGTAGATTCTCAATAGACATACGCGATCAGAACCCCATGACTTGTGAGAAAGGACCTTCATGACGTTCAGTGCTTTATGGCATTTTCTCTTTAAATCGATTATATGAAAGCTGAAGGACAATTTGCTATCAAAAGTAAGGCCAAGAAATTTCTGCATCGCTTTGTTCTGGATGGGGACGTCATACATGGTCAGGGCGGGCTCTGGGGCAAGTCCACGTTTTCGAGAGAAGAGGACACAAGATGTTTTCTCGGTGGAGAATGTAAACCCGTTATTATTTGCCCACTTTACCATATTGTTAATTGTTAACTGAACTCTGCGTTCACAAATAGAAAAATTGCAAGATGACACAGAAATTTGAAGGTCATCGACATACAAGGAATATTGGACTGAAGGGGGAATTACATGCGAAATGGAATTTATTTTTATTAGAAAAAGAGTAGCACTGAGGACACCACCTTGGGGTACGCCATTTTCTTGCACGAATTCTCTAGAAAGAGTAGTTCCCAACCTGACATGAAATGTGCGTTTTTCTAATAGTCCTGAATAGCACCCAGCATTCGACCATGAATGCCAAAGTTATATAGATCATTTATAATGCCATATCTCCATGTTGTGTCATATGCTTTTTCTAAATCAAAAAACACTGACAAACAAAACTGTCTATTTACAAAGGCCTCACGTACAGTCGTTTCAAGTCTAACAAGATGGTCAAGAGTAGACCTTGAGGTACGGCCACCACATTGATACTTTGCAAGTAAGTTTCTTCCTTCAAGGACATATGTTAGCCTTCGGTTATCATTCGTTCCAGGGTTTTTCCCAGACAACTTGTTAAGGCTATAGGTCTGTAACTGGTTACCTTAGACGGGTCCTTTCCAGGTTTTAATAAAGGATTATGTGGGCTACCTTCCATTGAAGTGGAAAACTTCCCTCCCTCCAGATTCGGTTAAAAAGGTATAGAATTAATTCTAGCGTAGAAAGGTGAAGACGGTTCAGCATCTCATAATGGATGCCATCAGGACCAGCAGCTGAAAGCAGTATGTTTCAATACCAGCTGGAGCTCATGCAATGTGAAAAGGGAATTGTAATGTTCCCTCTCACCTCCAGAATGTCTTTACAATTTGTCTTTCTGCTTGGAGCTTATGTCGTTGGAATACGGCTGGATAATGTTGAGAGCTGGAGACAAATTGTTACTTCCCCACAAGGGATCGTGGGCATTTAGGTCACCAAGGATAAGAAATGGATGTGGAAGTTGTCTAACAAGGGCTTCAAGTTCTTCATATTTCAATGAATAATTAGGAGGTATATATAATGAACATATATTTATTGCACGATCAGTTAAGATTTGGCAGCAATTGCTCCCAGTTTGGTGTCCAGGCACACCTCAACACAAGGAGTTGATCTTTGGACTACTTTGGCAATGCCACCAGAAGCGTGGGATCCATATGGCCTATCCTTCCGGAATAGCTGGAAGCGTTTAGTAAGTTTGAGTGGCTTTCTTTCAGGTACGTCTCCTGAAGGCAAAGACCTATGGGGCTGTGTTCCTCCAACAAATTGCAGACATCATCGTAGTTACCGAGTAGTCCTCGATAATTCCACTGTATGATGCTCATAAGATTAACCAAGCTAATAATGGCTCTTGGCTATCTTAGCTGCATGGGGGAGTCACACATAAATTGTTGTTGTGGTTGTGTAAGAGTATGAAAAGCCTTTACTCGTATAGGTTTATCAGGGTGGAGTTACCGGCTTTTTAACTTTTTGCTTTGGGGTCTGAACCTCCATCTCCTCGAGGTCAGTGTCAGGGGCAGAAAGTTCTTCACCGTCTGCCGCTGCTTCTGTATTCGACGTCTTCTTGTCAGCAAGCCTGTCAGAAGACCTCGAATAGTCGGTGTTTTGGGGGGGCAGACCCCGGCCTTTGCCTAACACTTTAGGGCGAGTGGTCGACGTGCTAGGCCGAACCACTGTTCCGTCCATCTGGTCGGGTTCTGCAGACGCTGCAGGAGCTGCACGTGGAACGTGCTGTTTCCTTGGTGAAGAAGTCCTCCTCTGAGAGGAGGAGCGGGGGCTCGCTCCTCTTGGGAGGACGACCTGTAAGGAGTGGGCGATGGAGTTACATCCATCGCCTCTGTTGCACCCGAGTCTTTGGCATGACTGGGTGCCTTAGCTGCTGTCGCAGCCGTGAGGGAGTGCCCAGGAAGAGAGAGTTTCAACCTGGGCGTCGAGGACTGGAGTGGTTTCCAGGGTTCCCAAGGGACACCTGGGTCGCCACTGATACCTTGGGCGGTGCAGGTCCCCTGCTTGACACCGCCTCGGCATAAGAGCCTCTCTGAAAAGCGGAGAGGCGACGCTTTGCATCATGATAGGATATGTTTTCTTTCACCTTAAGTGCGAGAATTTCTTTTTCCTTTTTAAATTGGTCACATGTTCTGGAATAGGCTGGGTGGTTGCCATTGCAATTTGCACATTTGTAATCATGCGTTGCAGTCGTCAGCAGTGTGCTCGGTGCCGCTACACCTGGCGCATGTCTCGCGACCGCGGCAAGTGCGCGAACCATGTCCGTACCGCTGGCAACGAAAGCAGCGAAGAGGATTTGGGACATAGGGCCGCACCTTACAGTTGATGTAACCGGCCTTAACAGAAGGTGGCAAAATGTTCCTTTCAAAAGTCAATACAACGTGCTTGGTGGGTTGTTCCTTGCCGTCCCTTCGAATAGTAATGCGTTTTGCAGCCACCACCCCTTGGGATCGAAGGCCCTCCACAATTTCATTCTCAGGACTGTCCATTAGGTCATCCTCCGAGATCACACCGCGTACGGTGTTCAGTGTACGATGGGCGGACACGGTGACCTTGATATCTTGGATAGTTTCAAGGTTGAGTAAGGCCGTAGCTTGGTATTTTTCATCCACATGTACGAGGAGATCGCCTGAAAATAGCTTTTTTGCTTCAAATTTAGCTCCCAAGATGCCTTGAAGCACCTTAGCGACAATGAATGGGGAAAGCTTAGAGAGTGGTTTGGAGTTTTCTTCAGAGTGCAAGACGAAGAATTTTGTGAAGTGGTCACTTGAGTCATTTATACTAAGAAAATTGGACAGAGCTTCGGTGCGGACCCTTTTCAGGGACCGATCGGAGGTTTTGTGTTTGGAACCCATATAGATGGGAAAGGAAGTTCAGTGCCCGGGTGCACCGCACACCACGGAGCCCAACAAGGGGGTAGGTAATGTGCCATAGCAAGATGGGCTTGGCTGACACAATTACTCTACCAGTGCTGCCCGGGCACTATACTCTAGTGTGGTTGCAGGGACAGGACCTGTTTCCACTCAAGGTTGGCCCTTGCCGCCTAAGGAGGTGAAAAAGGAAGGAAGAGTGTGTAGGAGAAAAGAGAAAGAGGTGGGAGGAAAAGTGAAAGAAGGAAGAATAGGGTAGAAGAGGCGACTGACTGAATCATCCTGGTCGGGCCAAGCCAGGACACCCGTCTACGAGAAGCAGGGGCCGAAGCGGTGTATTGCCTCACCCGGGGGGCCCCGAAGGGTCCAAACAAACCCCGGGCTCAGCTCAACCACCAGGGTCCCCTTTTCCCCGGACACGGGTTAAGCCACGCACAGCCAGGCGTGGGTGGGCGAACCCACATGGCTCGGGGTTCGTAGTGACGCCACTCACCAAGCACCTACCAAGGCAGGTGCCCCCTGCGTGCGGGTATGGTGGCCCACGTAGCTGGGGTCCGTGGAGGCGCCACTCTCCAAACACCTGCTCTCACAGGTGCCCCCTGCGGGGCTACGTTAACAAGGAATGTCCTGTCACCCAGGCAGTCATCTTGAAACTCGTAGTTCCTTCGATAATTTCATTTCTCTAGTCAAGATGTCAGCTCAAGGTATTTTATTTCTTTAGGTCACCTCCAGCAGCAACATGCCCGCATGGTACAGTTTGCTGTGTTCCAGGCTGTGCAAACAATACTGCCAGTGCACAGCATGTTTCCTGGCACCGCTTTCAAGACATAGGTTGGGTGAAGACAACTGCGTGCAGTTGTCAGGCACCGCAGCGTTGGATATGCCGAACGGTGTTACGGTTTTACAGGCATTCGGACAAATGATTCGCGACGGCAAAGCGGCGTGCTGTATCTTGGTTAAGTAAGCGGAACTCGAAGTCATACGCTACAGTGCGAGTCAACGGAGCGAGCGCGGGCGGCTAAATCACAGCGCACTCAGCTCTCGCGTCGCGATAGTTGATTCAGAGCTCTGCCTACCCCTATGACATGTGCACGGGCGTTCATAAACGGCTCCTCTCGACTGCACGCGGGTCAAATGGACCAAAATGAACAGCTAACAGCACGGTAGGAATCGGTAGCAACGGTAGTACTCGCCCAGGGAACGACGCGCAAAGCGGCGTGTTGTCCGTCGGCACTCCCGTCTCTCCCACAATTCCTCGCGCGCGGGCCGGGGCGCTTGGGAAAATTGCAAATCGTCTATTCTATATTTTCCAAGCTTGCTGGTGTCACATTTCTCTTCGTTCCTCTGTTCCAGGCCGCCGCTTCGTCTGTGCATGCAATGCCGGTCATGTTGTTCGAAAAGGCATACTCCATCTTCCAGAGTATGGCACCCATGTGGCTGCATACCCTTGCCTTCCCCGCCTTACAGGAGCAGCCTCCAGTCACGACACGTCCACTCTTGTGCAGACATACCCATGCCTTGTGCGGGGCAGCGTTGAAGGATTGCGACCTTACGACCTCTGCCTTGTAATACGCCAGGTCACCGTTCATCCTGTGATGGTGAACCATTCCTACCAATCCAGCAGTCAGGTATTGGTAGGAGTCGAGGCTCTTGTATGCCCTTACGTCTTGCAGATCGCAGGCCTTTGAATGTAGCAGATAAAAAACAATGTCCGGCTTCTCGACAGGTGCCCAACACTTCATGTCGTCGTCCCATACAGACACCTCTTTTGGGTGCACAAAAGTCGTAGATTCTGCGAGAAAAATATATTCATATAATTCGCATCCGTGTACGACCATAAGTGGGCGACTATACATGCACGTGCGTGCACGCAGCTAGAAAATTATCTTGTTTGTTTTATTCGTTGTCTAAGTGTGAGCGTACATTTACAGGGTTCGTAGCGGTCCTTGAAACCCTTGAAAACCCTGGAATTTTAATATAGCCTTTTCAAGGCCTTGAAAACCCTTAAATTTTTTGAGGTCCTTAAATTTCCTTGAATTTTGTCAATAGACTTTCGTTCAGCCAGTTTTTAGCGGATGCCTCTTAAACGCCTGGCAACTACGTACTCGAGCCACCTAGGCATCCAATCCAATCCACTTCTGTAGCCACAACGCAGTACGGCATGTACGGCCAGCGGCAGCAACGACGAAAGCTAAGCCTACCTTCGGTTTGGGAACATGGTGCGCGGATAATCGAAGTCGCGTCTTTTGCAGCCTCAATATGCCTGGAAAGTGCAATTTCCAGCAGTCGTGGTTAAGCAGTGGTGCTTATAAGGAATGGATTTCTCCGGATACGTCGAACTTGCATCGGGCAAAGTGCAAGCCATGTGGGAAAACGTTTGACGTGTCATCAATGGGGGAGTCGGCCCTTAAAAGTCGCATGAAGAGCGCAAAACACATAGAGAATATGAAAGCGAGTACGGCGCATAGTACCGTGCGGAGCTACTTGACGACAACTGTTCATGAGCACCGGATCGAGCCAGCTCCATCGACGTCGTCGGATGTGAGCAGCCTGTGCAAAGCACACAAGTGTGTGACCGACGTGGAGATACTGTGGATCCTGAAAATGGTTACATAGCACTATTCCTACAACTTGGTCATCACATGCAGGGGAATTGTTCAAGAAAATGTCCCCGATAGCGAAATCGCTAAGGCATTTTTCTGCGGCGAAAAGAAATCTGCATACGTGGTGTGCCGTGGTCTCAGACCATTTTTTCTCTCGTGCCTACAACGTGAATTAGAGCAGTCTGATGGTTACACCGTTCTGTCTGATGAGTCTTTGAACGACTGCCTGCAGAGAAAACAGATGGACATATATTTGCGGTACTGGAGCACAATGCCCGAGCGTGTAACCACGAGATATCACACGTCGGTGTTCATGGGACATTCGACAGCTGAAAACTAGGGATGCCACGAACCACCCTAGGTTCGAGTTCGAAAGGTTTCGATGTTTTCGAACCGAACTGATGTTCAAAATCGAAAGGTTTCAATATTTTCGACCGTACGGAGATTCGAATTCGAAAAATTCGCAACTTTCAAAAATCGTGGAGTTTCGAATTCGAAAGGTTCGAAGCTTTCACGGTTTCTAAAAGTTTGGGTTCGATTATTTCGAATATTTTCTTACTTGAGGTTCGAAAAATTCGAAAATTTCAAACTTTCCTAACTTAAAATTCGAGAGTTTCGAATTTCTTTGGATCTGAAATTCGAAAAATTAGAACGTTTTGAATTTTTATAGACATAAAGCTTGATAAATTCGAAGATTTCGAATTTCTTTCTACATAAAGTTCGAAAAGTTCGAAGGTTTCGATTCTCTATTAGGGCTAAATTTAAAAAAAAAAACTTTGAAGGTTTCGAATTTCTTTTAAGTCCAAGTGCGCAAAGTTCGAAGTTTGGTTTTCATGTTCCGCCACAGTTTCAGTTTCAGATAATGTTTTCACGCCTCACTGGTTTTCACGAAATTAGGTTTAGAAAAGTTAGGGTGTGATATTTAGATTCCGCGAAGTTGGTCAGGCAATTAAATGAGACGACGAGTGTCCCGGATGTGCTGGAATATTTGCCAGTGCAGAGTGACGTGGGGAGATCAGTAATTGCGACCGCCAGCCTGGGGGGGGGGTCTTTAACGTGCATCACGCAGTAGTGATCACACGTATGCATTGTTTAACGATACTCATCCAGTTTGAAACGGCCAGGGGCAGGCAGGTGGTTGAGGCTCAGAAAAACCTTGAAGCGATCTGGCAAACTGCCTCCCTACCCCCTTGCACGCTGGTAGTAATCCGCTCGAATGCCGCCCGAGTGACGCTGGCATATAGTAAGTTTAGTTTCTACATGATGCAAAATCCGAATACTGAAAATGAAATTTGAAAAAAAAAAAAAAAAAGAAGACAGAAAAAAGGGGACAGGACAACGCCTCATACTCGGCTCTGGGAATGAAATTTGAAAGAAAAAGTGTAAGAAGACAGAAAAAAGGGGACAGGACAATGTCTCAAACTCAGCTCAGGACAGCATCTCAAACTCAACTCAGCTGAAAACTCAGCCCAGTACAACGTCTCAAACTCAACTCAGCCGATTTTGAGACGTTGTCCTGTCCCCTTTTTTCTTTCTTCTTAAACTATTTCTTTCGAATTTTATTCCCAGTCTCGGGATTTTGCATCATGAGCAACATACACCAGCTCGCCTGCACCTTGACAATTGTTTAGTTTGTAATTACTTTGGAGGTTTATTTTCCGGGACGGAGGAAACACCGAGCAAAATGCACAGAAGCTGACACAACTTGAGGTGGAGGAGCGTTCTACCATACCAGTGGCGGCGGAAGAGGTAAATCGGGGGGAAAGGAGGGGGGGGGGGGGGGGGGGGGGGGGGTGGGGCTCCAGTTCCCCCCCCCCCCCCCCCCCCCAGATATTTCGGACTGTTAAAGAAAACAATACGGGGAAAGAGGGCACGGTCGAGCTTATTTTATTCTGAAATTGTTTATGCATATGTATAGCTACTGTCGCTCTTCACTGCATTAAAGATCGCGTAGATGGTCATTGTTAGAAACTCGTCAGAAGGCACTACTCGTCACATGCTCGGTGGTTCGGAAATTCAAAGCTGTGTCTTTTCGACCTAAATAACTGCGCCATTGGTAAAAAATAATAAATAAATAAACATAACAATAAACATAACAACAGCACCTGGAGAAGCCGGAGAAGCCGGTGAAGAAATCACCCCGTGGAGCCTCATTGAGGTTGTTTTTTTCCAAGATTCCGCCACCTGCAGTACTAAATGACACTGGTACTCTCATGTCCGAGGAGGGGATCTTCGGCTTTGTACTTTTCCTTTATCGAGTCCTGTCCGTCCGGGATCGTGGAACGGCCACTTACCGCACAGGGATCCATGCAAAACTGACCCAGTTGTTGGCTGCAGCCCCATTCAAGACAGCCAAGGCGGACTTCTCTGGTGCGGGTCTGTCGTACGTCAGTTGGTTGTCCGAGCCAGCTTACATGGCAATGATTGCGGCCATAGACATGTTCCTGTACAGGTTTCCTACCAACTTGTTTGCTACAGTTCGCGTCGGAACTATGGCGTCTCGCTATAAGGACTGTTCAGTGTTCACCTCCATGTGCCAAACTGTGTCCAACACTGCCGTCTCCGTAGAGGAGCTTTACCGGTGGATGTATGTTCGTGAGGTGGCCAGAGAGGCATTTGACATGATCCAGGACTCTGAGGAGCTGGACGATGAGTACTCCTACGCGGCGTACCTCTCTGACTTTAAGCTAGTGACCAAGTCTCCATACTCCGCAGTGGCAAATCCCCGTCTGCATTCCTGGCTCCATTGCTTAGGCAGCCTACTCCTGGAGAACCGATCCTTAAACGCACGACATCTGAATGATGCAAGTTTCCATCAGATCCTCACAAACACCGTCTTGTTGGCATTCGTACAAAGGAGAACGACTAGCTTCGCCATGTCTTATGTAGATACTGCTCAGCAGGCCGAAACTGAAGGAAAGACCCTGGGAAAGCCGGAACAGCTTGTCAACACGGCCGGAATGCCAAACAACATTGTGGCCGCAAACTGGTTTGCCTGGCTTGCAGATGAAGGGTTCATCGTGCCTGAATCTCTGTACCGGTTCTTCAACAAAACCATGGAAGGTGCACCTCCGTTGAGAGATGGCTCAGTCGGCAAAAAAGTAAAAGGTGCTCTAGAAGCCTACAGGTCCGATGACTAAAGAGGGGATCCGACTGTCAAGCCCGAGAAGAGGCCCCAAACAGCACCCCCGACCAAAGACTCAGTGTGTCAAACCGAAGAATGCTGCAATATTTTTTGAACTAGAATCATTTTTCCAACAGAAATGAACGCCTCCAACAAGGATCCGGCGTTTGTTTCAACGGATCTTCCCAAGGGGAAGGTTGCACTTATAGAGAAGGCGATGGTGTGTTTCGCCAAAGACGAAGAGGCCAAAAGACGAGAGGAAATGATGGACAAAGACATGGTGCCAGGCGGATCAGGTGCCACTGAGACAGCACCAGAGGAGTACACTCATGAATCTCCTCCATCCGCTCGCCAACTGAGAGGAGGACCAAAACCAACCCCAAAAGCAGGGCTTCCAGGAGCTAAGAAGAGAGGGGCGTCCAGGAAGGAAAAGGGAGCAAAGAACAAATCCCCTGCCAAAAAGGACAAAAACACAAAGCGAGCCAAAGCCGGAAGCGACGAAGAGAAACCACCCAGTGTGACCAGTGAGGCTGAAAGTGTTCATTTCATGGACAAGGAGGGAGTAGAGTGGGACGGACCCATATTTATCCCCAGTATCCACAGGATGGACGAGCAGTCAGATGAAGATCCGGTGTATGGTACCACAGTCCATCCCCTAACTCAACTTCGGAACCGAGGTATTTTGACTAGGTTCAGAATTAAAGAGGAGCCAGAGGGATGGAGGGTCGATTACCGTTGTCCTCTTACAGGAGAGAAATTAGCTCCTCGTTTCAGTGATGATGAGGCAGAAAAGATGGATGCAGACCCCGTTACTCTCTCTCAGAAGCGTTCCCCGTCTCCCCAAAAACTCAATTATTCCTGGAACTTCCTCAAAGGAACATTTAAATACCTGTCTCGGTACACTGCTGGAGAGCACGTCTTCCATCTCCCAGACCATGAGGTTACCAAGGATGTGATGCTGGAAGGATGGGGAGAATGGCCGATAGCTCCATTTTTTGATCGCAACATTACTAACAAAGATCGAGCACTGTTTGGCTTGATTCAAGTAATTGGTGAGCCAAGGCTTCGTCACCAACTTGCTCCTTCTTGCTTTGCAAATGTCCCTCTGGGATGATGGTCAGCACCCATCTGGATCACCAGCTCGGACCGCTTGACTAGTGGAAGCTGATCCCGGCCTCGTTAAGAGCTTAACAAAAAAAAAATAAAAAAAAAAAAGGTGGAAGACGACGAGACCTTCGAGCTCATCCATCTGTAAGCTGTATCGTTCTGAATAATTTTTTCCATATTCTAGACAGTATTTACAGTGGACAATTTAGCGGTTAGATAGATAAGATCATAGCGATCATTTTCGTACCAAAGTTAAGGCAGTGACTTATAATTTTCTCAAAATAGGCCTTTGAAATCGGAGCTCACTTCGCGGCCATCTTAGCCGCGGTGGCAGATTTTGAACGCCGATTTTGGAATTAATTTCAGGAATTACGAAAAGAAAAGTATAAGGACCGGATTCGGTACGCTTTAAAGATCTAATTGACACCAAGATTACAAATGTAGGTGATCTCATTGCCAATTAATCGTGAATTTCATTTTGGCTTCGTACAGCACGGGAGCACACCAGTGCATCCATTCTTCTTGACTGTAACTTCAAATTCGACTTTGTAATTTTCGCTCTCTGATCATCTAAATTTTGTCGGAAACACTTGGACATAATTTTGAAAAGCATGACGAGTCAAACAGAAGCATCCAATGAATCAATTGAAGGAGAGAGAGAGGGGGATGTCCACCCATCGCTGGAGGACATCCACCACTGCGTGATCAATCTGATCACCGATGATAAATCAAAAATCAACAAGGACACAGGAAGACAATTGCTCCAGTACTTTGCTCAGATGATGGCGATGGTGGGACGGCAAACCACCGAGATTGAAGTCCTCAAAGCCAAACTCGAAGAACGCGGCAAGGTGCTCTCTTATGCCAATGCCCTGATGGCTCGCGGGGGAGAGGGGATGAGAACGGCTCCACTCCCGGCTGCACAGCCCGCGGCACCGCAGCCTGGGGCGATGGGACCGCCGGTTACAGGACGCCCTAAACACGCCCTGCTGATCTACTTAAGAACACCAGCTGCTAATGCATCAAATGACATCAAAGTGATGCTGAAAAAGTAATTAAACCCCATAGCCTGGGTTTGACTGATGTGTCCCTGCGGGACATTCGTGACGGTATCGCGGTACAGTCCAACACCGCGAACGACTTGGAGCTCTTGTGCACCGCCATCGAGGAGCACCCGAGTACCAAGGACGTGTTCGTGCTGCGCAAGCCCAACAAGCGCAACCCGCAGTTCAGGGTGTCCGGAGTAGATCCGGACATCCTGCCTGCGGAGTTGCTAATGACGGTGAACACGCAGAACGAGGGCTTGGAGATCCTGCCACAGGACTTCCACCATCATACGATGTTCAAAGAAAAGTCGGGGAACGTGACACATATATTCGAGGTCACGGCAGCGGCCTACCCCAAGATTAAGGAGAAGTCCAGACTTCGCCTGGGGTGGACCATTTGCGCCGTGAACGAGAATTTCTATGTGCCACGTTGCGACAAATGTTGCACGTACGGTCACGTTCGGGCAAAGTGCTCCTCGAGGGTGGTATACTGCACCATCTGTGCAGGGACACACGCGGCGACAGAGTGCCAAGTCGTTAAATATGAAGAGGGCAAATGTAGAGCTTGCATATCCCGACGAGTCCCGTTTGGTGCGAGTGAGTGTGGAACTCTCTCGTTCCACATCAACCGCATTCGTGCACAAACGGATTACCCGCAATAAAAAAGTGTATCTGGAATCGGTTTTCAACTAAACTTAAATTTATATGGCTCAAAATTTAAAAATCCCTTTCTCGTGTTCCTTCGCGAAAGGCGCGAATTTCATCCCTGAGCAGAGTAATATATGGGACATTTCTTTTCGGCCTATTAAGGAGAGAGTACAACTCACTTTTTCTTAGAGTGTAGAGGCATACTAATTTTTGTTTTTCAACTGTCACTAGTACTGAGCTAACATATTGAAAGGCAACCTTTACATTTAGCATACCCTGTCGGTAATCATACTCTCGTTATTTCAAAATCTCTGAACCAAAGAAACAGAAAAGACAAAACAGGCTTGTCGTAATTTCTTGTCTAAAGTTCACAGAGCTTGAAAGATGATGTGTTACCTGCTCTATTTTCTATTCTATCTAGTCATGCAAAATGTGACTGTCTCTGACTAAACCATTAGTATGAGGTGTTCAATAAATAAAGCCAGGTTAGAAAAGTGCCGAGTTCATTTGTTCCAAACCAAACAAATTCACTGATCAGATAATCAGAACGAGATGCCAACATGCTGCACTGAAACTATTTCAGAAGATCAACTACTTCGTTCAACTGTTGCTGCTTGTAATATAACAGTCAGGCAAGGCAGATTTCTATTTGTTCTGCACTGTGTTCACTAAAATGAAAACCTAAGACCATCTTTTTGTCCCGTCTTATTGCGGGGACAACATGATGCCCGTTGTACACATACAAGCTGGGAGACTGGGAGAAGAAAGTTTGTTCCTTAATGCAACCGTCATTCCGTAGCAACGCTTCAACTTTCTATGGCTAGCGCTGCGAACCAAAGGCACGAAAGGAGTATGAGAGTGAGAGACAAGTAGAGCAAGAGAGCCAGAGAAATTTTTGAGGCAAAAACTATAATAGAGAAAGGAGACACGTGCGTCAGCACACCATCAATCTCACTGTCCGAGAAAGAGATAGGATACCTCAACCTTTTTTCTTAATCTGGCTACTTTTCCTTCTTTTTATTTTTCTATCCGTCTCTCTTTTTTCAATTTAATTTTGTGAATTTTTTACCAAATAATTTTTAAACATTTTACGTGCGAATAGAATGGGCATTTTAATTTATTAAATCTCCTCTCATTTTCCTCTTTCTTTTATCATTCATTAAACGATCAGTTGTTAGTAAGCGCTTGTCCCGTTCATTCTGTGTTCTGTCCTTGTCCTTTGCGCTTTTGTATTTATGATGTTTAACCAACTAGCCCAACAGTTAATTTTAATTCAGTATCTTTCTTCTACAATGGGCCCTTTTCCGCGTGTTTCTTCAATAGACTGTGTTTCCTTTTATGTAAATATCATCGCCATCTCTACATGCAAAGCGAGGTTTTACTCTTTCACCATCAGACATAATGTGTTACCGCAAGAAGTAAGTGCCCTTTTCGGATATGCAAGACCATCGATGCAACATAACAAGAGGATGTGCAAGATCCTAAGGTCTGAAATGTGGCGACAAGTGCGGTTTTACAGGTATTGCCTCAGCGTTCTTGCTGGGTGTGGAAACCCCAATGACAAAGGTGGCGGATCCAGATACAGGACCTTCTTGAATACGGCCAGACAGATGACTGAATTCCTGTGGGGTTCTTACGTTCCTCATCTGAAGAGCCTACGCACACCTAAGACGCAGCCGAAGGGTGAGTCTGTCACCTTGTTGGGCGGAGAACCTCTTCCAAAAAATATACGCAAGGTGCTTGAAAAAGGTCCTAAAGTTTGCACAGAACCGAAACAGCAAGGAGTTTATATGTTATCTAACATGCACGACATCGCTTCAAAAGCCCAAGAAAATGATAGACCGAGATGCGTTGCAGACTGCGTGGACGTATTATTGAGAGCAGACCCACCATGCGAAAGGAAATTGAACGTATCTCGTGTTGTTGAATATTTCCGAGAAAACAACTTAAACCTGCTGATCTCAGACAAGGAAGGAGGCTTTGTTGTGGCACCTAGAGAAGTCTACCTTTAATAAAGCTCGGTTGGCCATTGACAAGAATTTTACCTGCTTGGAAGGGCTTAAACCCAGAGTGATAAAAGCGAAGGCTCTCCAACTTTCCAATAGATTGGACTTAACTCAACTCAGAAAACAAATTACCCCAGCAAAAGGTGTCCAATTGGAAATGTTTTTTACGGCAAAAACTCATAAGGAAAGTTGCCCATTTCGAGTAGTGGTAACAGAAAAAGGGTCATGGCAGGGAGCTATGTCGAGATTTCTTCTAGACCACCTGAAAAACCTTGAATTGAACGATCCTTTTTTGATTCCTAACTCACAGACATTGATAGAACACCTTCAACAAGATGGCACGACAGTGAAGTATGGGTTTTCGCTTGACGTGGAAGACTTATTTTACTCAGTCCCACACAAAGAAATGTTTGAGGCCACCAGTGCATGCATCGAGAACCATGGAACTGTGTCCTTCCAAAATCAGTGAGGTATCTCAGTGGAGTCATTCATGGAGCTTCTGAAGTTCTACCTTACCTCCACTGTAGTGACGTTCAACAACAACGCATATATCCAGAAAAAAGGAATATGCATAGGCTCATGCGTAGCACCAGTTCTGTGTAACATCTTCTTAGCCCAATGTGACAAGACCATAGCCCAGAAGCTTCCAGCAAACCTGATATCACGTGTGTTCAGATATGTTGATGATTATCTTGTCCTGCTACATGAACGACCCCGAACAAAATGACTCAACGGTAAACAATATTTGCACCACGTTCCTAACTCAATCTCAGGGACTAAGGTTTACCCACGAGCTACCAGATGAAAGCAAGCTTCAATTCCTGGATCTTCAGCTGTCCTTTGAAGACAACCATACATGTTGGACATACAAACCACGG
This sequence comes from Ixodes persulcatus, assembly GCA_013358835.2. Classification (NCBI taxonomy): domain Eukaryota; kingdom Metazoa; phylum Arthropoda; class Arachnida; order Ixodida; family Ixodidae; genus Ixodes; species Ixodes persulcatus. The sequence goes on along the minus strand of JABSTQ010010975.1, from coordinate 145,002 downwards.
TCCAAAAAATCACTTCTACCATTTGATTCGGCCCATTCTAAAATAATCGAGAGAGGAATTGTAAAAAGCAGCTTCATAGCAGCCTTGCAAAAATCATGCGAGCACACAGCCAAGCAGAGTTTTGAGGCACAAGTTCAAAAACTACATGAATCGGGGTATTCCAGTTCTTTAATGTTCAATGTTGCAGAGAGCCTGACCATTCACAAGGAAAGAAGAAGAGATAAGACACGCCGTCTGGCAGTGATACCCTACCAACACAAAGTATCACACAACTTGAAACGAATAGCGTCTAAATATGACATACCGGTCGTAACATCAGCTCCTGATAAACTTAAAAAACTGTGTCCAAAAATCAACTCCCAGAACGAAAGGCAAGAACACTGCTCAGTCCAGCATGCACATACCGTAAAATTCAGAGCAAGCGCCCCCACCCGAGCAAGAGCCCCCCCCCTACTTCACCTCTAATTTTACATTTCCGCGCCGTTCCGGGAAAGCGCCCCCCTCCCCGCTCCGCACCCGTATAACGCACCGCGCTGACCGCGCCCAGGCAACACTGGCCTGCGAAGTTCAGTCCAAGAATCCAATCCAATCCAGTCCTACTTTGCAGCCCGATCAGCCCGGTCACTACGCGCCACTGTCGCTTTGTTTTGGGGATGTCAGGTCTTCTATGCATTCTTACACAGTGGCAAAGAAAATCGAGGTCGTCCAATGGGATTGTGAAAACGAGAAAGACGCACACCAGACGTATGTCTCGACCGGATACGGGAATGGGACAAGAATTTTGACAATTTGCTTCAGTCAAACTATGGGAAAGCCGAAGTTCCACGAAAGCTAAGTAACGGCGCGCCGGTGTTCAGTGAATACGTGGACAACGCGCTCTTTTAATACCTGGAGCGCAAAGGAAGTGCAGAATGAGCCATTAGCAACCGGCTTCTTTTTGAAGAGGCTGTCAAAATAGCCAACGGCATGCAGTCGGGAAACATCGCGGAATGCTGCGAACTTTTTTTTGCGGCCGACTCTGGGGTGGTTTTGAAAGTGATTAACATAGCAGTGACAAATCTTTGGCCTAATAAAGTCTATGTTCTCAGAGATAAATAAAATATTAAATCTGCACTTCGCTTTTTTTTCTTTTTCTGGCGGAAAACTTTTGTCGTCGCCATCTTGAATTTTGGTGCCGTTCCGGGATAGCGCCCCCCCTACTTTGCAGGTAATTTTGACTTGCGTGCAGGGGGGGCGCTTGCTCGGAATTTTACGGTAAGTATATCAACTGCAACGTCAACATCGTTTACGAAATTCCGTGCACGTGTGGGAGAGTGTACGTCGGTCAATCTGGGCGCTGCGTAAATGTAAGACTACGAGAGCATGATCTTTCCCTACATGCTTCACCATCAGGACACTTGGCCATACATGTCGGAGACCGTAAATGCACTCCTCTATTCAATCAAACGAAAGTACTGAAACGCTTTCAGAGCAAGAGAGCCAGAGAAATTTTTGAGGCAAAAACTATAATAGAGAAAGGAGACACGTGCTTCAGCACACCATCAATTTCACTGTCCGAGAAAGAGATAGGATACCTCAACCTTTTTTCTTAATCTGGCTACTTTTCCTTCTTTTTATTTTTGTATCCGTCTCTCTTTTTTCAATTTAATTTTGTGAATTTTTTACCAAATAATTTTTAAACATTTTACGTGCGAATAGAATTGGCATTTTAATTTAGTAAATCTCCTCTCATTTTCCTCTTTTATCATTCATTAAACAACAATCAGTTGTTAGTAAGCGCTTGTCCTGTTCATTCTGTGTTCTGTGCTTTGCGCTTTTGTATTTAAGATGTCTTTACTTGTGGCCTTCTTGTCTCACCAAAAAACCCCTGTGTACGCTGCTCCTTGGATGGAGTTTCGTTTGAGGGAGGGAGGCCAACAAAGTTGCTTGAAATCAAATCCCCCACGAAGAGACAAACTATGACTGCAAAAGCAGCCCTGGCAGCTTGCAACTTTCTGGATCGTGGTGAGACAAGCAAATACATGCCAAAGCAACGCCACACCTACTATGCCCAGATGCAACTCGGAATGATGCTTCAAAACGTGAGGAAGTGCGACATGGTGATTTTTGCTGACATAGATAAATCCATCGAAGTCATTTGTGTGGACTTCGATGAAGCCTTTATTTGGCCACTGCCCGCTAGAGTGAAGGATGTGTACTTTAAGCATGTGCTGCCGATTTTGTGCTCGTCAGCAGACGTTTAGTTATCTAAACAATGAGCCATCTTGGTTGGTTAACCAACAGTGGCATGCTACATGACCATGTGGTGAAGTGCCCGACACTGACAAAAGCCAAAATCTCCTAGACAACAAATTCTAAGCGCTGAATGTATGACGTCGCCTAAAGAAGGCAAATGCCAGGCACAGATTAGACTCGACATCAGCATTTGGCTGGGACTCTCATTTTCACTGATTGAATACAAGTCTCAGCAGACCACTGACACACCACTCGTTGGCCTTCTTTAGGCGGCGTCATGCATTCAGCACTTCTGATTTGTTGTCTAGGGGGTGTTGTGAAAGCGTGCACAATCTTAATCGCAGTTAGCGGGAGCATGGGACCACGTGAAATCTAGCAGCCTGGTGTGCAACTGCAGTGCAACCGTATTGCTGCTGTTGCAGTTGCACTTTAAAGGGACACTGACAGGGTATTTATGCTCGCCGAGGTTTTTAGTTGTACGTGACATATGAGAGCCCAACTACCCAGAACAGAATTTGCGGCTCGAAATTCGGTTTCTTTCCGCCCGAAAACCGCCGATCAAGAACTGGCCGGTTCGAGTCTCGCTCACTCTCTTTTCCGTGGTCACGGGCCGTTTTTGTAAGGTATCGATGCGACCACCAAATTTAATCGAAGTCATGGGTCATTAAAGGCACACAGTCAATATTAAAAATAGAAAAAATAATGAAACCCATTTTTTGTGGCTTCAAAAAAGCTGCAAATACGTTGATTGAAAAAAAAGGTAGCACAGACAACCGGAAGCTTTCTGTGCGTTCACTACATAATTCTCGACATGGCGTCGTTTCGCGTATCGTGGGACTAGCACTAGCGGATGGCAGCGGACGACGGGCGTTGGACCTCTACTTCAGAACTGTCGTTCACGGTACTGGCGAATTCTGTCTTTCTTCGAAAGAGAAATTTCGGACCAATCAAAAGAACTGATACTCATCCCGTACGACACGCCCGACCAGCAAGCCGATTGCACGAAGACGTCGCCGAGCCGTCGTCCCTTCTCCTGGCTGAAGGCATCGCTCGCTCAAACGTCAAGCACGAAGTGCGTACTTCGAGTTGAATACGCACGCGTACGGTTACTTTACGAGGTGCGAATGTGCCCTATGCGTGGTGCTGCTCGACTTCAAGCCGCGAGTGCATGTATTGAAGGGAAATCGGCAGCAAACTTTCGACATACAGTCTACCCGCTGCATAACTACGCATGAGAGAGTTCCTTCAGTAGCTCAGTGGAAAGACGTCCGCTTGACACGCAGAGGGCACGGGTTCGATTCCTGGTGTAGGTGTACCTTTTTTATTTTTTATTTATTTTTTTTTTTTTGTCAAGCATTCTGCGATGTTTCCATTTCTTTTTTTACAATTATCACAGAAAAAAAATTGTTGTGGACGATACGTCGCTGAACTAAATGGTATGGATTCCATTTTTGACACCTGCGAACTCAATGTATATCACTTTCCACAAAATGCAAGGAGCATATGAATCGGGTAGCGTCCGCTTTCCGAGCTTCGCGTAATGGTTCTACAGGAATTGCAGCCAGCCATTGATCCCGACCCGTTGATCTTTCGGAAACTTGTGCACTCTGGCCACTTTCAGATGCAGGACATATGAGGCAACTCTTCACGCAACAACTTGGGTTCTTTTCGGAGCTGATCACGGGAATTCACCACGGCACTCGGGCACTCACTACTAATTGCCAACACTTAAATGTACAAAACAACTCATCTTGAAGTACAAAACAGCGAGCGGAACAAACATAACTGCAAAGGAATACCACGGCGAACGGACGCATTTCGTCTGCTACGCGCGGAAAGAGGAGAGAAAAAAACAAACAAAAAAACCGCATGGTCGGGTGTAGCCACGTGACTTCCGCCACTCACGCTATTCTCTCCACTTCTCCGTTTCGGTTTCGGTTTCGTGCAGTTGCGTTTTTTGGCTTTATTAAAAAAATACGTGACTCTGTAGCAAAATATTAATTGGGTAGTATTTCGACACCATAATGAATTGCCTGACAAAAAAGGAAAAAAAAAATTTGGGGGGTGTCAGTGTCCCTTTAAGCCTGGTGCAAGGAAGCTAGATTTTGAAGTTTCTGAAGGTGCTTCCAACTACTTGGCTTATTATACTTCCGGATGAAGTATTGAGGCACCAACAGGTCACCTGACGAAACCAAGGGTTGGTCTCGAGAGTTTGAGCCAAAAGAGGAGTTTTTTATGGTGCTTGTCCGGCTTCGAACAGGAATGTCAAGAAAAGAAATCGCTCGGAATTTCGGCATTTCCGAGGGCCATTTTAGTAGGGTGTTTGCGCCTTGGCTGTGAAGAGCTGCAAAGCTACTTGCCCGCCATTTTAACCAGGTTCCCAGATACACACCTGGTCTTGGACGGCACTGAAGTGCGCATTCAGAGGCAGTCATCACTAGCGGAACAACGGCAAACTTTTTCGTCCTACAATACTATAGTACAACAGGATAGGTGTTGTGCACCCGATGGTTACATCTGTTATGTTTCGGAGCGGTGGGGAGGGTCTTCGTCAGACCTCCTGATCGTAGAGAAAAGTGGGCTCCTAGAACAACTTCAATTGGGCGATGCCATCATGGTTGACAAAGGTTTTGTTTTAAGCTTAACGACCCGCCACCGGGTGTGCGAGTGCACATTCCTTGGTGGAAACCTGGAGAGCCACAGATGGCCGAGAATGAGCTCTCGCAAACCTAACACGTAGCAAGTGCTCGTGTCGTTGAGCGAGCGATTGGCAGAATCAAACAATTTCACACTCTAGACAGACCTTTCCCCATCACAATGATAGACTTAGCTGAGCAAACCTCTCACATTTGCTGCTACCTAAGCAACCTTCGTAGCCCCTTTAATTAATGACTAAAATCCACTGTCCCGCTGTCTGGAGGCGCTGCGATCGCCGACGGGAGCGGACGTGCTTCTCATCGACTCCTGCTCTTACGCCAATTAACGCAGTGTTAATTTACAGTTACCGCAGTATAATTGGTGCCAAAGTGTGCGCGAAGGTGCGGGGCATCAACCGGTACCAGTTTTGACCAAGCGGTAAGTGATTTTCTCGATTTACGAGGACCTTTCTCTGGTGCGGTGCGGACTTTTCGCTAAGCCTAGCGTAGGCCTACCTCGAGTACGGCCACCGGTGGCGACGGGCCCGGCTGTTAGGCCTAACCCGGCGACGAGTACGACCAAGATGGTGTCCGAAATGGAAGTGGCCATGTCGATGGGAGACAACATGGCGTCAACGCTGAGCATCGGCAGTTTCGGGGGGCGCACGTGCATCGAAGTTCACGGAGAGGACATTACACCGAAGAAGCCGAAGGCTGGTCGGCCTCCGGCAAGCACATCAAGCAGATCATGGCCGGCAAGGAAAACGGTGAGTCCGCCGCCATTACTCGCCAGTCTAGACCCAAGACCAAGGCCAGTTTTGCTAAGAGAGTTGCAGCTTCGGTAACGAAAGCGGCGAGGATGCCGATAGACATACCAAAAGAAGACACCAAGATAGTCATGCCACCACGTGGCGGTTTCAACGTAGCGAGAACGGAGGTTTCAATTATCATCTCAGTCGTCATGACGGCGGCTTGAGTAACAAAGGAAGAAGCCAGAGCAGACACCATCTGCACGAACGCACAGCAAAACATCATCGTGGTCAGCACACCGTACGAGAGACGCGCCACGCTGTACTCTAAGGTCAAAGACCTTAACATAGGAGGCAGGACATACGAAGTCAGCGCCTACCGAACGGCGCCGGATGGCACGGTCAAGGGAGTCATCCGAGGCATAGCCGTAGATGACACCCCGGAGGAGATAGCCGAAAACATCGTGAACCCGTACAACCCCCTAGCGGTGAAGGCGCACAGAATCGGTAATACAACCACGGTGATAGTACTCTTTGTAGGACAGAAAGTACCGAACTACGTCAAGTATGGCTCGATATTAGTCAGGTGCGGGCTTTACCGCAAGCAGTTTGACGTGTGCAAGCAATGCGGCAAGGTCGGCCATAAAAGAGACGTATGCCCGAATCCCAACACCAGAGTGTGCTTCGGCTGCGGAATCGCGAACCCCAGCGAGGGTCACGAACGCGAATGCAAGCCCAAGTGCAAGCTCTGCGGGGGACAGCATTCAACGGGCGAGAGGAAATGCAAAAACAAGTATAAGATGCCGTACGTGGTCAAGAAACGGCAATGGGAACGCAAGATGGAAGCCATGCAGCAACAACCGGATCCGGAAAGCTTCCCGCCGCCGCGAGCGCCGTCTGTCGAGAGACCCCGCGAGAAACCGAGGCAGCGCGACAGCAGCCACAAGAGGGACAACAGCAAGAGAGGCAGGAGCGCCAGCCGCCACAGACCGTCACAGTCGAGGGAGAGAGCCGCCTGGGCCAACGCAGTCAAGGCAAACATGGCAGAGAAGAGACAACCACCGGCGCAAAACGCCGCGAAGAAGATCCAAGAAGAGAACGGGGTGGTGAAAGCCCTGAGGCGATAACGAGAAGCTCAAGCGGAGAATCACCGACCAGGACGCAACCATCAAGGAAATCAACGAGAAGCTAACGACATTAATTGCAAAACAGCAGCAACAGCAGCAGCAGCTCCCGATGCCCGCACAAGAGAGGGAACAATAAGAGATGACCGAGGACGAACCAGAGGTCGAGGTGGACCCGAGAGCCACGAAAGCGGCGGGACCGGCTCCCAAGAGGAGAGCCATAGAGGGCGCCAAGGAACAAAAGATAACGGAGAGAATCGAAAAACAGGACGACAGACTCGACCATCTTGAGGCGACCAGCAAGGTAACCAACAAACGCCTCACCACGCTAGAGCAAACGGTTCAGCAGATGACAACAAACGTACAGAGCATGATCCAGAACATGACAGCGCAGTGCAAGCACAGCTGCAGGCGCACATACAGCCACAAATGCAAAGTATGAAAGCACAGATCATCGCCAAGCTGCAGCAATCATGGACGGGACAACACGTACAGCAGCAACCACACCGCCAGTGAGAGACCTCTTGGTCTGGCACTGGAACTGCAACGGCTTTACCGGCAAGAGAGCAGTGCTGCAGCAACACTTGCAGCAACTAACGAGGAAACCAGACGTCATAATGATTCAAGAAACACACAGCGAAGAGACGCCGAGACTCCCGGGCTACTGGTCGCACGACAGCCTGCCGAGCGAAAGGGGCACGTCCAAGGGCAACGGCAGAGGGGTCTGCACCTTCGTTAGGAAAGGGATCACCTTCATGGAACACAAACTGACCGGCAGAAGCGCTATCGAACACTGCACGGTGGAAGTAATCACGGGCAGGAAGAGGAAGGAGAGCACTTTCCTTGTGAAAGTGCTCCGGTCACTTAGTAGAGACTCGTTAAAAGTTTGTAGCAACACTGCGTTGAGGGTTTGCACAAACCTTTCTGCTAACCCATTGCTGCTGGGTGACACGGTGCTGTCAACACCAGGCACTTTCTACTGCTCTTCAAGAAATGTTTGAACTCCTGCGACATAATGTGGGTGGTCTTGTCCGAAACTAATGTCTGCAAACTTCCGAAATGTAAAAAGAGTTTGTGCAGCTTTTCAACCATGCTGAATGATGTCAACTGGATTACAAAAACCTCGGGAGACTTAGAGTGAGTGTCCATAACTGCCAAAAGCATTTTTCCTCTCAAAATCTGGCATAGTCTACGTGGACATGCTGCCAAGGTTTTGTGGGCGATGCCCAAGAATACAATGGTGCCCGAGTAGGCAGGTTAAGCTGCTGTTGACACTGTTTACATGCTTTCACGTGGACATCACTGTCCACCAATGGTTGCCAGAAGTAACACCTGGCTAGTTCCTTGGCACATACAACACCTGGGTACTTTTCATTGACCTCTTCCAGCAGCGCTCTCAGTCCCAACATAAGGCAGCCTTTTAATCCCTACACAACCTTATGGAGCCATCGTTCTTGGGAACTGGAACAAGTGGAGCTGCAAACTCCCTGCTGGTTGTAGGTGTGAGGATGGCCAGGACCTCTCAATTTGTCACAACTTTTTCCCTTCCTGTTGCTAACACAAAGGGAACACTTCTAGCTTCCAGGAACTGGGGCCGACTTCCTTCTTTCAGAAACAGCCTTGTCGACGTCTGGCACACGTTTACTTTGAGAAACTACGTCGTCTCTCTTTGTATGCAGACCAGAAACCCAGGGGGAGTCAAAATGTTTCTTGGCACCCAATATTGGTCATGTTTTTTTCATCGTTGGCTGTGTTGTTCAGCTCTACAGTGGCTTCGGTCGTCGAAAAAGCCGTCGGCGTCTCGCTACATATTCCAGGACTCTCATAGAGCGGTTCGTCAGTCGACAGCAAACTATCACTCGTTGCCACTTTATGTCGTGGTCCATGTATGACTGAGCCACAAAGTCTGTACTATTTCGGTTCATAGACGCTTTGCACAAATCAGTTACTCGAGCAGCCACGAGGCGGCACACCGCTCCGCGCCGCCATAACTGACCGTCACTTCTGCTCGTGCCAAGGCAGGCAAGGCTTGCAGGCAGGTACCCACACCGAGGCTTTGCCAACTTTGCTCGCTGTTGGTCGTGTAGGATTGAAATGGGGGACCGCAGTGGGACTCGTAAACCCTGTCCGGCAGGCAAGACATATTCTGTAGTTGCATGCAAAAACTGCAGTGGCCATGTAAAGGCCTGAAACGACGGTGTTTGTGCTCAACATGTGCCCCTAGCACACACGGACTGTCCAGTTCTTGGTACCGTATTCGCTGCACCGATTTCCCAGTGGAAAAAAGAATGAAGAACTGCATCGGCAGTGGCTGGCGAACTTGGAAAGGAAAAACTTCAATCCCGGAGAGAGTGCAATGGTAAGAGCTGCTACTTAGATGCACGATGCCGTTTGGCGTTGTGCCTAACATTATAAATAAATTCCGCTGGGCGTCATCATTTCGCTTGATTTCAACGAGTTGCGAGCGATCGTCTGGCACAGGAAGTTGTCACGTAACTTTAGGGGAAGTATACGTTCAATCCAACGTACTAGACAAGACAGTGGGACAGACAGATGATTGCGGATTCGTAGAGTCACAAAGCGAAGGAACTGCAAAAGCATGATCGATTTGAGTCAATTTGATTTCCAAATAATCCCATTTAAAGATGCGTTTTCCACTAGCTCTACCCGGGTCAAAAATGTAGATGGGCGACTATGCGTTCATGCAGGACAACATACTTTCGATCCACCTCACATCTGTTTGACAATAATTCATGTTGGAACAAGCATTATTCGGAAACAGCTGCCTCGCTTGCGTCAAGCACGCACATGCGGCAAGGAACAAGGCTGCAATCGAGTATTTTGGCATCAATTTTATATTTGCAGACACACCAACGGCTCGGCGCGCTCGCACTGAAAAAAGGTGGAAACGGCACAAACTTGCATGATCTCTCAAGCGCAGGCCATAATTGTGTTGTCGACCTACTTGATGTTCGACTCCATTCAATAAGTTTAAAAAAAGCTACTGCCTAGGCTCACATAGGAATTAAAAAGATTACTCTGAAGTGTTAGCTATACAGCTAGGAAATAAATAAATATTGTATAACGTCAACATGGAACGCAAAAAAGAATGAAAATGACGCTTCGATGCTGCCTAGCATAGCGCCAAATTCACCCTGCACATGAGAAAATAAAGGTCGGCTATGGCGGCAGGGTCACGTGAGAGCAAAGATGTTGGCGACCATGCAAAATAGCTGCAAAGTGTCTATAGTAGATAAACGACAAGCAAGCTGCTCACGACAACCTCTATCATGGCATTCCAAAATGTTCCAGAACTACCCCCAAAATTGCCAGACACAGGACCACTAAAAAAATGTACTTGAGCCAAACACAAAACCATGAAACACTGCTTAGAAGTTGGCTTTATTGAGCTTGATTTCACAAACCCTGCAGGGTGGAGGAGCAACTCCTGTCCCGTTGGGGTTTCCTTTATATGTGAAAAGCCTCGGCTTCTTGCACTCTCATACTAAGATCACAGGAGACAAGCAATTACCCGAATATCCCAGAAGATAGCCAATGCCATCCACAGTCACGGTCAAAGATGTCCGAAAGATGTTCTTGTCAAGGGGGCACCTTGAGGATTGGTAGCTCCCATAGAAAAGAGGTGAGCTTGTTCTGACATTACGAGGGTGCATCAGAACCACACTCGTTTTTGATGCAAACAAGAGTTGGAGATCTTTTAGTTGTTGACTTTTTTGTTGTAGCGAGATAAAATCTGTGAAGTTTGGCAACATCAGATGAATCACTTATTTGTCCCTCTGAGAAAAATGTAGATTGAAGCAGCAGAGGGGCTCTGAACCTGGATAATGGCAATTTTCGCACAAAAGCTGCTAGGGCCAGAGCATCAGTTCAAGGTGACACTATGGTAGCAGCTCACCAAGGAACAAAGTCAAAAGACCAGCAGGATTGCCTAGTGGCACTGACAAGTATCAAGGTAAAAATTAGGCATGCAAGCCAGAAAAGGCTCTGCCCTACCAATGTCATAAAATAGTAAGGCCAAAAAAGTAGACGGAACTAAGCAGGCCACCAAAACCAATGTTTCCTCTTGAATCTGGGAGGTAAGAGATCACCCCGGCTTCCAGGGTGCCGTCACAGGCTATACCATCCTCCTACGGCCAGGTTCAGAGGAACAAAAAAAAATGGTTTGAAAGAAATAATAAAGAAAACAAACAAAAAAATTTTATTTTTCAGTTTGAGTGCTAAAAACTTATATGCAGTCTGAGGAAGAAAACTAGAAAGCGGCAAGCGCAATGGTGCGATCCAAGCCACTTGTATACACGTTTGAATGTCTGGCTTCAGGGCGCCGCCATCTTGCTCGGTTCGGGTGCACTTGGACGTGTCATAATCCGATTACGAAGCCTTGCTAGGGCATTGTAATTGGATTATGGCTGCGCCCAAGTGCACCCCACTGAGCGAGACGGCGGCACCCTGAGACCGGACTTGCAAACCTGTATATGATGCCAAAATCCACCCCCCCTGGTATTTAAAATTGGCCGAGACGCATGTTTGTTTATATTTATTTATTTATTAATACTTCGAAGGCCCTACCATAGGGAAAGTAAGGAACAATGCAGAAGAAGGAGGAACACAAAAAAAGGCTTTAGAGAGGATAAAAAGAAAGCAAGAAAGGACAAGTATTCCGCTGGAGCCTTTTAAACCTTTGTGACAAGTGTGGAGATATAACATTGTGTTTTTCTCAAGATAACATTTCTGCAATTTTTTTAAGTTTGATGTACCTTTACTATGAAAATACTTATTCGATTACACAAAAATTTGTACAGCTTATAGTAAAATATCTTGCCAACAGTTTGAACCTAAAAGTGTCAAAAATTCACTACATTATAACATTTAAAAAAAATTTAAACAAAAACACTTTCCTTTTATGGCACATGACAAATAAGAACAATATTTTTTATATTGCATGCTGTGTGTTCAAACTTATTTTTAGGTCCAGTTTCAAGTCAGTAACATGTGAAAAATATGTGCCGAATTAAATGGGCATCCCATCGTTTGTCGCTGATAAAAGGAACATCAAAAACTGCAACTCAGCCTAAGATTTAACACTCAGTTACTAAAAAATATTTTAAAAATGCTTTAGTAAAAAAGCAACAGAAAGGTAATCCCAAGGGTGTAACCATTCGATACATAACATGTCACAATAAAATATGCAGTAGTTTTTAAAGACAAAATTAAAACCAAGATGATCCGTTTACCCTACCATCCCGGCAGGCTCATCGAGCCAACCTAAGTATAGAGGCCTGGTAGCCAACACCCAAAAAGTCGAGGGCCAATGTAGGGCTGGAGGGACAGAGTAGCAGAAAAGAGTTGGGGCAAAGGAAAGCAATAGATGGGCTTCCCGTCACATGACCCTAAGGTTAAATAAATAAGTGAAGTAAAGAAGCCAAGTTTCCGAGCAACACCCGAGATTTCCTTGAGAAGAAACCTCGAGCTTCCCGCCATTTGGACAACAACCGATTTGGCAGCGATGTCTTAAACCTGGAAACATTAAAAAAACTACTGGGGGCAGACTGGGTGATAGTATTGAAAGTGGCCTTGAGAGGAATGCTGGAATTGTTCTTCAGCAGCAGAAAAACACTAATCTACCCCACTGCTCAACTTGCTTGGAAAATAGCACGGATAAACCGGCAACAAGTACGAACAATGTGACCAAGGAGGCAAGTACCCGGATCGTCAACACTCGGTGCTCTTGCTGCGGGGTTAGGGTGCATTGCGTACGACACCGGCACGGCTTCCCGTATCCGTGCATTGCGTGCGACGTTAACGAAGCAAGTTCGGTTACTGCAACGCTCTTGTTATGCGGCGAATGTGCTCTTCATGTCTCACGAACGTTCGGTGCTCTCGCACAGTGTCCTGTCTGATGCAAGAAGTTTGGTATCTTGCATGAGATCTCCCTAGAACTGACAATCCCTGTCAAGGTATATGACATGAGAACAGAGGCTCTTAAAAAGCCCTCGTAAACAGCAAGATGACCGAGCTGATGGTTAAAAAAAAATGGTACACAGACTAAATTTTTTTGCTTCGCAACTGAAGCCCCACTCCCGATTTTCGAGGAGTTGCACTTCAAGGGGTTGTGCACAAACCTGAACAAAGTATGTACTAGAGCCAAAACAACCTTGTGAGCATGCCAGTGTTTGGTGAAATAATGAGCCGGATATGGACTTTTCCCATCATGAAAATGTTGTCCTTCGTGAGCAACGAGATTCTCGTGGACCTCGAAACCACACCCGCAGCCCGAGCTTTCGAAGATTTGGCCATTCCTTTCACGTCTCATCCACAACTTTTAAGCATCATATGCTCTTGAGAGGGAAATATCCCTTGAAGGACACATGCAAAGGAAAAAAACATTTTTTTTAAACAGCTTAGATGGAAAAAAGGTGTCATAAAACGATTTTACAACGAAGAAAAAAAACATTTGAGCTACATTTACGGCGCTATACGAATTTGTAGTTGGCGCCTGTGGGTGCCGTGGAAAAGTGGCCCTTATTTATCACGTGACTGGCCCTTATTTATCACGTGGTGCTTGCGCTCTTTTGGAAGCTTCCTATGGTCTCTAAAAGTAACTTATTCATCTTTCTTTGAACTATAACAAAAAAACTAAGATTAATAAGTAACTTTTAGAGCCCAAAGGAAACTCCAGAAAAAGCGCAAGCAGACGTGACAGACCTGTGCGCCGGTCGGATGACGGCGGCGGCGCCCCGAAGCAGACGAACTTGTGCGGCGGCGGCGACGGCGGCGTGGAGAAACGCGTTGAAGCGGCGTCGCACAACGCTCAGCGTGCGGCGGCGGCGTGACTTTGCGGCGGCGACGACGAAGCGCGGCGGCGCGCGGGCCTACCACGTGACCAGCGGCGGCTCCCGCGAGAGCCAACTACGAATTCGTTTTGCGCCGTAGATATAGCTCTGAATTTTTTTTCTTTGTTGTAAATTCGTTTTATAATACTCTTTTTCTATCTAGCCTGTATAAACAAAGTTTGTTTCCTTTGCATCTGTCCTTTAACGAGAGCGCGACACTTTGCAAGGGTCGACAGAACTGGCACCAGTACTTACCACTGAAAGGGCCAGATATGGTGGGAAGATGTTCCTGTTGTGCGAAGCAGAGTAGGCATACATATTCAACTGTATTGTCCTGTATGACTGAGCGACAAAGTCTGTACTATTTGGTTTATAGATGCTTATAGACGGCACAATAATCGCTACGCAGCATGGCAGAGGCTGCCAACTTTCAATGGGAACGAAGGTGGTGCTGAAAGTCCAGGAGCCGTTGAAGGGCCAAGTACTGCCCGACAACTAAAAATTTCTATACGTCTCTGGAACTTGCCGACATCCTGATTGAGAGGAAAACAGACTTGTATAGTGTGGCGTCAGCACCTGCGCACACCCAAAGCTCGGCGCATGCGCGTGTTTCTGCTGGCAGTGCCACCGTGCCCCTGATGGTTTTCACTGAAGCCCTTTCGTTCGGCTTGAGGGGTTGCCCCTTTCCCTCACTCCAGAGCCTCTGGGGTTTCACCCGTGGCAAGGCCTTAGGCTTAGGCCTAGAGGCACACAGCATATGTACAGCATATGATGTCAGAAAGGGACGACGACAAACAACCGCACAACCTCACGACCACGACAGATTAGTGTCCCGCTCCTGTCACATCTGCCGGGTTCGTCGTGCGTCCCGCCCAACTCGTTCAACTTCCCAAGCAGACTGACCTGAATGAATCCAAGAGTTCCACGACAACAGAATGGCGTTGGGCCTCAGCATCAGTGCCCAAAACGTGCAGGTATATATGCACCCTCCTGTACACTAATGGACTCCAGACAAGGAATCTTTTCAAATCATTCAGCCTCACCAATGCGGACGCTGCAAGCTACGAAGCAGTTCGAGCACGGTTTGACAACCACTTCAAGCAGGTGCACAACATGGACAGTGGATCAATATGTGTCAGCTCTTCAAATGCTAGCACATAAATGTGACTTTTGCAACCTCGCAGACTGCATGGTGCGCAACTACCGTAAAATTCCGAGCAAGCGCCCCCCCTGCACGCAAGTCAAAATTACCTGCAAAGTAGGGGGGGCGCTATCCCGGAACGGCACCAAAATTCAAGATGGCGACGACAAAAGTTTTCCGCCAGAAAAAGAAAAAAAAAGCGAAGTGCAGATTTAATATTTTATTTATCTCTGAGAACATTGACTTTATTAGGCCAAAGATTTGTCACAGCTATGTTAATCACTTTCAAAACCACCCCAGAGTCGGCCGCAAAAAAAAGTTCGCAGCATTCCGCGATGTTTCCCGACTGCATGCCGTTGGCTATTTTGACAGCCTCTTCAGAAAGAAGCCGGTTGCTAATGACTCATTCTGCACTTCCTTCGCGCTCCAGGTATTAAAAGAGCGCGTTGTCCACGTATTCACTGAACATCGGCGCGCTGTTACTTAGCTTTCGTCAAACTTCGGCTTTCCCATAGTTTGACTGTAGCAAATTGTCAAAATTCTTGTCCCATTCCCGTATCCGGTCGAGCTTGATGTGTCGAGACGTACGTCTTGTGTGCGTCTTTCCCGTTTTCACAATGCCATTGGACGACCTCGATTTTCTTTGCCACTGTGTAAGAACGCATAGAAGACCTGACATCCCCAAAACAAAGCGACAGTGGCGCGTAGTGACCGGGCTGATCGGGCTGCAAAGTAGGAATGGATTGGATTGGGCGCGGTCAGCGCGGTGCGTGATACGGGTGTGGAGCGGGGAGGGGGGCGCTTTCCCGGAACGGCGCGGAAATGTGAAATTAGAGGTGAAGTTGGGGGGGGGGGGGGGGCTCCTGCTCGGGTGGGGGCGCTTGCTCGGAATTTTACGGTAGGTACAGTGCTCAACGAAACGAAATGGGCCAGCGGAACGCATGGCCTCCAGAACTTGCTGCACCATCTACCGATAAAAGACGGGCTGCCTAGTGACGCGAGTCGGAGGTGTGCAAAGCTGATACGAGCGCTCATCGGCTGTTCCCACGCTGTGCACAACCCCCGATGGGTAATCTCTGCAGAGTGATAGCCTTTTTTTATTATTTAATCGCCGCGTGGTTTTATCGCTATCTGTTTGACGCCCTGTGCATACTTTTATCTTGTCTCAAATATGAAAGAAAAGGAACAAAAGGGCAATATTTTTTTCTTTTAATAAAAAGCACAGTGCCATTTCACTTCACATTTATTTTTCTATAAATTGTCGGTTCACTGCCATCAGTATCCATTCGTGAAGATGCCGTCGCGAGTGCCAATTCACGAACGCTGGCGAATTGTGGCCCTATGCCGCGCGGGAATGCCCCAACGAGAAGTCGCCCGGATGACAGGAAGGACCCGAACCGCAGTGGCCCGAATTTTCACGGCGTTTCGAGACGACAACGGCCGCATCCATGACGCTCCTCACGACGTCCGCCCAAGGTCCACTACCGATGAGGAAGATCGATGGATCGTCGCGGCTGCAGTCGACCAGCCTTTTATTACGGCCCGTGACATTCGAGGCGAACTTGGTCTGAATGTCAGTGACCAACTTGTGCGACGCCGTCTTGCAGAAGCGGGTATTAGGAGCTATGCTGCGTGCAAGAAGCCAATTTTAACTCCTCGACAAAAAGATATCCGCCTGCGGTTTGCCATGGAAAAGACATCATGGACGATTCAAGACTGGAAAACTGTTGTTTTCAGCGACGAGTCCTCTTTCTCAACTCACTCGCACCAAGGAAAACAAGTTTGGAGACCGCGAGGTGCACGGTATGTTACTTTTCAGCAACACGACAATTTTTAACAAGCCGGATCTTATAATTTGTGATTTTGATGTTTCAGGTATGATGCCCCTTACTTGCAGCGTGTGGGCAGGAGTGGGCGACAAACCGTTAACGTCTGGGGGGCATTGTCAGCGGAAGGACTTGGTCCTCTTGTAAGAATCCAGAGGCTTAACTCCGAAACGTATTGCGACGTCATTGAGCACGAGCTCATTCCTTACGTTCTTGAGGGACCTTTCCCTGACGGATGCTTTTTTTTTCAACATGACCTTTGTCCTGTTCATCAGTCAAATCGTGTGCGTGACCTTCTAGAGGAACGCGGAGTGGCGGTTATGCCATGGCCCCCAAAAGGGGCTGACATGAACCCCATCGAGAACATCTGGGGAAACATGAAGATCCAGCTATCGCGGCGAGGACTTCACTCCGTCACGACTGACCAGCTATGGGATGCTGTGAAGGAAGAATGGGACAGGCTGCGGCAATGTCCAGAGTTGGTGGTGAATCTTTATGAATCCCTTCCGCGTCACATGAATGCTATTTGTGAAGCCAATGGAGAGTTCTGCAAATATTAGAGTAAGGTGCTGATAATAAAACAAGCACGTTACTTATATTATTTTTTTTCTGGTAGGCGCAGCATTGTGTAACATGTCAAATAAACTATGTTGACACAGCACACGCTTTTTAATGACTGTCAGACGCTCGCTAAAATTGAATAAAACCACGAAAAAATAAAACTATCTGCATTAATATATTATAGCTGCAAAAGGCCGGACGCGCTGGCTCATCAATCTTTTATGGAATAAAAAATGAAGCTTTATCTTTTCTTTTTTATATATTTGAAGCAAGATAAACTCATGCACATCATCACGACAGTGTCTCTGAGGAAAAATAAACGTGGTCACTCCGCAAAATCATGGCCTGCGCAGATTATCGGGGTTGCGCGCCTGTGTGCGAACAGCCGCTGAGCGCTCGTATCAGTTTTGCGCATGTGCGACTCGCGTCACCAGGCAGCCCGTCTTTTATCGGTAGATGGCGCAGCAAGTACTGGAGGCCACGCGTTCCGCTGGCCCATTTCGTTTCGTTGAGCACTGTACTTCAGAGAGCCTACAAATTCATTAAAGCTTGACACTCAAAACAGCTTTGGCAAAGGTGCTGCTCCAGGAGACCATCCATCACCAGCAGCAAGTGCTTCACAGCAACAAGACGCAGACGGCAGTGCATTCCGACGACGCCAATTTGGACGCGGTGTTTCGCCGCGAGAAGGTTGACGCCCCGCACCAGCAGCCAACACGGCAGCTGTCGAGACAGCCCCAGGGACATTTTCCACAGTGGCAGCTTGCCTTGCAAGTTTTGCGGGCAGAATATTCACCCTAGCTCAGAATGCAAGGCATCCGGCGTCAAATGCTTCAACTGCAACAACCGAGGACACTTCGCCAAAGTGTGCAGGAAACCGCAGCGTGGTCATCACAGGCGACGTGCCATTTCCTCAGTTCAGTGAGTCAGTGACAACTGGTTTCTGGATTCCATTGGACGTCCAGACGGGAAGTCACGACTTCCTGCAGTAAAGGTTAACAGTATGCCCTTGTCTGTGAAAATAGACTGGAGCTGAGGTGTCGGCGGTGCCAACGTCATTCTCCAACGTTCCAAGACGTCTGGAAAGAGTAGACGAAGTCCTGATGGGCCCGAGCGAACAGCGACCTCACGTCTCGGGCAAGTTTTGCGACAAGTTCCGCTGGAAAGATGGACTCAACAGGTCTTCTACATTGTAGAGCCTCCAGAGCATATGCGGTCTGCTTTGATTTATCTTCCTGTCATCGAGTTTTGGGCATGATCAAATTCATGAATGGCGTCGCAAGCAGCGAACAGGACAGGGGACAACGGTATCCGGAGGTGTTCACAGGACTTGGAACAGTTCCCAACAACTGATAAGATTAAGCTGGACCTCACAGCCGTCCTGTACACTTTGAGCACAGCCCACAGAGTGCCGATCCCACTGTGGGACGTTGTGGCAGAAGAGTTGAGAAAGATAGAACGGCAAGACATCGTCCCTCACCCACCTTGCCTAACCCCGGCCTCAGCTGTCGCTGCAAGTACCACAAAGCCACAAGTTGACACCCTATCTCGGAGTGTCCGGCGACAGCGTCTCACCGCCTTGTTGCACTGGCCCAGATCTCCAACCCATGCCATCGCATTTCCTACGAGGAATGGGTTCATCCACCTGGCCCAGCACAGCGCCAGACCATGCTTACCAAGCCTTGTTCTGATTAATCCATCATGCAACCCATGGTCAGTTTCTCTAGAAACAGCATTCTCTTTCCCTTCAACCCCTCTCCCCCACTGCTTCCCCCTTGATGCCTTTGGGCAAGAGTTCGTAACTGCCATGCAGAAATAAATGTTTTTCAGTCAATCTTTCAGATCATATACGAACTCAGCTCTGTTTCGTCACGGCGCGGTGGTGAAGCGTCGGGCGTATTTTCGATCTGGGGCTGTGGGCAGAAGTCATCATGCGGGACGTGCATTCTTGTGTTTTGGAAGAAACCAGACGAAAACCTGCCTTCTCAACAAAATGCCATAACTTGGGTTGTACCGAAAGAGTCAGGAAAGGTTTGAAGGTCAGTTTTTGTGAGTTTTCTGTCTGCTTTCTTGGTCCGAGAATGTCGATAGGTGCCGTGAAAAATAGAAACCAGACGCCATCAGACCACAACTGCTTCTGCGGGAAGCACTTTGGGTTGAATTCACGGATACTTGTGGTCGTTAGATTTATTTTTGTTTTGGTCCAACATGAACGCGGGAAAACCGCAAAGTTGTACGGACCACCTGCGGACTATGTTCAGTGCGTCTTCAAGTTCAAACAGCTGCCTGATCGTTCAAACTGTAGTCTGCTCTTTCAAACGCTTCTGCTTGTTGTCGTCTACTAGTTCAAACGACAGCGGCCTGTAGACCAAACATTGACCCGGTAATTTCCAAGTCAATGTTTGAGCTGAATGTATTGTGCGCTTTGTTGTTCCCAACTCCTAACATTTTTTTTTTTTTTTTTTTTGAGGGCTGGGGGAGGCAGGGGGGGAGGGGGGGCATGTCGCTTTATCAGCCCTGTCCCGTGCGTCTATGAGCAACAAGCTGGTACTGCGCTGCAACGCCACCGTTGCAGCGACGAACAAGGAAAGTTGCGGGATGACGTGTCTCGGGGAGGAGTTCGCGACCGGGCAGATGTTCGGCATGGGGGGGTCGAAGGTCAAACAACTTGGACCTTGGAACGACCCGTCTGCCATCAGCGGGCAGCTCGACTACGCCAGATTCTTTTTCGTAGCGCCATCGGGCATGATGTGCGAAGGATTTGGTGTCACTGCCACTCACTCAGGAAATTCGTGGCCGCAGCTGGATAGCTTCAGCTGCACGGCAAGCTCGATCTCCGTGAGTGAAGCAGACTACGGAGTGAGGATGGCCAGGGCAATCGAGCTGGTCATGCCGGGCCGCTCGTCAATTGTGCCGCGGCGGGAACTCAGCTTGACGCTGTGGTTCAGTGGGAATGCGCTCCTCCTCTCTGGAGTGACATTCGCGGCATACTTGTCGTTCGGTCTGGACTGGGCCGTGCTCAACGGCCTGTTGACGATATCATCAGAGATGATGACGTCACTCAAGAAGCTTATTCCGGTGTGCACAAACCAACGTGTGACCAACTGCACCGAGAACAAGCGCCAGTTGTACCTTGAGGGGAAGAAGTGGGAAGGGTACGAAAGTGTGACAAAGAAGGTGTCCACAAATGGCACGTCCAGGAAACTGAAGGACGTGAACGGCTTCCCAATGCCCATGTTCATGATCAGGGCAATCATTGGGAAGCTGGGGGTCGAGTTGTCAAGACCACCGATCGAGGGGACATACTTCGATCTGGATGAAGATGAGGATTCCGTGGCCATCGGGGTCGTAACGACCAGCCAGCGGAACTGGATCTTCGCGCCACTGGCGTGTGATTCCATAGACTTCACCAGATCGAAGTTCCAGGTGTTCACGAACACGCCGACCGGACGAGAGGAGAAGGAGGTTGAGGTCGGCGTGTGGCCTCGGGCATGGTGTGACAACGTTGTGAGCTGGGCAGCACAAGGTGAAAGTGTTGAGATGGCCACCAGAATAAGGCTGATGACTGATGCCGTGTCCGGCAAGTTCTACGCCGAGGGCTTCCTCAAAAGGTCAACTTACACCTACGTGACCAGCCCAGCCCCATCTGGAACTGCCAACGGTGAGGCAAACATCGACTTGACAAGACCAGACCCGCAGATGGGGTTCTGGCAAAAAGCATGGACAACGATGAAGGGATGGATTCCCGGAGTAGTGTCGGACTCCTCATCCCGCGGACTGTCGGGCACCCTGCCCGGCGCCGCCCTTGAGATCAGCCAGGGCATCTCTGGACCGGCGTTCGAGAGGTTGCACAGGAAGAAGTCAGAGTACACCGATCCCTGGGGTGTTTGGTGTCTCAAACCCAGATGGTACGAGTGGGACCGACTCGCGATCTGTGCAACCTGATCGCCAGGCACCGTCAACTAGCAGCTACGCCGACACAATTGCTGCAAGAACAAGAAGTGCCTTACAGACAGCAAGGCCGCCGCTTGGCAACGGCGATACTATTGCCGACTCAGCACGTGCTGCTGGGTCACCTGCTACCCCTGCTGATACCCCGTGTCAGTAGGTGGGCCGGCCTCAGGCCCAGACAAAAAATTGAGGCTTTCAGAGGAAAGAAAGGTGCAGGGGGGCTGTGGCTGGGACCAAACTTCAACCCTAAAGTGTGGGTTCCAGACGCGGACATGGTGGTGCGGAACATGACATCCGTGTCTCTAGCAACCAATTACCGCGGCCTGGAACAATTAGGGAGAAGCAGGTGGGGAAAGAAGATCCCAAACTTGGGTACGAGCTTCGACCGTCCCTTGGGTTTTGTGGACCATCTCATAAAGACAGCACACCCGTGGATGCGAAACGTCTTCTCGATGGTGGTGAAGACATGCACGGGCGTTCTGAACTCTGATTTTGGAAGGAGGGCCTTGGACGATGGGAAAGGCGACGATCTGGTGAGAAAAACACTGGCGATGTGTGAAGAGTCAATCGCCGATTCCGGACCCATTGCCAAGGTGATGTTCAGCGGCATGTCAACGCTCGGCGGACCAAGGGGTTGGGAGAAGGATGCTGTTGTTGAGTTGGTGAAGAACTGGATCCAGGGACCAACAACACTATTCGAGCGTGAATCGGAGAAAAATTTCGTGATGGAGAAGTTAAAGGACTGGTCTGGGGCCTGGGTGGGACAGGGGGTTCTTGGGGACGCCAGGAAAATTGGATTTGAAGCCTACAAGAAAGATTTCATGAGGTGGGGAACCAGTGGCGGGTGCAGCCCGACAGACAGAGAAGTGCAATATGCCCTGCACCACGGCATGATCAAAGACAAAAACGAGAAGCTGAAGCTCAGAAGCAAGACTATCTGCGGGATGCTCGCTCTCATGGTCCACGACACTGAGACACTACTCAAGAAGACAAATGTGTGCCATGCTGCACTTAAAGAAGAGACAAAGACTCGTGTGATCATAAGCACTCCGATGTGGAGTTATGTCAGGATGTGCTATGTCCTGGACTGCCTCGGGACGCCTGCATTCCTCAACAGCACGCTCAGCCGGCACGATATGGTGGTGGATTTTGTTTCATTCTACAGTATGAATTACGCTGCTGTGGATGCCTCACAGTTCGACCACAACGTGCCCATGTGGCTGCTGTGTTCCATTTGGGAACAGATTGAGCGCGCTGTTGTTGGGCGGTACGGTGAAGAGGACGAGTTAGCGGTGATATGGAAGGTGACAAAGTCAAAGGCCTCGTGCCCTCGTCAGTTTGACCAAACAAAGGACGCGTGTATTGCTTGTTGCTAAGTGCAGGTCAATAATTTTGTGCATCAGTCGCGATGTGGAGAAATGTATGCCTTGTGATCAGGGGGTTGAGAAGCATGTGGAACTGAGCGAGTTATGGGGGACCCAAATATTTTTTAATATAAATTCAACGTATGAGACTGCACGGGAGTGTTTGCCGAGCCCACTGTAGTGCAAACCTTTTGTACAGAATCATAGATACTAAATGCAATTAAACATCTGACAACGATCATGATGTTCATCATTGGCTGATCGGTATGTCAACGCTGCAATGTTCCATCGACCAACTCGTTTCGTCGAAACGAGACCACTTTCGTTTCATTGACACTCTTTGGAATGTTTCATTGAAAAATGTTTTCTTGTACGCGTGCTGCATTCATGTGTGCACATGTTGCGGGTGCATGCTAGCACCTACATAAGTGTGTGTCGTATGTGACAGCGCTTATGTGAGCGTTCGTGCAAAAGCATGCGTGCATGCATATGAGAGAGGGCGCATCCATGCAAGACCGTGAGCGGGCAAGTATGCATGCACATGCGTGCACGCACGTGTACGCCAGCTAGAAAATTCTTGTTTCTTTTAATTATTAGTTGTCTAAGTGTAAGCATATATTTTGGGTTCAGAGTCTTCAATATTTGCTGATTAATGCCTGCCGACTCAATTTTTAAAGTGTTAATATATTGTCTTTATGAAAAGTCTGACATCCCCCGTGAATTCAGCATATACCGTATTTACTCGCAGAATGAACACACTTTTTTTTCCGAAAAATCGATGCAAAGTTGGGGGGGGGGGGGAGGGCGTTCATTATGCAAAAAAAAATTTTTGCGTCTGTATTTACTCGCATAATGAACGGACCTTTTGTACTTAACTTCTTATCTCTTTGCGCGCGGCGCGCGACTCCGAAACCAAACTGCGATGCGCAAAAAAAAAAAAAAAAAAGAATGCTCCTCTCCATGTTTTTTTTCATGCTTCCGTGTTGTTGTTTTTTTCCCCACCTTTCGCAAGTTGTTTTGTTTGCCCACGCTGCCCATGCATTCTCGACCTCGCTGTACCAGGATAGAAAAGTGTGTTCATTTCGAGGGCTTCTCGCTTCTCTTTCCAAAGTGCGAGGAGGAGGCGAGGGCAGGATGCCTTCATTATGTGCGCTTTGCTTAGGCGAGGGCTTCTCCGTTTTTCTTTTCTTATCTCTTTGCGCAGGGCGCGCGATGCGCAACCCCGGGACCAAACTGCGCTGGGAAAAAAAGAAAAAAAAGAAAAGCTCCTCTTTATGTTTTTTTTTCTCCTGGTTCTGTGGATTTTTTTTTTTTGCCGCCTTTCGCAAGTTGTTTTGTTTTGCTTTGCTTAGGCAAGGGCTTCTCCGCTTCTCTTTCTTATCTCCTTGCGTGCGGCGCGCGACTCCTCTCCATGTTTTTTTTCTTGCTTCCGTTGGATTTTTTTTATTTTTTTAACGCCCTTTGCAAGGCGTTTTGTTCGCCCACGCTGCCCATGCATTCGCGACCTCGCTGCCTTCATTTCGAGCGCGTGGGGGGAGGGGGTCGAAATTTTGACGTCCGAGTTGGGGTTGCGTTTAATACGAGAGTGGAAAAAAAAGTCGAAATTTTGAGAGCCGACTTGGGGGGTGCGTTCATTAGGCGAGTGCGTTCATTGTGCGAGTAAATACGGTATTGCCACCACCTACTAAATAGGAATGTCTTAGTGCTGATAATATTTCGTCAGCGAATATCGGAAGCGGGGGTAACAGACTGAATACATACAAGTGCCTAATCGGCGTTTGGGTGGGACTCCTGTCTAATCAGAGAGCAGAGCCATTGTATGCAATTTGCCCCATGGTGGACGACATTTGGTGGCGAAAAATGTTCCCCACTAAGGCATTATTTAGTAGGTGTTCGTACAGCGCACTATTCCGCATAGTGGCGAATGAGGTGCAACGCTGTCAATTGCACTGCCCACGTGCGCCCCACGAAAGCGTGAGGCGTACATGGGCAGACGACATCAGCCGTTTACCGTACCATAGAGCGAGTGTTAAACTCTGTCAAACAGAGATACTTAAACTCCCACGCTCTTCTGTCTCCAGCGCAACATGGCTTTTGCCCCAGTCGAAGCTGTGAGACTGCCCTGCTCACTGCTGTTCACCAGATCAGTGACAGCCTGGACAACTCCACACCATGCGAACTGGTACAGCTCGACTTTACCAAAGCCTTCAATAAAGCAGACCACAAGCTCCTCATCGCCAAACCGCTGGTTTTGTGGGTCGTGCCAGCTTTCACTGTTTAATAACTCGCTGTTCCCGCAACTTCCCACTGGAACCCCTCCTGCAACTACGCATTTGAATACCAGGCTCCCACCCTCTGCCCCAAATATACTACGGAATGCTGCAGACCACCAGCACACCTCTCCTGCGCCTAAAAAGCAGCGCTACATCGGCATCTGCTACTCAAATTCTTGATCTCTCAAGAACAAATCAGTAGACTTCGCTGTTCTTGAATCCTCATCGAATACAATATTTGGTATATCTGAAACCTGGCTGGATGACACAGTGTTTGACGGTCAGATTGCCGACACCTGGAACTTCTACATCTTCCGCAAAGACAGGGTCACCTCGAGGGGGGTTGGGGTTGTACTGGTCATGCCATCCCGATTTGCACGCCAACAGCGTAGAGACCTTCAGCACAACCTTCTGGAAGCCGTGTTTGTTGAACTCAAGAATGGCAAGGACCAATTCCTCTTATCCTGTGTCTACTGCCCTCCCGAATACCGGGCGGAATCGTACGAGTACCTCCGTAGTTCCTTGGAGAAAGAGAGAGAATAAACTTTTATTCTGAGCATTTCAGCACGGTGGCCCGTGCCGGATGGAAGTGGTTCCCTGTTCACGAGATTCCACAGGCTGCCTTAGCGGCCTGGCTTCTGGTGACCAACTGAAGCTAATCTTCCAGGGCGGGGCTGGACAGCAAGTTCTCCCATCGCTCTACAGCCCGTTACAACCGTTACATACAATCCGTTGCCCTTGAAGCAGGACACCCTCGGTTTGGTCTCATAAACAAAGACAACTGGACAAAGTTGCTTGAGCGTCCGACATCTCTTAACATACCGAAGGGATTGAGTGCAATCACACTCCTGAAGACAGAGATCAGACGTAGTTTGGAAGAGAATGTGGACAAAGTGATGAACAAAACATTCTCTAATGCAATCCAGTATTTGAACGAGCCTGAGCAAGCATTGGTTGCTTTCTTACATACCATCACCCCTCTCTTTCCTCGTTTCGTGAGTGAATTCAAGTCTGCAAACATTTCTGGGACGAACAGAGTCATTGGTGAACCTTTTTCAAAATGCCAAGACCATCAGAAACAACTTGTCATACCAGTTTGCAGTGAGGGTTGCCATTTTGCTTTGTCTCAGTGAAGAGGTGTCAATCGGAGCATTGCTGGGTGACCCCATTCCAATGCCTGGTCGAGGACATTTGGATTTGCTCCTCTACACATGCCGATACATTGAGAGAGATGTCCTGGAGCACTCCAGTTGTTAGTACAATGGTGCCATATCCAATTGAGTACCTGAATGTAGTAACCACTGGAACATCTAGCTGTCCTGGATGTTCATCGCTGAACAGACTTACAGATTACGTCACAGTATGCTATCCCCAGGGATTTGTTAATGATGTGGAAGTTAGAGGGCCACTTCCAGCATACTTAGGCTCTAGAACAACTAAGAGTATGAATCTCTTTCATCCTTGGAAGAAAGAGTTTGTGGTCCCACTCGTCGATCGGGCAGCCAGACTCAGATCAGCTATAAACTGGTTTGTCGACCCTGATGATGGAATTGCAAAGAGCATCCTTAACAATCTGAGTGCTCCAACGGTAAGGATTGGTCCGAAGAAATTACAAGCTTCTCATGAACAGGATCTGCAATGCACAAATTCTACTGTACTTGACAGAGTAATGGGGGGTTCATATTGATCAGTACCACTCCACTCACACATCTCATTGTGACAGCAGATACCATGAAGCACCTCTCACAAAACAACTACGACTTCATGTACCAATCTTCACTAACCTTTGCTGAAAGGGCTAGTGTTGAAAGAAGTCTAAGAACTTGAGGAACTTCACATTCTCACCATTTTTACATTGGATGTGATTGCTGTATCCATCCAATTTTTGACATTCGCCTGACTAGCAAGTTCACTTATCATCCTCTCGATAGTTCAAACATAATTCGCAGTATGTGTGGAATGCCTGAATTTCGGACCAGAAGTCGTTCAGGAATTCAGTTGACTGAAGGAAACTGAAATGCAATGTATCCTCAATGACAAAAGCTTCCATATTGGGACTGCCCAAGGACTGATATTTGGATTGCTTACTGTCGACCGCAACAGCGACGCAAATGAAGGATCGTTGTTTCCAAATGTTGTCGGACCATCCTTGATGATAGGATCGTACTTAAGAGTGATTCTAAGAGGATTACCGTAAAATCCCGTAAGGGCGCCCTCCCCCGAGAGATCGCCCATCCCGTTTTTCTGGTTAAATATCTGTAACTTAAAAATTCCGAAACATCGCCCACCCCCCGATTCCCGTTGGACGTCAAGCGATGTCCGACGGGAATCGCGCACTAGCGGCGCGATCGGCGGTACCGGTGTGTCCGAGGAGCGAGTTCATAGCGGGTTCCCGCGTTTTTGTCTGCGATCTGAGCGCGATATCGGCTCGCGTAGCATGGAGTTGTTCCCGCGTGTATATTGCATCGTGAAATGCGAATCTGCTGCGTTCGCGATTTGCGGTATCCATTCCCGAGTTCGTAGTGGATGCCCGTGTTTTTGTCCGCGATCTGCGTGTGCGATATCGATTTTTAGCTGTAAGTAAGACGCGCGAGTTTCTCCCGCGTGTATATTGCATCGTGAAATGCGATTCTGTTGCGTCCGCGATTTGCGGCACTTGTTTCCGCGACATGCGAGTTTGTAGCGTATTCCCGTGTTGTTGACCGCGATCTGCGTGCGCGATATCGGTTTCCGTGACAGGCAAGATTGTAGCGGGTTCCCGCGTCTTTATTGCACCATGAAACTTGAATCTGCTGCGTCCGCGATCTGCGGTATCCGTTCCCGTGAGATGCGAGTTCTCGGCGGGTTTTCGCGAGTCCTTCACACTGTGAAACGCGAATCTGCTGCGTCGGCCACTTGCGGTATCCTTTCCCGTGACACAGGAGTTTGTAGCGAATTCCCGCGTGTTTATCGCATCGTGAAACGCGAATTTGCCGTGTCCGCGATCTGCGGTATCAGTTCCCACGTCACGTGGTTTGTAGCGGATGCCCCGGCGCTTATCAATTTTTGATAAAGTTTTGCTGTGGCATCCCCAAAGATAGCCCACCCCATGTTTTTCACCATTTATCGCTTCATTTTGGGTGGGCGTTCTTACGGGATTTTACGGTATACTTAAGGTTGTTTGTTTTCGGGTTTTATAGTTTTTTTTTAATTCGGGAGTAAAAATCGGGTGCTATTTTTCAAGCTGATAACCGGGGAGAATTCGGGTTAAATTTACAAATGTGCTCAATAATACATTCAATTTTTCTTTTTTTTTTTTTTTTTTATTGAAGGGTATTAAGAGCTGTTTCGCGTTAAAATTGGGGATCTGTTTCAAGCTGGTAATCGGGGGGACATCAGGGTTTTCCAGCTCCCATTGCCGTCGGTCGCATCAAGGGAAGCACCGCACACGGAATCCTCCTCTCCCACAGGTGTCAACGAAAACCCCGACCGTTCAAGGGATGGTCGTTTTCGATTAGATAATTCGCTATAGAATAAACCTGTCAAGTTTTCCCGATCTGTTTACGCTCCTGACTGGCTATGACTTTGTTCGTGAGAAAGGTTGGATGCCAGCGAGATGGCCATGCTACCCGAGAGACCAGGCTGGGCGTCGACACTTAACAGCGGTCGAAGAGGAATTGATAGTGCATTTCACAAGCTGCGTGCAGCAAGGCCGAAGCTATGTGTCGTATCGAGGCGGTTCCACCTTACACAGCGGGGGGACGGAAATGTCCCTCTGAGGCCCCAATGCCTATTGTCGTCTTTCTTCAGCCGGCCTTTGTAGAATGTCAAGGTGAGTTAGGCTCGCTCTTTGGGCGGTTGGTTGAGAGCCGTGCAACGTCCACAGTGCTGCACACAGCTTGCGAAATGAACTATAGGTCACTGTTGTCCCGAGGTAGGGTAGCTAGCGCGTGTGCACCGCTAACTCCGTGCGGCGTAAAGATAAATAGGTTGGTTATGTGGTTTTAGAATTCGGAGAGAAATCGGGTTTAACCCGACTTCTCCTGAAACACATTCAGGGTGTAAAAATCGGGTAAAATCGGGTTTTACCCGAAAACGAACAACCCTAATTATACTGAGCTTCTAGCTACAACATTACTTATCACAGATCGACTAAGCAGTTGAAAAGAAGGAAAGACCCACTGGAAGGGTCAGTGTTGAAGTTGGTACACCATCAGTCATGACATCCAGGATTCCCTACCATGGTGACCCATCCTGCGATCCTAAATGAACTTAGTTCCTTGGACCTCATCAATGCAAAGAGAGCTTCTTATGACAATATTTATCTACTGGGGAACTTCAACTCCCATATTGATCTCGACAGTACAAACTTAGTTAAAGAGACAAATGAGCTTAACTGTTGAGCTGGTCCAGTTCTACGGTTAGAACACAACAATTATCAAGAATTTGGCCTGCTCCCTTCCTTTCCCATTTTTGGGAAAGGTACGCTGTCATGCTGTCGTTCTGTTAGCAACTCCACCTACTCCACCTCACTCCAAGCGTTCTGATTCGCCTCGGGCAAGGAGCTAGTGAAGCTCTACTAGAGTCTATTCGCAAGGCGTAACTAGGCGACTTAATGGAAACAGGACTTTTTAGCTGTTAGCGGTACTGGCTCGGTGACGCAAGACGCCGCTCTATGCAAAGTGATACAAACGATATAAAGGGCCACTGTCGTCTATCTTTCCATGGCTTAGGCTATTTGGCGGAAGTTGCCACCTTATACAAAGTTGGCAGCTTTTCACGCCACACTACTGACGCTACCGCTTATCTATCCATCTTGGTATGTCGTGTTCGTGGTTCCGCGTTGCCATTCCTGCTATTTTTCTATGTGTTATTTGTTCTTCGTTGTGCTGTGTCCAGTATCCGCTTGGCATGAATCTCAAAGAAGAAAGGAGAAGATTTTATATGGACTTTCTTTGAAAAATCAATTGCATAATCTGCAGCTTGCAAAGCATGTAACTCGACATTGAAGAAACCCTCTAGTACAACGAGCCCGCTTGTCAACCACTTCAAATGCTAGCATAAAGCGCTCTATTTGCAGTTTCTTGAGCCGTCCGTCAGGCACAAGAAGCCTAAAGATGAAGATCGTAGTCAGCCAACCTCTCCCGGCAAACCAGTCTATTTATTCACAGTGGCTGTTAGGTAAAAGATTAGTGCCCGTTCAGGGATGGCAAGTGCGAACGTTGTGTTCAAGAATAAAGGCGGGAGAGCACAAACGCGCAATATCGCCCTTCAGGAACTAGGAGGGAACAGTATCTATAAAAGTCTGGGCACTCGATTGCGCAACCTACTAATGCATTCAGAATATCGCGGACAAACAGAGAGTTCCATTTCCAAATAGTGCTCATTTCATGTTTCTTTTTATATCGCGATTATTAGGGTGCACTTTCTGATATATCTATAACGCAACAAGTTATGAACTCTTGACTAAGCAATCCTACGGATGCTGCGATATCCAGTCTCGGCACCCGTAGCAGAGGCTCATCACAGCTGCCGCTGAAGCGCTATCGGTAAATTTTCTTCACATAAGATGCGAACACACATGCCTGCAAGCATGGTAGGACGCACATGCACTTTTCTGTGTTTAAAAAACCAGGCGAGCTTCTGGCAGATGGTGCAGCCGTGCGCATTAGTAGAAAAAATTGCAGACATAAATCCTGGGGATATTTGTCCACATTAGTACATCACTTACAACCTGAAATACTGATCTGGCCACTTGCAGTGTTACCTGGGTCATGGTATATTTGTGCAAGACTACAAGTTCGTGTTGGCCAAAATCCGACTTGCGGTTTTGTGGGTTTCTGCTTCGCCAGCTGTACACGCATGACGAAATGGTCAACAGAAGTGTGACTGAACAACCTTCCCGTCGCAACCTCAAGAAGGGTGCTGCAAGGAGACAGCCTGTCACTCCTGCAAAGGTGGAAGACGTGAAGGGTGGGTGTTGTTTTTATTTATGCATGCTTTCTAGAGTCAACATATCAAGACGAATGACACGATAGGCATAAAGCAGGATGTTCAATTGTTGAAAATGTGTATACCACTATTTATGCATTAACAAATTGCAGATTTCGGCACTTCTCTGTGCAGAGGTCAACCTGGTGGTGTATTTGCTTACTAATTTTTTAGAAGTATGGTCTAAATATTGAACTGCTGTTAACTCGCGAGTTTAGGTCGTGCCACTGCAGTGTACATTTGGCCTAGAGAGCTTACCTAGATGTAAATAGTCAGGCATTGAATAAGAGCATATACCACACAAAGAATTGCTGCAAAGAACCCAGCTGTAGGGTTGCTGTGTTTATGTACAAATCAACCCACTGTCAATGATTGTAAATCTACAATAGTCAAACCCTCTCTATGAGATTTGACTCTTCATGGACCTAAAAGGTTGCAGCTGGGCACACAAAACCATATTACACTGCTCATATTTTTCCTGTATGACTTCTTCTCCTATTGGTTGTAGGTGACCTTAACAACTTCTAATTGTCTCATCCTATACACTTCTTATGCTTTTGCAGTTGGCTTGTCCGACTACATCAAGTGGAGGAAAACAGTCTTAGCCGACGGGGAGCGCCTCAACATGGTAAAGACCATCCTGTCAAACTTCTTCAGTGAGAAGAACAGCATGGAAAGAGAGCCTCAGAAGCCGAAGGCAGGAGTGGAAACTTTGCTGGCGGATGACCCAACAGTTTAAATAAACATCCAAGTTTCATCTTTTTTCAGAAAATGTATATAGCACTTTATTTTCTCAGCGTGTTTGACATCTCATATCCACATGTTGACACACCCGAGACTTTTACACCAACATGGTTATCAGATGTGAAACAAACTGGTTCAATTCAAAATTCATTCTCAGCTAGTTGATTGCCGATTCAAATGAACCAGTGTCGTTTTCGGGTTCATTCACAATTTGAAATGTACCGGTTCATTTACGGGTAGCAATATACTGGTTCAGGCACGGTTCAATTCCCAGATTCCATCACGGTAAAACTCACCGATATGATTCCTCGTTTGATAATCCATATCGAAACCCGATAATAAAACCACTAAGGAAACTCATATCGTTTTTTTCAGTAGGGTCTCAGCAAGTGAGTGGAATGCTGCAGAAAGCCTGGTCCAGGTCCTGAAGCCTATTGCAGATGAAACCATAGATCTGGGTGGCCAAAAGTATGGCACCCTTTTATCTGCCACACCATTTCTTTATGGGGCAGAGCAAATCTTGTGAGGTACTCTGCTGTCGAGAACAAAACTGTAGCTTTTGCAAAGAACTTGCTGAAGAGCCTGAAATCTCGGTTTCCTCTTTACATGAAACAGAAAGTGTCATGTCTGCACTTTACGCTGCTGATAATAGCTGTCCACGATACTGCACACGCGCCACTAACTGATAAAAAGAGCGCCCCGCATTCTGTCGCGTCTCCTTGTCGTTGCCGTCAAGCCATAAGCATGGCACAATAAACATGGCTTTGTCCCGGGAACCTGTCTGCTCCTTCGCCTACACCGACACACAACAACTGGCAACAAGGATGGGATGTAAGAAGACACCTTGCGTCGGTCCGAAAGGCAAGTGCTCCCGCATTCAGCCTCTGTTCACAATCAGCTTTTGAAGAGTGCTGCCATCATGAACCAAGCCGAAGCAGCCGCGACCTAAGTCGCTGGACAAATGGGCCAGCTGGAGCCTCTCGACGGGTCTGCCAGTGACTGGGCTTCGTATGAAGAAAGGTTAACGTCACTCTTGATCGTCAACAAATTTCCAGACGGCGACAAGGTCCACGCTTTCCTCAGCATCATTGGTCCAAAAACGTATGGGCTTCTCAAGTCTTTATCGTCCCCGGAGCTGCCTTCAACGAAGAGCTTCGAGGCCCTGAAGACGGTCCTGAGTGACCACTTGTCACCAAAGCCGTCGGTCATCGGTGAGCGAGCAAAGTTTCACCAGAGGGCGCAGTGGGAAGAGGAGTTCATATCGGAATATGTCACCGAGCTACGGAAGCTGTCACAGACAAGCAAATTTGGAAACTCACTGGACAAGTCTCTTTGGGACCGCTTCGTCTGTGGACTGTTAAGAGAAGCCATTCAATGTGTGCTTTTCCCAAAGGAGCAAGCTAACATTCCGAAAGACGGTTGAACGCACCCTTGCCATGGAAGCGGCAAAGAAAAGCGCCGCTGAGACTCGTACAGGAGGGGCCTTGGTCACTGAGGTTCACAAGGTACAGACAGTATCTGACAAGAAGCAGGGAGACTGTTTTCGCTGCGACTCAACAAGGCATTTGAGCCAAGCGTGTCCCCACATATCCAACACTTCTTACAAATGCAACAAGAAAGGCCACATTCAGCAAGTCTGACTTAGCGGTGCTGGTACTTTCCACAAAAAACGTCAGCCAAAGAAGAATGTGAAAACGCTGAATGTTGTTTCAGAGGAAGAACAAATCGACAACTTGAACAGCACGTCTTCACCCAGCCATGAGTTGCCTTGATTTGAACCGATTCTAGTTTGTTAATAAGATAGGATTGATGAGGCCACCAAATAGTTAGCATAGTCTTATTTAGATCTTACAAGAGTTTTGTAGGCATAGCGGCGGTCGTGGTTCAGAGCCGTGCGCATGCACGATGCACCAACCTCCCTGGGAGGCACGCAAGCATTGGGCGTGTACAGTAGCGGCTCCGGGAGTCAAGGAGCTTGCGCTCCTTCCACCAGACGGCAAAAAATAACTTCCGGTGCACGTTACTCCAGAGTAAAAAAGTCGCGCTCTCATGCATTGAGTCTTGAGATGGTGCGCGAGGAGTGAGAGGAGTGCGGTATGACCTATTTCTGGATCACCGACAAAGTTCTGGTGATGAAAAAGAAAAAAAAAAAATGACAGGATAAGCTGCGTCGTCGGCTCAAGTGCGGGTCTACGGTTTGCTCACTTTTGTAAATTAAAAGTGCTCAAGGTAAGACGAATAATGCGTTTGAATTTTTTCCCAGCTGAGGCTCTCTTCGGAAAATGCATTGGAGCGTATTTTGTTTGTTTCGGATATGCTAATAAACAAAGTAAACATTCATTTGACGCCGTGTTTCGATCGCTGTTGCACAGAAACTCGGGGAATTTAGACGACAGTTCTGTCCGTGCTGAACAGAGCAAGGAAGGGTATGAACGCGACTTTGGAGGCCACCCGGACACTCCCTCAGAGCATGATTCTGAATAATGTTTTGTTTGCATAGCAAAATCAGGGTATATGCGTGTATGAGACGCTGGCTAATCAGCCCCGCCCCCCCCCCCCACCCCGCTCCCCCCCCCCCCCCCCCCCCCTTTCCCGAAGCAAAATCCTGGCTACGTGCCTGGCGTGAATGCTCCATGTTCAACACTGCACTTGAGAATGACTGTTTTATTGATCTGGATACTTTTCTCGTGTTTACCTTTTGTGTACGACATGCACTTAGTAATACAAAGTTCATTGCTATGTTGACTGCATGTTTTACCTTACATCTTCAGTGTGGTTCGGCTGGAATCATCCTTTTCGTTAATTTAAAGCAGGACGTATATCGACAACCCACAAATGTTGCTTTTTTATTTCTGCCTCTTTTCTCCATAAGGGATAAATAAAGCATTTGATTTTGAGTCCCTGCATCAAGGTCGTGTGCAAATTTCCAAACTGGGCGGGCTTCTTTTTTTTTTTCTTTTGCTCAGCAGACATTTTGTTTAGTGAAGACATCGAAGAAGACGAAAGCTGGAGCCTTGACCCATGTGCACATGACCCACTGCCACCTGCTGACGAACTTTGCAGGGAGAGTGCTTCTGACACCACGATGCGTGTGAGTGCGCACCAAGTTGCTCGCTAAACCGAGCCTTGGAGTCCTCACAAACAAATAAACAAAAGGCTGTACCGAAGCTACACAGGCTACAGATAAAAGCAACGGCTAAACACGCAAATCACCAGCCAAGGTAGCGGGGGTAGCAGCTCAAAGAAGCGCACTTTGCACTGCTTGACCGTGCAATGGGTATGCCCGTCCGGACTGGAGGATGGTATGGATGGAAATAACTTTATTTATATATAGAGGTGGAGGCGGTTATTTCCGCGCTCCTTCGGCAGTTAGCCACACCTGGTGGCCGGAAGCCCATGGGCCTCGGCGACCTCGGCAGCCCGACGGACCACCTGTAATTGGGTGGTGGGGTCTGAGCTGCGTAGCGCAGCGTCCCACCGCTCCTCCGAGGGGAAGGGAGAGAGATGGAAAGAAGGACACTCCCATAATATATGGGAGAGAGTAGCTCTGGCACTGCAGAAAATGCAGGTGGGATTGTAGAGGGATGGGTATATGTGGGAGAGGACGAGAGGACTGGGGAAGGAGTGCGTCTGCAGCTGGCGCCACATAACACTCTCTTCCCGGGAGAGGGCTTGGGTCGCAGGAGGGTAAAGGCGACGGGAGAGACGGTAATGTGAGGTTATGTCATAGAAGCCGACTAGACGTTCGCGCGCTGAACGGGCCTCGCGGTCAAGAGACTGGGTCCATCCCGCCCGGACGGTGTATCCTCGGGCTGTGGAATGGGCCAACTCGTTTCCGCAGAGTCCCGCGTGTGCTGGCGTCCAGATTAAGCTGACATTTGATTCAAACGAATTAGGAGGTTTGGCTCTCAGGATAGTTTGGGCCGGGGCTGATATGTAACCTTTAGCGAAATTCAGGATGGCGGCTTTTGAATCAGATACGATGACCTTGGGACATGGCGTGGCGGTGAGGGCAAGTGCAATGGTGGCCTCTTCCGCCTGCTCCGGGAAAGCAGTGAAGACCGTGGCACAAGTTTTCAACTGGCCCGTCGAGGTGGTCGCTACGGCTGCGAATGCCGGCCGGTGTCCGTATTCGGCCGCGTCCACATAGAGGACGTCCGACCGATGAGTAAATAACTTATGATGAGTGGAGGCTCTACTGCGCCGACGACCCTCATGAAATGTGGGGTGCATATTTCGCGGAAGGGGAGTTACTACCAGGCGGGAGTGTATCTCTCGTGGAATGGCTTGTTTAGGGGTCCATTCTGTAGGGGGATTAAGATTCAAACGGGATAGGATTTGACGGCCGGTGGAAGAGCGCGACAGGCGTTCGTATTGGCCTGTACGGTGTGCTTCAACTAGCTCGGATGCTGTGTTATGAAGACCTAAACTAAGGAGACGCTGTGTAGAAGTATTGTGTGGTAGTTTGAGGGCGACCCTAAATGCTTGACGGATAAGTATGTCAATCTTGTTGGTTTCAGTAACCGTAAGGTGGAGGTAAGGAAGTGTGTAAGTGAGGCGGCTAAGGACAAAGGCATGTAGCAGGCGAATCAAGTCTTTCTCAAGCAGTCCTTTGTGCCGCATAGTGATTCGGAGTATGAGCCGAATGCTTTGTTGCACTTGGGAGGAAAATTTGGCGATAAAAGCAGAGTTTTTACGATTATGTTGAATTAGCAGTCCAAGCATTCGCAACGTGGTGACAATAGGGACCGGTTCTTCGTTAACGCACACCCTGATATTGGGAGAAGTGTGGGATCGGTCTGTAGGAGGTGGTAAGAGGAGGAGTGCAGATTTGGTCGGAGAGCATGCTAACCCAGCTTGGGCGGCAATGGTGCATACCGTGTGAACACCAAGCTTGAGGGTTTCCTCCAGTTCAGCATCACTGCCCTTGGTGACCCAGAGGGTGATGTCATCCGCATACATGCTATGATGTAGACCGGGGATGGCAGCTAAGGCGGGTGGTAGTTTGAGAAGCGCGAGATTAAATAGTAAAGGAGAGAGGACAGCTCCCTGGGGGGTGCCTCTTCCGCCTATTTGGATCTCGGAGGAGGTGAGGTCTCCAATTTGGAGGATGGCGGAGCGGTTAGAAAGAAAGTCTTTAATATAGTTATAGACGCGCTCTCCCGGATTAGTGCTGGCGAGGCCTTGTAGGATTGCAATATGTGACACCTGATCAAATGCCTTTGTTAAATCTAGGGCTAGTATGGCCTGGGTATCATAGTGTCTAGGGGGAGTGATTATGTCGTGGTGAAGCTGTAGCATGATGTCCTGCGTAGAGAGGTCAGCTCTAAAGCCCACCATCGTTGGAGGTAACTGATCACTATCCTCTAAGTATCGCGTGAGGCGGGTGTGGACGGCGTGCTCGAAGAGTTTCCCAAGGCAAGAAGTGAGGGAAATTGGCCTAAGGTTTTCTAGTGACAATGGTTTGCCCGGTTTAGGGATCAAGACGATTTTGGCTTGTTTCCAGATAGCTGGGATGGCGCCATTATGCCAGCACTCGTTAAAATAGGCCGTAAAGGATTCCAGGGAACGAGTGTCCATGTTACGGATGGCTTTATTTGTGACGTGATCTAATCCGGGGGCAGAAGCTGTGCGTAGCTTGAGGATCGCCGCTCGGATTTCCGAATGGGTAAAATCTCGGTCTAGGTCGGGATTGGAGATGCCAGGAAGGAAGGACAGCCCGGGGTCTTAGTGAAGTTCCCGAAATTGCCTGGGACCCAAGCCCGAGTATTCCCGTCGGAGTATTTCGAGAAGAACGGGCATAAAAAGCCGAAGATCGTATTGCCCAAAGATACGATGACGATTGAACAACTGAGAGCATCTCTCTCATCTGGGATTAACTTGTCCCAAGCCAGTGTTGAACACGCTGTTCTCTACCTACACAAATTTGGCTCCAGGATCACCGGCAAACTCACAGAGCCTTGGGAGTCTTTTGGAGTGAAACTAGGGGAGACGGGAAGTGAGCTCAACCCGTGGAGCCTTTTGGAGATTGTTTTTTCGGATGTTCCACCACCTCCAGCACCGGACGGTACCGGACTGGAGGGAAAAAAAAAGAGAATGACCATGGCGTCATGGCCCAGGGTTGCTTTAATGATCGGTGACCCACTGGCGCCCCGCAAAAGAGCGGCTGCTCGCAGCAGGTCGCATTTTTATTATCGGCATTAGTTGGGAATGCGGCATCCCCTTGACGTAATATTTTGGCTGGGGTCGTATTTTGTGTCACTAAAGCGATACCAGTAACTTATTTCCTTTTGAGTTTTGGATGGAGTTGCCCTTTAACCCACTTGGCCCCCTGTACACGCCGCTTCGCAGTGTCCAGCCGACAACCCAAGCCCAGCTGTCCCCCATTGCACCTCCGGAAAGGGAGCCCCACACCATTTAGTTCAGTAAAGTTTTGTCGACAAAGCTTTTTTTTTTTTTCAGTGTTAATTGTAACAAAGCAATGTTGTAAATATCGCCAAATGCTCAACAAAGCAAAGGTTCGAGAAAAAGAAAAAAGTAAGTTCACACCTTGGATTGAACCAGCGTCCGCTGCGTATGAATCCTGAATCAGCCCTCCGTCGTCGAGACTGACGCCAGTGGGGTTGGCATTGCGGCAGTGCTGCTGCAGAGGGGGCCCGACCAGCTACAGCCAGTGTCCTTTATCAGTAGGGTGCCGACTGAGTCGGAGCGGAACTACTCCGTTCAGGAGTGGGAGTGTGTTGCGGTGGTCTAGGCTGTGGACAAATTCCGACCCTACCTGGAGCTCACAGAGTTTGAGATCCACTGCGATCACTCCTCACTGGCCTGGATGTTTAGTACAGACCAAGCCTCACCAAGAGTCAAGCGATTGGTGCTTCGGCTTCAGGGCTTCAACTGCAAGATCAAGCACCGAAGGGGGCTTGCAAATGTCCCGGCCGACGCCCTCAGCAGAGCTCCGCTTCAATGTATGGACACTCCTGGACACAGCCTGCCCGAGACGCTTTTCCCCATTGCTGCCCCGGAGACCGAGTGCCAAATCAGTTTCGAACCAGCTGCGACAGTGTCCATGATGGACGATGCCCCGGAGAATGAGTGCCAAATCAGTTTCGAACCAGCTGCAACAGTGTCCATGATGGACGATGCCACAGTCCTGAGTGAACCGGGAAGCCTGGTCAACAAGCAACATCAAGACGCCCTTTTGTCCAAGCTCAGAATGGTGATGCAGGGAACGAAGCTCCCAGACGACAGTACAGACCAAGCCTACTGGACGACCTGGCTGAGACGACGGAGCTGAAGGCCAATGGGTTGCTCGTTCAGCACAGAGGTAACAAGAAGATACCCTGGCTCCCGGACCAACTTCGCCAGTTAGTGCTCAAGATGGCACACGACCACCCCACTGGAGCTTACGCAGGGTTTTTCAAAACCCTGAAACATGTTTCTGAACGCTTCGTCTGGCTGGGCTTGCGAGCCGATGTATCCAAGTACGTCCGGTGCTGCCAAGTATGCCAGCGAACAAAGGCCCGCCGACAGAGGCCCGAAGGGCTTATGAGCAGCCAGTGGGCCACTTCGCCCATGGAGGAGCTCAGCGTGGACATCGTGGAACCTCTGTCATCCACGCTTCGACGCCACAAGTACCTGCTCGTGGTAATTGACAAGTTTACCAAGTTTATCGAACTTTTCCCACTGCACGCGGCAACAAGCAGCAACATTGTGGAGTGTATGGTGCAGGTGTTCTGCCATCACGGCACACCTGCGACTATAGCCAGCGACAATGGGAAGCCCTTTGTGAGCACTGTATGGCAAGGTCTCCTTAAGCACTGGGGCATCAAGGACCGCCATACGGTGCCTTATCGACCGGCAGGACAAATGGTGGAGCGCCACAACGGCACAGTGAAAGAGTGCCTCCGAGCCTACTGCTCCGACCACAAAGACTGGGACCGTCACATCCCCGAGATCGCCTTCGCCATGCGCACGGCTGAGAGCGTAGTGACGGGATACACGCCGGCGTTCCTGTGTTACGGTCGGGAACTGCGCACCCCGTGGGAGCAGCCAGGAAGCAAGGACGACACTGAACCGCCTGCAACGGCTTGCCATGCCTTCGCTGCTGAGGTCACCAGGTGCCTTCAGGAGGCTCTCAGCTTTGCAAGAGAGCACCAGGAGGCAGCTCAGCGGTGGAACTCATGAAATGTACTTGGGAGCAGCCACGGGAGAAGCTGAAACAGCTGTTTTGGAGCAGGCTGGGAGCAGCTAAAACTACATTCTGGAGCAGGCTAGGAGCAGCTCAGATCAGATTTCATTGCACTCCAGCTTGTGTCGTAGACAAGCACAGGAGCAATTTCAATTGTGATTAGCAGCACAGATGAACATGAGTGGTTCGGAACCTAGGTATAGATAAGATAACAGTGTAACAGGTGCAAAAACTTGGCCTTAGTGAGAACCAAAAAGCAAGTACCATATGTTTCTGAAGGATAGTGTCCTTGATAGTTTCTGAGTGGCTTTCAGCTGCTCAAAATGCAAACCAGCACTGCTTATAGCATAACCCCAACGTGCTCGACATACCGTATTTACCCGAAAATGGGTCGACCACGAAAATAGGTGGACCCCTATTTTGAACCCACCGAGAATAAAAAAAAAATAATTCGAAGATAGGTCGACCTTTTTTTTTCTTTTTTTTAGGAACAGGGAAAAGTTAGGGCAAAAGAAAGAAACAAACCTTTATTTACAGCACTCTCGGCTAAATCGCAGGGCGATGCCAAAAACTTAATCATCGTCAGAACTTTTGGACATGTCATCATAGTCCGAAGCTTCGTCAGCTTAGTTGACATCCTCGCAAATTCGCAACAATACCTCACTGACACCGTTGTAAAATGACGAAACGAAGAAACGAAAGAAGGTGGAGACGGGCGAAGCGACGAAAGACCAAATACAAATATGCGAGCAACGCCGGAGTCGCCGCGCTGTGAGCAACAGAGCAAAACGCGAGCCGCCGCAAGCAACAAGCTAAAGGCGCGATGGCGAAACCCGACGCCCGAGGGATGTGTGCGAGCGGCGGCAACGGCGGGGGGGCTGTCGGTTTCTGCTGTTGCGGTTGTTTTCGTGCACCAAAAGCTTTATGAAACAAGAAGCGGCGCAGCTCTACGGCAACGCTGGCTCGGTGTTTCGATAGCTCCATGCCCTCGGTAGGGTCGCTAAATTTGGTCGCGGATGTAGGTCGAAACTTTTTGGTCACGATTATAGGTCGACCCTTAATTTTTGACAACATTTCCGGAAAAAAAAAAAGGTCGACCTATATTCGAATAAATACGGTAGTAATTATATGTGCGAACCACGTGACATGCGTAAGCAACGTAAATGCAGTTGCGCGGAGGAACAGGGCAACAAATTTTGAGTTTATCTATCGTACAACTCAATATCAAAGCAGCAGACTACGAGTAACGGAGTTGTCGTATTCAAAGTGATGAGCCAGAGCAAGATTAAAGTACGCCGAGCAGATCTACCGCTCGGGTGAGAGCTGCTGGCCGGCAAGGTTTCGGATCGGACCGCGTTTCAGTTCAATCAAATCACGATTTATCTTGCAAGAATGCGGTTCCAACTTGTAACGATGAAGCACTAAAAGGAATCTTTTGCTAATGTGTTTTAACTGGTTGACGTCTGGAACCCAGTCCGCAGAGCTTCAGGAAATCTGACGCTTAACGACTCGACCTCACCTCGGCCGACTTGCTGAACCCCTTATGGTTGAAGAATAAGAATCCAGTCGCAGGTGACGCAGCGCATGGAATCCGACTCCCGAGTTTTTCGCGCACTTCCGACTCGGGATACACAGTGAAAATAAACGGAACAAAAAATTGCAAGGCCGACGAAGCTAAATGCGCTCATTGTTGCCAATCGAGTCGATAAAAACCGAAACCAAGACAAAATATAATTTTTTTGGCGCACGTTGTGCGATTTGGAGCACGATGGCACGAGCTATTGGCTGTGGCGCAGTTTCTGCGAAATGGCGCTTGATGGCACAGACAAATGCGTCTGGCGCAAAATGGCGCAAATGGCGCAGCCGTTCCACCCCTGCAGCTAGGCAGACCCAAAAGGCCAACTACGACCGGCACAGGAAGCCTACAACAATAAAACAGGGTGACCTCGTCCTACTGGACAGCCACACCCTGAGTAATGCTGCCAAAGGCATCACGGTGTTACGATCGGCCAACGCAGCGACGTCCCGAAGGGCGCCGACCGGCCCGGGGATCCGGATGTCGCCCCGTCACTTTCTCCCCCCTGCGACTCGTGGGCGCGCCCTCCTCCCGTGGCATTCCTCTCGACGTTTGACTCGAGAGAGGTCCGCTGCAGTGTCCTTGGAAGATTCGGTTGCCGCCTGCTCGCCCCCTTCCTGTCCGGCTTCCGGTCTGCGTGCGACATCTGAGAAAGTGAGGAGAGTCCCGCGACAGCGACTCAACGAGAAATATGCGGTCAGCTCTCTCTTCTGGGGACTAGGGATCCCTACGTGGGGAAACGGTGTTTCTGTGGCCTATAAGAGAGCCCCTGTGGATGTGGGGGGGGTTCGTTGCTCTCTGCTCACTCTCTCGATATGTGAGTGAAACATGTAACCCTGCCTTCAACCTAGCGATGTAAATAAACCTGTATATACGTTTGGTTAACTCGCTCTCCTGACTCCACTCCTGGCCCGCTACCATGGCTCAAGTCCCAAGACGCAAAGGCGAAAACGCAACAGTGGTTGGCAGCGACGGGATGAACTCCGCAGACCAGGGATCGCACTGTGGGTGAGTGTCTGGCATTTCCATTTGAATATCCACCAGGCTTTTGACTACTGGGTTAATTGGTAGAAGCGGGTGATATTTAGCTATTTTTGACGACGAGTGTGTCACGCGTCAGGATAGTAGTGTTGGAACATAGCCAGTGCTCGGTGCGATCATGGACCTCAACTCGCTACGTAAGCCGGAATTGTTACGTATATGCGAGGAATTGGGGGTGGATGTTAGAGGGGTGAAGCGAAAGCCGCTCATCATACAGGCAATTCTTGACATTGGAGCGGATGACGCGGAGTTATCCGAGTGTTGGAGTGAAGTGCAGAAAACCGACAAGGAAAAAAAAGAGCTAGAAGAGAGAGACCGGAGCGAGGGACTCCAGCGCCAAGAGGCGGAGTGTAAGCGCCAAGAGGCAGAGTGCAAGCGCCAAGAGGCGGAGTGCAAGCGCCAAGAGGCGGAGTGTAAACGCCAAGAGGCGGAGTCCAAGCTTCGAGAGCAAGAGCTCGAGCTGAAGAGGCTTGACCTCGAACTAGTCAGGGAAAGGTCGGATCGGGAGGGCAGCCCAGTCTCCAGCAAAGGCGAAGGGCATTCATTTAAGATGAAAAACCTCATGCAGCCTTTTAAGATCGGAGAGGACATTGGTTTGTTCTTGGTGAATTTCGAGCGCACGTGCGAGAAGGTCGGTTTCACCAGGCAAACTTGGCCGCAGCGTCTCCTGACGCTCCTTCCTTGCCCGGCTGCGGAGGTTGTCGCAAGGCTCGCGAAAAACGAGGCGGAGGACTACGACCGGGTAAAGTCGAGCCTCCTGAAAAAGTATCGTCTTTCAGCGGAGGCCTTTCGGCAGCGTTTCCGCGGCGCGGAAAAGAAAGCGAGTGAGTCATTCCCCGAGTTTGCCTACAACTTGAAGGCAAACCTGGTGGAATGGCTCAAAAGCGTGGACGCTCACGGGAGCCACGACAAAGTTCTAGAGGTTGTGTGCCTGGAGCAGTTTTTGCGTCGCCTCCCTGAAGAGACCCGCCTTTGGGTACAGGATAAGCCAGACGCAGGGACTGTTCTAAGGGCAGCAGAACTCGCGGAAGAGTTCACAACTCGCCGCGCCCTAGATGAGAGCGGCCGCCCGAAAAAGGGAGCGTTCCCTCCGAACAAA
Organism: Ixodes persulcatus; assembly: GCA_013358835.2. Classification (NCBI taxonomy): domain Eukaryota; kingdom Metazoa; phylum Arthropoda; class Arachnida; order Ixodida; family Ixodidae; genus Ixodes; species Ixodes persulcatus. The sequence continues at coordinate 101,673 of JABSTQ010010975.1, read as the reverse complement.
TGTGAGGATCGAAAGTGGTCGAGGGGTCAGCTTTCCAAGGATTCGCTTAGTAAGAAGGGCGAGATCGAGGGAGAGGATAGCCGACCGAAGGGAGAAGACGCCCAAAGCCGGGCGGAAAAAGACAAAAAGAAGGCGCTCGAGGCCCGTAGGCCGTTAACGTGCTATAACTGCCGCAAGACGGGTCATATTGCGTCCAGATGCACAGAGGCAAAGGTGGTGTTCTCGTACGTAAACGGGAGCGATGAGAACCTTCGGCTGTTAGAGCCGTACTTGCGCGACCTGGTGGTGAACGGCAGGCCGTGCAAAGTGCTACGTGACTCGGCCGCCACCATGGATGTGATCCACCCCTCTTACGTGGACTCCACGAAGTTCACGGGAGAGTGCGCGTGGATCAAACAGGTGGTCGAAGATCATAGCGTGTGCCTGCCGATCGCCAAGGTCTTCATTGAGGGCCCCTTTGGCACGCTCGAGACAGAGGTCGCCGTGTCGGCCAACCTCCCGTTGCAGTACCCTTACCTCTTTTCAAACAAGTCCGAGCAGCTGCTTCAGGAGAAGGGTAAGACGTTCTGCGAGGGAACAGTTCAGGCACTGACGAGGGCAAAAGCTCGAGATTTGGCAGCAAAGTTGCACTATGGAAGCGAAGCTGACGCTTCAACTGACGGTACTTCGTCCTCAGACGCCTCGCGTTCAGGCGTCGGGAACGAAGCTAGTGCAGGTGAACCTGAGACTAAAGCGGAGTCGGAAACTCCGGCTGAACCGACCCCAGACGAGAAAGATGAGGAACCCGACTGGGAGGATAGTGAGGGCCTCTGCCTTACCCCCGAGTCTGAGAGCTTTCAGGTACTGTTAGGTGTAGATCGAGCCTCGTTGATCGCAGAACAGGAAGAGGACCCCTCGATTCAAAATCTGAAGTCGCGAACGGACGAGGGCGTCTCTCAGCGCAATGTTCTTTTCCAGAAAAGAAACGGTGTGTGGTACCGAAAGTACAAAGATCGGAAGGGAGTAGAGTTTGATCAGCTGGTTGTACCGACAAAGTACCGACGGGACCTCATTCAGCTAGCGCATGGCAACTCATGGTCAGGTCACCTTGGAGTAAGAAAAACGAAAGATCGTCTCCTCCAGGAGTACTACTGGCCTGGCTGTTTCAAAGATGTGGAGGAAACCGTCCGATCTTGCGACACGTGTCAGCGAGTCGGAAAGCCACACGACAAGTCCAAGGCGCCGCTTAAACTCGTGCCGCTAATCACGGAACCTTTTCGTCGCTTGGTAATCGATACGGTTGGACCCCTCCCGGTCACACAGTCGGGGTACCGACACATTCTGACCGTACTTTGTCCCGCGACTAAATTTCCCGAAGCGATCCCTTTGAAGGAGCTGAGCTCCGTAGAGGTTGTCAATGCACTGCTCTCGGTGTTCGCACGCGTGGGATTTCCGTCCGAAATCCAAAGCGATCAGGGTAGTGTGTTTACCAGCGCCTTAACGACTACTTTTTTTGAGAGGTGTGGCATACGGCTGATTCACAGCTCCGTCTACCACCCACAGTCCAACAGCGTGGAGAAGTGGCATTCGGTGATGAAGCGCGTACTGAGAGCGTTGTGCTATGAGCACAAGACAGACTGGGAAGCATGCCTCCCAGCCACCATGTTTGCTCTGAGATCCGTGCCACACGAGGCAACTGGCTTTAGCCCAGCCGAGCTCGTGTACGGCCGTTCTCCGAGATCCCCTCTGCAGATGCTGAGGGAAACATGGGAGGGTAGAGGGGAAGACCCCACGGTCGTAGAATACGTGCTCAAGCTACTAGATCGACTGAACCGCAGTCGAGACATCGCGGAAAGTAACATGAAAGATGCTCAAGAGAAGGCTAAACGCTATTACGATAAGACCGCGAAGCCTCGAACCTTCACTGTCGGTGACAGAGTAATGCTCTTGAAGCCGTCCACCAAAAATAAACTAGAGGTTCAATGGGAGGGCCCAGTTGAGGTGCTGCATAAACTCTCCGACACCAACTACGTTGTGAGCACTCCGGGGAAACGTAGAATTCAAAAAGTGTATCACAGCAACTTGATGAAGTTGTACAAGCAACGCGAGACGGTAATGGGCTTAACGGTGAATCACCCGGAGGAGGTCAGCTTCGAGTGTCCCGAGGTTGGCAGATCCGAAGGCGGGTTCACTGTCGAACAGGTGATCGAGAAAGCTGTCATGGTCTCCGCTTTAGAGCCGCGGCAGCTGGTAGACATGAAAGCTCTCATCGGAGAATTTCAGGACATCTTCGCGGGCAAACTGGGAAGGACCGATCTTGTAGTTCATGATATTGAGCTGACCACCGAACAACCTGTGCGCTCAAAACCTTACAGGGTCTCACCGAGACAAAGGGAAATCATGGAACGCGAGGTAAAACGCATGCTCGACCTCGGCGTAATCGAACCGGCGGAGAGTGACTACACCTCTCCTTTGATCTTGGTCGAGGTGCCGGGAAAAGAACCTCGTCCGTGTGTAGACTACCGGCGGCTCAACCTCGTCACCAAAGATCAGACGTATCCTATCCCCAATATTGAGGAACGTGTTGAGAGGGTGAGCGCCGCAAGGTACATCTCTACGTTGGACCTCACTCGAGGCTACTGGCAAGTACCTCTTTCAGAACGAGCGAGCCGCTACGCCGCTTTCATATCCCCTTTGGGTACGTACAAACCGCGGGTCCTTAGCTTTGGCCTCAAAAATGCGCCGTATTGCTTCTCGAGCTTAATGGATCGGGTGCTGCGGGGTCTCCAGGAGTTCGCTGTTCCGTACCTGGACGACATTGCCGTGTTTTCTGAGACCTGGGACGAGCACCTAACACAGCTTCGGGTTGTCTTCGAAAGACTCCGCGACGCAGGTCTCACTATAAAAGCGGAAAAGTGCCAGTTGGCCAGGGGAGAAGTAACATACCTAGGACACGTGGTGGGTCGGGGTTTCCGCCGACCGTCTGAGATCAAGCTGGCGGCAATCGAGGAGTTTCCTCGGCCGCTCACCAAAACCGACATTCGGTCGTTCCTAGGCGTTGCGGGGTATTATCAGCATTATATCCCAAACTACTCAGACGTTGCTAGCCCACTCACCGACGCACTCAGAAAGACAGAGCCACAACAAGTTCGATGGGACGATCAAAAAGAGCAGGCTTTTCGCGCACTGCAGAGGGCTCTAATGAGCAAACCGGTTCTGAGGGCGCCAGATTATGAACGCGAGTTTATCATTCAATGTGACGCCAGTAACCGAGGCCTTGGGGTAGTGCTGTGCCAGCGGGACGACTCCGGTGAAGAGCATCCCATTTTATATGTCAGTCGTAAGCTTACGACTCGCGAGGAGGCCTATAGCGCTTCAGAAAAAGAATGCGCTTGCCTGGTGTGGGCCGTGCAAAAGCTAGCTTGCTACGTGGCCGGCTCGAACTTCACCATCGAGACCGACCATTGTCCTCTCCAGTGGTTGCAGAACATGTCCCCCAAAAACGGCCGACTCCTTCGCTGGAGCCTAGCATTGCAACAGTACTCCTTTGTGGTAAAATATAAAAAGGGCAAACTGCACACCAATGCGGATGGCTTGAGCAGACGCTCATAACAGTGTCACGAAAGAAGCTTGTGTATCACGAAAATTGCTTACATTTGTCAATTGTCTACATACGAAATGTATCAGTTTTGGCTTCATGTGTTTTGTTGTTTTGTGTTGAGTACTGAGCACTGGTAGTGTTTTCACTGTTTTGTTAAAGTCACGATTTATTATTTGGTGGCCTGGTGGGTGTTCGGTGGTGTTTGCTGGGCACTCATTTGCAGAGCTATCTCGGTCTCAAGTGTTCCCCCTTGAGGCTCGTTCGCAGTGCCCTCCACGGACTTGGAAGCGGAAAGAGTTCAGGCGCACTTCTCAAGGCACGCGGAAGACGTCGGCCCAGCTCGGACGAAGCGGAAAGTTCCGGTCCCGCTGTCTCCCCTCCACCTCGTCGTCAGCTCTTCGACGGTCCCTCATCGGAGCGGTTGCTGACCCCTCCCCTTTGTGACCAACTTCTGGCGGCGGAGAGGACTGTTACGATCGGCCAACGCAGCGACGTCCCGAAGGGCGCCGACCGGCCCGGGGATCCGGATGTCGCCCCGTCACTTTCTCCCCCCTGCGACTCGTGGGCGCGCCCTCCTCCCGTGGCATTCCTCTCGACGGCTGACTCGAGAGAGGTCCGCTGCAGTGTCCTTGGAAGATTCGGTTGCCGCCTGCTCGCCCCCTTCCTGTCCGGCTTCCGGTCTGCGTGCGACATCTGAGAAAGTGAGGAGAGTCCCGCGACAGCGACTCAACGAGAAATATGCGGTCAGCTCTCTCTTCTGGGGACTAGGGATCCCTACGTGGGGAAACGGTGTTTCTGTGGCCTATAAGAGAGCCCCTGTGGATGTGGGGGGGGTTCGTTGCTCTCTGCTCACTCTCTCGATATGTGAGTGAAACATGTAACCCTGCCTTCAACCTAGCGATGTAAATAAACCTGTATATACGTTTGGTTAACTCGCTCTCCTGACTCCACTCCTGGCCCGCTACCATGGCTCAAGTCCCAAGACGCAAAGGCGAAAACGCAACAACGGCCAAGCTTGCACCGCGGCGCTCCGGGCCCTTTTGGGTGGCACAGTGCTTGGGCGAGAATGACTTCCTACTGACGGACCCAACTACCGGACGTCGCCGCGGAGTGGCTCACGCAGACCAGTTGACAGCCTACCACGAAGATGGATCAGATCCCACTCCTGCAATTTCGAGATTGAAGGGGGGGGAGACCTGTCAAGAGGGTGAGGAGTGTGTGGCGCCGGCGACAACCGGAACCGTACGGGGACACTCTTTCCCTAGGGGGGATTAATAGGGACAATGCTTGTCCCCGCTCCCTGGGGTCGCAGGAAGCAGCAAGAGACGGGGGGGCAGTGGAAAATGGCGCTGAGGGAATAAAGGAGTGTTGCAAGCTCACGTGAGACGTATGTGAAAGTGTCCGCTCTGCCGAGCCGAGCGTGACCAAGTCTCTCCTCAGAGTGCCGCAGATTTGTCGTATTTTGACATTACCATCGAGTCTGGTGACCTGGACAAGCTGAGCTCACGTGTGGCTGTGTTTGGCTATGTGGCAGGCTTTTGTGTGCACTCTGTTTTGAGGGTCTTGAAGCGTGATAACTGCAAGGACATGTTGGTTGTTGAGAGAGATGCTAAGACAGACACAGATATACACTCTCTCACAGCGAACCTCAATCGAGGGGGGCTAAAGTTTCCTAGAGCATGTGTAGTTACCATTGTAATGCACGCCAAAGTAGTTGTAAACAAACTGTTGCAGCCCGAAAACTCCACGCTGTTTTTGGAGATGTCAAATCACAGGGACATTGTGAAGCACCTTCTAATTGAAAGCCTGCCAGACTTCGAAGAACTACAAACATGTGAAAATGGCCATGAACCTGACCTTGTGGTTGGCATGTTAGCAAGGTGTGCCACAAATATACTCCTCAACAATTATTGCAAGAACAGAAATGACACGGCTGCTGCTGCTGCAAAAGCCGATGCAAATGTATGTAAATTGAAGACAGTTGCGTAGAAGTGAAAATGAGAAATGGTTATATTCCTAACGAGCGTGTTGGTAAGAAGTACTAGATAAAAGAAAGTATAAAACATAGAGAGGACGAAACACAGACGAGTACATTCTTTCAACTCACAACAAAGTTTATTCCAAGGAGGGCGAACACACGTTCCCCTGTGCAGACTTAGGGAAAGGGGGAAAGGGCAGTGGTAGAGGGGGGGGGGGGGGGGAGTAAGAGGAAGGAAGGGCGGGTGGGAGAGGCGGCTGGGTGCGTCGACCCGTTGGGGTCGGGCCGCTCACCGAGGTCGTCTAATCACCCCGGACAGCTCCTGGCTTAGATAATCTATCTCTCTATCAGAAAGGGCTAGCGAGGGGGAAGAGACATTGACTCCGGAGTTTTTTATCGCAAACGATTCGATAACTTCCCTGCCGAACCTCTGAGGATGGCGCCCGAGCACGCGCGCTTGTTTGAACCTTGGCTCACATCCTCCGCATGTGCGGCGATGTGCTGCGATCGGATGCACCGAATCCTCGCTGGGATCGGCGACCTCTCGGAAGTGCTCCCTCAGGCGGTCATTTAGGCACCGCCCCGTTTGCCCGATATATTCTCCCCCGCAAGAGAAAGGAATGGAATAGATTCCCTCTCTCCGGCAAGAGACGAACTGCTTTTCATGTTTCTTGAGACAGGGATTTGGAGGGGAAGGATTATTGACCTGACGGCACATCTGCTTCAGTTTGAATTTGCACTTGAAGACGACTCCTACGTCGAAACGTGAGGCGAGCGCCTTGAGGCGATGTGAAGTGTTGTGCGTGTACAGAATGACGGCGAAGTGTTTTCGGCGGGGTCGGGGTGTAGAGGGAGCTGTGTTGGAGGAGGTAATAAGCCTCTTTAGAGTATTCGTCAGAAGGTCTTCTGGATAGCCGGCTTTCCGCAATCTATCTATTTGGAGGATAACGCTTTTTGTGGCTAGATGAGGGCAGGACCTAGATCGCGCAGTCTTGAGGAGGGACTTAACCAGGCCTAGCTTGACTGTTTTTGAGTGGGCGCTGGTGAAGGGGAGAACTGGTTTTTCTGATCTTTGTTTGAATTCCCAGCACAACCCCCCAGATCGGAGACTAAGGTTGTAGTTCTAAAAATTGAAGGTTACCCCCCACGGGGTCCTCTCTTTTGAACGTGAGGCCGGCGGGGCTTGATGTGAAGGCTTTGAGAATGGTCTCAGGTTTGGTCTGTTCCTGGTGCAGCACAAGATAATCATCTACGTACCTGAATACCTGGCACCCGGGTGCCGTCGCCTCCAGTTTTGCCTTTATAGCCCGATCCACATACATTAGGAAGATTTCACTAAGAATGGGCGCCAGGCAAGACCCGATGCAGACGCCTGCCGTCTGGATGTAAATTTTTCCTTCGTACTCAACGAGCGTCGAGCGGAGGTATAGGTCTAGCAGAGAAAGGAACCCTTTAACGGAGACTCCCGACGCGTTTTGGAACTTGCACATGCCGTGCTCATCTATGGCGTTGCTCACAGACTCAAGCAGGTAATGGACATCTAGATTATAATACCTGTCTTTGATATCTAACGAAAACGGACCGAGAGGGACAGGCGAATCATGGAGAGGGGTGAGGTGTGAGATCAGGTCAGAGGAGTTGGTGATGCGGAAAGGTTGAGGGAGAGTGAGAGAGGTTAGGTCCGTCCGTCAGCCACTAGCTTTTGATATCTCTGCGAGCAACACAGAAAATGCTTCATTCATGCGGGATTGTGCAGCGACAGTCATTTTAGTGCCCTTAGCCCCGAACGACAGTGCAAGTACCACAGACAATGCTCCTCGGTCAAAGCATACATGCACAGTGACAGCCGTCCCACTGCGACAACCACCTCTCGACAATGGAGAATGTGACCCGGACCACCATGCTCGATCACCTTTTTTCAAGCCCCCGAAGCCCAGGGGCTATGCCATTTACCCTCGTGGTAGCCTTGTTGACACTACTGCTCCGTCAACTGAGCTTGCTTGTTCTAGTGCATTGGAACAATCCGGTGGTTTTCCAGTTCCAATTGTTCAGGAGCTGAAGGAAACAATGCAGCCTGAAGTCGGGTCTTCAGAAGGACTAACAAGCTCGTCCACTGTTTTCACATTCAGAAGTAGTACCACCCAAAGTATGTTACTGATGCATCGCCAAAACTCCCGAGCTTCGAAAGAAAAACTGCGATCTGGCCCGGAAGTACCGAAACTTGCAAAGGCTCCATGATGAAGCCAAATCAAGACTGCGAAGTCTCACAAAAAAACTGACATCAGCTCAGAAAGAAATAAGTGCTTTGAAAACTTCAAGATTTCTGAACACAGACCAAACAAAGGCTTTGACTGTGAAATCAATGAAGGGACATAAGTGGTCAGAGAAGACTATTCGAGTTTCCCTTCAAATCAAGCACGCATGTGGTACATCAGGGTATGAACTGCTGAGGTCCCTGTCATATCCGCTACCCTCAAACAGAACGTTGATTCGGAGACTCCAACACATTAAGTTTCTGCCTGGTGTTCTTAACAAAGTTTTTGAAGTGCTAAAGCGGAAAGTGGAGACTATGTAAGACAAAGAAAGATTGTGTGCTCTTCATGGATGAGATGGAGATTAGTCAGGGATTTGACCACAATAGTTCGCTGGATCGTAATTTTGGAAGCACCACACTCCCAGAATCCCGTGTGAATATTGCCAACCTTGCCCTTGTGTTTATGGTTGGGTGATTAAACACGGTGGAAGCAAGTGATTGCTTACCACTTCACTGGACGATCAACTGACGAAAGTGCTTTGAAGGAGCTTGTCGTTCATCTCATTGAACTATGTTTCAACATCTCTCTCAAGGTGTTCATAGTCACAAATGACATGGGACCAGCAAACCGTGCAGTGTGGCATCTGCTCAACTTTTCAAATCACAGGCACTCTGAGACCGTGTGTTCTGTCCCACACCCACACCTCGACAGGAGGCAGCTCTATTTCATGGCTGATCCAGCGCATGTTTTAAAAAATATTCGTGCCCAACTGCTTCGTTCAGAGACCTTTACTTTAGGAGAAGAGACCGAGAGAGCACAACCTCCCAGGAGGGACCGTGGACATTCACCATGTTGAAGCTGTTCTTGCATATGATGCAAACAATGAACTCAAGATCGCCAACAGGCTTTCTGGCATCCACGTCAGCAATGGACATTTCACAAAAATTAAAGTGAGCATTGCTGTGCAATTGTTCCGTGAGGCTCCTCCTGCAATCCGCTACCTAATTCAGCAAAAAGTCTTGCCACCTGAAGCTGAGGCAACAGCCTGGTTCTTTGAATCTAGTGAGTAGGTGGTACACCTTGATGTTGTCACGTCACCCAATGGTCGCTCCGAGTCATTTTGATGTTGCAAAGCACACGGAAGCACTCGGGACTTGGACCTGGCAATCACCACCTTCTGTCGGATGGACATGGGAGCAACAGCTCATTGGAAACCGTCGCAGGCCGGGCTTCTTGTTTCTACCACTGTTGTTCTGCGCCTGTCTGACAAACTTCTAAACAGGCACAGCTACAAGTACCTTCTCACGGGCAGGTTGAGCCAGGACTGCCTTGAGAATATTTTCTCTGTGCTGCGACTCAGAAAACCCGTGCCAAGTGCATATGACATTAAGTGTGCTTTGAAGTTGATCTGTGCCAGTCAGTTTCTCTACACTCCGACATCTTCGAGCTACAATGTTGATGACAGCGTGCACCTGGCTGACCTCTTGATCCAGCCCTCAAGAAGCAAATGCAAGATGTCAACCAAGAGTCTGAAGAGCTGGAGAATTTGTTTGTGTGTGAACTTACTGCAGTCGAGCGCGACATTCTGGCCTACCTGGGAGGTTTTATTCTTAGGATTGTCAAGAAGTCTATTGGCAACTGTGAGGACTGCGAAGGTGTCCTAGTGTCGGATGGTAACGATCCGCACAGCAGTTTGATTCACCTGAAAGAGTATGTCAAGAGTGCTGGAAACCTTGTCTCCCCCAGCCAAGCTGTGATGAGTGTCCTGATAGAGTGCGAAGAGAACATCAAGGCTTTTACCCAACTAGATGCCATCTTGACGCTCAAGGCTCCATTTGCCACTATTCTGGAGTTCCTGCGCAAATCTGTAACATTGGAGTTAGGGTGCTGTGAAATACACAAAGCTCACGTGGAGAAGATTCTTCTTGAAAAGTATAGTCAGAACAAGAATCAGGATTCACCTGCGACTGCAGTACGCACAGGAAGTAAACGGAGCATCGAGCAAGACATGTGCCGCGGCAAACTTGAGTTAATTGCATAATGGTGTGTTTTAGCACGAAGGGTGCTTCTCAATTCAGTGATATCGTGATTTATTGGTACATGTTGTCACCAGTGAGTGATGAATTTGCTTTCTTGTAAACATTATTCGATCTTTTGCCTATACTCTTATTATTGCCTGCTGTCCTACTTCAGAACATGTGTCATGTTATTTGTGCCCTGCACGTCTTCCTAAGTATTAAATTCCCAGTAGGTTTCATCAGTGTAGCAGGCTGCATTCTTCTACACTGCACAACACTGTTAGCACGAACATGCCACCGGCGCTTTTTCTCATTTCGCTCAAATAGTGAATTAAGAGATGGAAATTTTTGTCGCATAAGTTGATGCCCAAATGAGCCCTTTCCACTACATAAGTAGCTTTGGTGATATTTTTTTGCCAAAGCTGAACAGTGAAAACCAGCTGTTGCTTCTTTACGCTAACAATGTCATGCTGTGGACGTTGTCTTTTTTAACGTGACACATTCTTTGGCTAGTTCCAGATTTCGTGAAGCCAGATTCGTGAATGTTTACCAGCTTTCCTAGCCATCTTAGTTCCCTCTCATACTGACTCGTTCAGCGGCACAACAATAACCGGCCCCTAGTCATCTTTTCTGATGACCAGCACCCAGCATGTGCTCATTGCCTTCTGTCCTGTTCCGGCTGTGTGTTCACACTCAAACTTCACAAGATGCGAAGTGTTATCAAAGGTCGGGAATCTCATGCTAGAGGAATGATCAGTGGTGTAGCTACGCCATCCGGCGCCCGGGGCCCTTATGTCTTTTGTCCTTACCCTTCCCCCCTCCCATTTTCACTACCCAAGATCGCAACCTACCAGTAAAGCGGGGTGGGGCTGGGGGTGCTGGGTGCTGCCAGAGGTGCAGTGGCATAGCCAGAAAATAGTTTCGGAGGGTGTTTCAAGGAGCTGGTGCAATCACACAAACAGTAAAAAGAAAGAAAGAAATATATATATATACCGTAATATCCCGAGTCATCGCCCATCCTTGAGTCATCGCCCACCCCAATTTTCGGGCCAATATAGATTTCTAAAAAAACACCGAGTCATTGCCCACCCCTTCAAATACCCCAACGAGGACTCCGCGATCTGCAAACACTCATCCTACCCAAATGACGCGGCCGCAGACCTTACAGTTGGAGGACGTCCGTGACAAAGTAAAACGGAGAGAAAGGCCCTCTCTTTGCTTACGCGTTTTTCGCGTGAGCGACTCCGAAGTGGTAGTGTGTGTATCCATGCGAAAAAAAAAACGATGAAGATAACAAAATAAAAGTTTGTTTTGCTTACGAAAATGTTGATCCGACAAAAAAAAAATAATCGGAAAGATAACACAAGCATTAACCCAGTCAGGAATCGCGAGGTAAGCGTACGCCCCATATTTTGGGATGTAACCGCGGAGTGTAAGGTCGAAGTCTGTCTCCGCAGAAGTAAGGTCGCCGCGAACCCGCTCCTTCTCCCCGCACGTCGCGACCGCGGTTGTGCAATGTTTTAGACAAAGCCAACAGGTAAATAAAGCTTTTCTGGAACGCCCTACACAGACGTTAGTAGAGCGTCCCAAACCCCCATTGATAGCACGCATGTAGGCAAAAAACAAGGAAGTTGCGCAAGAGCTTGTGATTGACAAGGCGCCCGACTTGGCCCGACGCCAAAGTATTTGCCACGCGATCGCCGGCTTTTTCGCTTTCCCAGCATCGCTCTTCGTCGCTTCTTTGGTCCGCTCACTCGCTCGCTCGTTGCGCCTGGTTGGTTTTTCTATTTTCTTGCAGAATTTTCTTTCTTTTCTTCTCTTTTTTTTTTACAAACTAGGAGAACATAGTGGTGACGTGTTTTCACGGAACAAACGTTCGTGCTCTATGCAGATCGGTGGTGTTCCTAGCGCGTATGCAAGCAACGGACTTCGCGGTAGTAAAGCATTCTTTCGTGAGCATTTTTCTATAAAACAATAAAACTAAATCGAGTTTTGAGTTTAATGTATCTGTTGCGTAGCAGCGCTAGATACGGAGAGAAAACTGGGCGGCTTTCTCCGCTTTTATTAACTTTTTGTGCTCACCCACCGAGACATGGCCCACCCCACTTTTTCTATGAATTTCAGGCGGCAGGGGGGTGGGCGATGACTCGGGATATTACGGTATATATAATAAAATAAAATTTCGGGGGGTGTTCTGACACCTGAACACCCCACCTGGCTACGCGCTTGCAGAGGTGGCACCCCCCCCCCCCTCCCCCAATGACTGGTCCCCTTGCCCCCCCCTTTCCCCGTTGCTACGACACTGGGAATGATCGTAACTGAAAAGCCCCGTTACCGTTTTTGTCCTAGCCAATTAGGTAGCTCTGCACCAGAACGGGCTGCAAAATTCGGGAACTTGAAGAATACATTTGCAACTTTCCTCAAATATGTCTTATATTAGTCAAATCTTTCTATTAAAATTTCAAGTAATACAAAAAAAAACTAAGAAAAATCCGTTCTTATTTTTATTCAAATTTGCAACTGTAAACTGTAATGGGAAAATGTGGCCATAAAAGCTATTTTAGGAAAGTTGCTGCCTTTTTTATGGGCCATTTTAGTTGCTAACGAAATTTTTGGGTGAAAACCTTAATTTATTTATTGTATGAATGAGCCCAAAAAACTCGCCTTTTAGGCTAAGCATTGCCATACATCACCACAGAACAGTTTTTCTGCTACTAAATGACGTAAAAAGTCACAGTACCAACGTAATCTGTGCAAATTGCTACCCCTGCACCGTTTTCCGGGCAAAAACTGGGGACCAAGATGGCGGCTCGTCAGGTTTGGCGGCCGTCTGAGCGTGCGTTTGGCAACAATGGTCAGAGTTGTCACCAACAATGGTCGGAGTTGTCGACGCCCAGCGAGACTGGAAGGATCGGACGCGTATTCCGGAGCTCGAAGCCAAGTGAAAACTTTTTTTTGTTTTGTATCTGGGTTTGGTTTTGTACTTCTTATGGCTTAGCATAAAGTAGATTCAATGAAACAGTAGGATCAGGGAGGTGAAGTAGGAATTTAGGGGTAGAGGGAAGCGATTGTAGCGGTAGTGTAGGGTCACGTGTCCGGACACGTGTAGCTAAAATTTTTTGGCGGGTGCTTTGTCTCTCTCGGTCAGTTAATTTGAGGTTATATAGGGACACTATTTCTTCTCCTCAGTTGGATTTAGAGATATTGGGGAGGACAGGAGCGCGAATGGCAAAAAAAAAACGGACAAGGCCAAGCCGGACAAGGCCAAACCGGATGTGCCCAACGTGGCATGCGGTAATTGTGAACGATGGTGCTTCCTCATGGAAACCCCGTTCGGGAGCGTGGAGGAAGCAGCGGACAAAGAGTACCAATGCCGGATCTGCGTGAATGCTGATGAGATGAAGGGGATGTTGGAGATGAATGCTGATGAGATGAAGGGGATGATAGAGGGATCTACCGCCAAAAGAAAGGAGTTTGCATCGGTTCATGACTTGCCCCCGTTCTCAGCGAGTTATTTCTTTTATTCGTCGACAGAGCTATACAAGCACAACTGGACATCTCAGCGCCTGGCTGCAATGTTTTCAGATATGTAGACGATTATCAAATTATTCATCCTGATCAAACTTCTCCAGATAGCATTACAGCTGTTTTTTCCGCTTGTTCCTCAGGCCTTACTTTCACGAAGGAAGAACCTTCGAATGAAGGTCTTCAGTACCTGGATTTGCGGCTTCATGTCAGTGCCACTGGACTCTGCTGGGCCTTTCAACAAAGGTCTGCTAAACCTGTCATACCGTTTTCCAGCGCCCATTCGAAGTCGGTAAAACACGGTATCATCAAATCATTGTTTTCTTCATCCTTCACAAAGTCTTGCTGTCATCTTTCAGAAGATAGCTTCAAATTCCAGCACATGAGGCTCGTCAAGGCAGGGTTTCCCGTCGACCTTCTACGATCAGTAATGAAAAGGCTGATTCGCGGGCCTGATCGCCAGTCACCAGCCACAAAAAAGAAAGCCCGATTCGCCGTCATTTCTTACGTACACAATTCAGCCCACCGGATAAAATCCATTGCCTCAAAGTTCGACACGAATGTTGTTTTCTCGTGCCGCATGCGTCTTAAGCAACTCTGTCAACAAGTGAACAACAACCGGATTCCGATTAGCTGCACTGTTAAACACGAAAAGAAATTCATACCATGCCAAGAGAAGAAAGTTTATTCCATCCCCTTGAGCTGCGGCCATCAATACATAGGTCAGACCGGCAGATGCACCAATCACAGACTCCGGGAACATCACAACGAAGTTTCTAAGGCCTCTCCAGATTCCTATCATCCCATAGTCATACCGGTACATGCCCGTTCGTGTTCGTCTTGTCATCCCTTCTTTGATGAAACAAAAATCCTGGGGGGGCATGACAGCAGATTTGGCAGAGAGATCATAGAGTCATTCGCCATGACCATAGCAAACAACAATGTGTCAAACCCTTCCCTCCTGCTGACGAAAACTGACAAAAGCACACGGTGCTTGTGTCTTGTGTTTCCTCTATCACCTTTATGATATAAGGCCCTCTTAAGAACTACACGCCGGAGAGGTAAATATTTTGTGTGTCTGTGTGTGTAACCGGTATTTGCGCACCACTGCGGTTAGCTCACTGTGGGTAATGAAACTAGCACTTGTGAAACCAACGTCTGCAGCACTACGAGAGCTTTTGATAGGATCAGTAATCGAGCGTGACAGCACATCCAGTTTTCGTCCCTGGTTCCCTGGTGAACGCAAGCTGGCTCTTGCAGAGCAAGCTGAAATATTTTTAGGAGACGGTTCATTTGCTAACACCAACAAACAATCGTCTGCTACAAAATATAATTTGCCGATAAAAAAAGACAAAGCCCTTTAATGCGTGAATTGTCTCGTACATAATAAGTTTGTAGCGCGAAGTGGTCGGGACACACGCATAAGTTGCGAGTGTTTGCTCTTTCACAAACTAAAGAATCGACAACCCGCACTCTCTGAAATTTTAGCCCGTTCTGCTTCCGTACGCAAAATTACATCTACCAATAAATTAAAAAAAAAAAAACAGACCGCAGATATTTTATTGTTTAGTTGGTGAAAAACACCAAAATATTGCCCAGTCGTGGACTCACAAGCTGATGAAAAATTTCTCAATGCCAAGAAGACTCTCCGCGGAACTTTAGCATAATGTCAAATCAGTAGACGAAATGTGCTGACTCTTGACCAAAATAACAATAACTCACTTCATGAATGGATCGCTGTTGCAGCTTACTGTATATTAGCGAAGTTGGCTCATGCCTAAGCTTGATTTCTTCAGTTACAGGGAGCCCACAGGACTGACCGGGAAATGCTCTCAGGAGAGGCTCAGGACTCGTGCCAGGTACAAAAGCAGGAGTTATTGCTAAAATAAATATAAAATAAATATTAAAAAAAAAACTGGAACGCTTAGATGAATGCCAAAACAGCACCGACACATATAGACCACTAATTGTCGTTACCCTTATACATGGGTAATTTATTTATTCTCGACACCCTGTTGGGTGTAAAAACACTGCCTTAAGAACCCTCCTCCTTCAATTTGGACACATTCCTTCAGACCCGAAACTGCATGCATTTGTGGATTCCATTGTTGTTGAATGAAGTGCGATGATGTATGGCAACTTCATTGAAAACACCTATGAAGAGATGTACACAGATAGGCATGGGAAATTTCGTAAGGCGCATGCGCATTTTCATCATGATTAGAGAGTCGTGTTGTATGTTTTCTTCGTGGTTTCCTGATAATAAACCTTTCAGTTGTTAGTCAGCGCTCGTCCTGTCCAGTTCTTTCCTCTGTCCTTGTATAAATTCGCGCTGTTCCATTATGAATCCATACCAACTCGCCCAGTTATCCTGTTTGTTATCCTGTTTGATGAGGAGGAAACTGTTGATGGTAGCTTAAAAATGCAATAGAAGCTCCGCCCACAAGCGTTCTGCACCCGCTTCGGGTCGCCCCGCAGTCGAGAAAATAGCGTGTTGTCTGCTTTGCAAAATCGGGTTCAGGCAGGAGCGGTGCTCACTTGTCAAGCAGTGGCCAACGTCACGTAAAACCAAATATATTTGTTTGCCATTGCATGACACAGAAAACAGGGGTGAAGATTTTCTGCCCCAAAGAGACGCGGGTGATGACAGGACAGACCTGGCCTACTATGCGACTGATCGTGACGACAAGACTTAGCAGGGGTGCCAAGCTTCACAGATAAATATTGCTTTGAGGGCATTATTTCAGTAAATAGCTTTTATTTATTAACTTGAAAGCCAGGAACTCGGCAATGATGGTGCACATCGGGCCCGCTCGGACGTGTCTCACGCACTGCGTAACACTTGACTGTGATGATCACGGCTCAAAAGGAAACTAATGGTCAGGCAGACGGCATTAGGTAAACGTCTCATCCAGTTAAAGGGGTCATGAAACAATTTCAATATTGAAAGAATCCGCAGCTTGTCACTTTTATTTTGTTTACCTTAGCACAGGTAAGAGAAAACAGGCCGTGTTCTCTCGAAATGTTGAGACTGGGCTGGGTAATTGCAGACTGGGCTAAGTAATTGCAAAGGAAAATGGGGAAAATTTTTCAACCTGCAGCCGCGTGCGACAGCCACAGGTTCTACAGTCATGACGCGCTTTAGGTGACAGTGTATCGAATTCCCAAGTTGAGCAAGTATCTGCTTTATAAGGGCAAAATCTTTATAAGGGTTGTCGTCCAAACGTAAATAAATAGAAAAAGGTCTCATATAATTCGCTTTTATCACTCCAAGTTTTAGCAGTGCCATCTACCCGAAGTCAACAAAAGTATTCCCTCCCTTCCTCCGCTGCTGCTGACAGGGACCTTCAAAACAAGACCGAAAGTCTCAGAGTCACCCAATGCCACCCAATGGTCGTCACTACGCACGTGACTCAGAAAGTGGTATAGAGTTAAGGGGCACCACGAACGTCAATCTTTCTTATTTTTTATAAATAAAAATAGCACATTTACACAATTATTGTTTACTGTCCTTCGTTGCACAAGTGAGAGAGAGCAACTGCCACATTTTTTTTGGCCAAAGTCGGGAAAATGTTTCATAGTCCCTTTGAGTGGCTAAGCCTAATCAGTGTAGCTAGCAGGCACATTCGGTAATTTAACCCTTTCACTGCCGGGTTTTTTTCCGACTGCTCCTCACCCCCTGCCAAGTTTTTTTCTTCAGCGGCACGGGCTCTTCCTCACTGTCGTCGCTGGACAAGTCACTTAGCTGAGCTGCATCATCGTTCTCACTCTCATCTGAGTCAGAATTCATCAACAGTTCCTGAATTTCCTCGTCCGTCAAAGCGCGGACGCACGTGACACGCTTACTCGCCATGCCGGCGCTGTGCTGCGCTGCTGAGACAACAGGGAATTGTAGTAGACCGTTTTTCTCCCCCGCTACGGTATCCCCGATGAAAACGCCGCAGCTGCGCATGCGCGCCGCCAGCCTTATCTGCATAGTTCAAGGTCTTGTGGCGGATTACGGAGCGCTGTCTGGGTGCTTAGCGGGCTGCGGAAACGGTCTACTACGATTCCCCAACGACGAAGCAATGCGGATGTAGAAACATGCACTCCATCTGTTGTCTAAAATTTAACCTACACGTTTCATGTGTTTAGGTGACCTCTCCATAGATGGCGCAACATGCCCGCATTATTTTTTCTCGCACGAGTTGTCTCGGGAAACCTAAAAAAAAAGTTTTTTTTTTTTTTTTTTAACAGTTTGGGTGGGACACGGGTGTCAAAAAATAAACTTTAGGCGAAAAAAAAAAAAAAAATTTAGAGCAACATTGAAGGGAGAGATTTATTTCAAATTCTGCGCGCGAAGTCCATGACGTCACTGGTCATTCCAAAATGACCATCTTGGTCGTGAAGGCGAAGCCGCTCCACCTCTCCTCCATGCACCCAAAATGCCGAGAGAGAAAACAAGTGGAAAAAGGGTGACTGCCGACTAAATCGCGTCTCGCACCAACAATATTGGTCTAAAAAAATGTTTCCCATAAAATTCATTTTTTGACACGTGCGTCCAAACCAGACTGTTTAAAAAACCTTTTATTTTATTTTCAGGGGCACTTTAAAAATGTCCTCCAACGACTTTTTGACTGGTTTTTTATTTGCATTGAACCTGAGCGCACTGAACGTAGTAACTTAGTGAAACATTTCTTTTCTTGAATTTTGCTTTATTTTAAAAGTTATAGGCAACTTAAAATTACAAAAACAAGCAAAAAATAACCTCCTTTATGGTGTCCCTGGTCCTGGCATGGGTGGCCGTGAACTAGAGAAGGGGTAGTGAGCTCAGCGAGTGCTCACGGTTGCCGCACTCCGTGTCAACGGCTGGAGAGGGCGCCGCTAAAGCATGTTCTGGAAGGCTGTATAAAGCGAGCGGCCAGGGCGGCTCACATTGCATTTGCTGCGCGATTAAAGACTAATTTGGCATAACACTTCATTGGCCACAAACGACTGCAAACACGGGGTAAAGATCAGTTCAGAACGGGAGCCACTTTTTTCTGCCGCTTGGTGGCGGGTATGTCGACAGGTCATTTCTCATTTCCATACTTTATCAACTGCTTTTGTTTCTTTTCTGACCTAAAATACTGAACAAAAACTACTTTCATAAATATTTGAAACGGTTCGCGACACTTATATTTTGTATTTCGACTAAAAAAAAGCTTTTAGCGGCTCTGACCAGTAGTTAAGCCAGGACCAAAGACGTCACATATTGCGCGCTTTTGGCACCGGGGGTCGCCCTTGTAGGTGGAGGAGGTTTCCGCGTCGTCCGGTTAAAATATGACGCACTGATATTTAGTTACTCTCTCCGTGCCGCTGGCTACTCAAAGCTCGTCAAGCTTTGAGTAGAGATGACAAAAAAATGGGAACGATTTCTTGATATGTCACCATTTCGTGTGTCGGCACGTTTTTAGTAAGCACCCACACTGCAGAGCACGCTGCTGAACAAAAAGCATGTGTCGACGGAGGGTGATGCATTGAGAAGCAGTGTATCAACCCAAAAAGGCAAACGAATGTGCCGGAACAGAACAGTGCCCAGCCAAAGCATGCAAAAGGAATGAGCCCCGCCCCCCTTCTTTACTCCTCCTCCCCCTCTTTAAATTAAATCCTAAATATCTGCGTGTTGAGGAGGTTTGCATTAAGATATAATTGCAAGTCACTGATACATGTGTGCTTCATTAGCAGCAAGAAATACTTCTGAATATCCTTGAAAGGCAAAACAGTATTTACACTGATCTGTAAACCTACAATATTATTTACTCAGACATTGCGACAATGTCAGCTTGAACATGAGGCAAATACATACAGAGCAAAGGAACATACCGCTGATATGTATGTTCCATCTCTGTGTTTCTCATGTTCAAGCTGACTTCTTTGTAATGACATGTACTGTGTTAGCTCAACTTAAGCCTGTTACACAGACATGATTAATTGGCAATGCAATCAGCCTGCCCTGTGAGTGTAACCCATACACTTAATTCTATCTAAATGGGCATTCATGCATATTAGACTTTTTCCTGAATTGTAGCCTGTAGCAACCAAAGTGCAGATGTTCGGTGTATCAGACATGGAAAATCACTGGGAAATAAATGCCACGGTGATTCAGTTTTAATTAATCATGCTATTTCATGCTGACATATAGGTGCACCTTGTAGAAATTCAATACAAACAAAAATTCTTTGTCGTGGAGGTGTGTGGATGATCGTTTCAATACTTTTTTTAGGACCCACATTCTGATGGATGACGAGAGGACAAAGATTGCGGCCCTGCTGATGGCCTACGTGATGCGCCAGAAAGTTAGCGATCAAGGTAGAGCAGATTTGATGGATATGCAAAATGTAATCACCCCAGGAAAGGCACCACGGTCGAAGTACCTACTTTTGAAGGCTTTGGGGGCTGACGCGCCTGGTGCACCGAAGCACTTCTACTGTCTCACTTGTTTGGGGTACTTGGGACAAGAGAACTGTGAGAGTCAGGCTCGCTGTGAAAACTGTGAGCGAGATATTGATCTGGTTTCCTGCCCTTTTTTTCTCGTGATGCCTCTAAAGGAGCAGATTGAGCGCATTCTTGCACAGCAAGACCCCAAGTGGCTTCCACAAAACACCAGAGGGGGCACAATTGGAGACGTCGCAGATGGCACTGAGCATGCAAGAATGTCATCTGATTCTTCCAGTCACAATATTTCTCTGTTGTGGAACACTGATGGGATCAGGGTATTTGAAAAGTCTAGTTTCGATATTTGGCCTGTACAATGCGAGATCCTGCAGTTGGACCCTGCAGTGCGCAAGCATAACATGGTGATGCCTGTGCTCTGGTTTGGATTTTCTAAACCTAATATGACCACCCTTCTAACACCTTTTGCAGAGGAGCTGCAGGAGCCCTCTGCAGGATTTCGCTGTATATAACAGGGAGTAGCAGTTAATGTAAGAGTCTTTGGCAGCAGCATGCTCTGTGGACGCCGTTGCTCGATGTGCAGTGCGAAACTGTAAACAGTTCAACGGTTTCCATGGCTGCGGTTGGTGCTACCACCCGGGAGGATACACTTATGGGTACTTAGATCCAGTTCCAGAGCGGAGAACTGCTCTGAAGCATCTAGAAGAGGCAAAAGAGGGCGCTTCTGTAGTGCCTGTTACTGGATTGAAAGGCCCGTGTTGCAATGACCCTTCTTCGGTTTGATGTAGTTGACGGTTTCATTCCAGACTACCAGCATTGTGCTTGCCTTGGCGTCATGTGGCTCGAAAGTGAGAATCACGGCTGTCCCTGGTATATTGGAACAAAGGTGTCACAACTAAACAGCTTGCTGCTAGCCGTCTCTCCTTTGACGGAAATCACCCGCACCCCGAGGAAGTTTGAGGACAAGGCCTACTGGAAGATATCAGAGTTGTGAGCCCTCTTGCTTTTCTATGGGTATGTTGTACCGAAGCCTATTTTACCATGCCAGTATTTTAAGCATTTTACACTTTTGTCATACGACATGTACTTGCTACTTCAAGATGAAATCACAGACCGAGACCTCCGCGAGGCACGGGCTCTGCTGGAAAAGTTTGTGTTGCAGATGGGTGCGTTGTACGGCATGGCGAACATGTCGTACAACACTCACCAGCTGCTTCACCTAACTGACTCGGTGGAAGCCTGGGGCCCGCCGTGGGCGACCTCTTGTTTTCCTTTGGAAGGGCGGAATGCGGTTCTACTGAACTACTGCTCTGGCACACAGTGCGTCGCTGAGCGGATTGTTCGTACCTTTGTTTGGTGGCAGCACCCTTCTCCCAGGTCAGACAGAATCCAGGTGGCAGAAGGGCATTTTTTGAAAGGATGGTCGGCCGGCAGACCGTGGGTAGGACTAGGGTGGCACTCTCTGGGGAGGCAGTCGTATACCGGCGACAGAGTTTCTCTGACACCGATATCAGGTTGGAAGTGGCATTAGAAGACCACCTGGGATTCCTACCTCAACACATTACTTACTACAACAGGTTCCAGTGCAATGGAATTCTCTGGCATTCGGAAACGTACAGGATGCCCAAGAGGGTCAACTGTGTCACTCAGCTGCAGGATGGCTCAGTTGGAATTATTCAAGCACTTGCTGTGTTTGATGGGAGCCCTCCACAGCTGCAGCCCCAGTACCTAATGTTGGTTGAAAAGCTTGACCTGGTGCGGAGTGTTGCTTTCATGGACGCTCAACTTGGGATTCCTTTTACAGCAGTAAAAGAGGGCACATGGTCAGGTGTCATGGCAGCATGCAAACCTAATGCTTTAAAGAGAAAGTGTGTTGCCATGGAGCACACTGCTGCAAGTTTTCTTGTTCTGGCTCTCCCGAACCAAGTTGAGCGCGATTAACCCTTTGTTGACAAGTGCTGCCTCCAGGCAACACACCACATATTCATTTTTTTTTTTCAATCATTTCGGTTTCATTACTTTTTTTTTTACCTACCGTAAAATCCCGAGAGATGCCCCAGCACCGAAAGGTAACCCACCCCGATTCTTGGCTTGATTTGCTATTTTCTTTTAAACACTGAAAGATAGCCCACTCCTAGTAATCATAGTGTTGGGATCAATGATGGCCTTGGCGTAAATGTGTCTAGTTAGCTATGGCGGGATATAAGCGAACATTGCTGACTGGGAAGTTCGGAAATCTTTGCTTTATTGCCCCTTGCCGAGATAACAACCTTGACAGATACATGATCTAAAAATATTTTTTTTTTTAACTTTTCTTGATTGTACACCGAAAGTTGGCCCACTCCTTATTTTCACCCAATTTTCTCTTGATCTTAGGTGGGCTATCTCTCGGGATTTTACGGTATGTTTCTTGATATTTTTCAAGCATGTTGAGACATGAAATAGTAGAGACCCTCAGGAGGGCCTTATCATTGAAGGGCCCATATAAATATTTGTTCCTGGCTTTATTTATGTCAAGGTAACCATATGGTTTAAATTAACACTATGTATGTTGTGAATGACCTAACAAATTAGGAAGTAATTAAATCAAAACATGCATGTCATCATATATCTTCTTTTTCTTTTATTAGCCCCCTGTAGGAATTTTTCCTGCTTCACTTTTTTTATCTTTCCGTCTTTAAGATATAATGATCACCTTCTATGTTTTTGTTACATAATGATTGCAAAGAATATGTTACATTTGTGTGGTTTTATTGAGTGTTATATTGCTCAAAATTATCTCAGAAAGACTTTTGCTCGTGAATGAATGGGGTCGTCGTAACTGTTTGCTTGGTTTACTATCTTGAGGGTGTTGAACATTTACACAAAGTTCAACACCCTCAAATTTAATGTATATCACTAAGCAAATAGATAATTCTAACTAAATCATTAGAACCAAGTAATTTAAGCCAAAATTTCTTAAAACAGCTGTATGTTTGCAACTGCAGCACATATTAAAGCACCTTGCAGTGAACCACCAAGTCGTGAAAATAGGTGCTCTTTTAATGGTTATGACCCATGTTCCACTAACAAGCCCGGCTTTCTTTGGTCTGTCCTATCAATTCTTGTCAGCACCCGATTTCACCGATATTTATTATTTCAAAGTGGCCCAGTCCTACTGTTTCTATAATATGAACAATACTTCTGGCACTTGCCTGTTTACCGTATTTACTCGCACAATGAATGCACTCGCGTAATGAACGCACCCCCCAAGTCGGCTCTCAAAATTTGGACTTTTTTTTCTCTCGCGTATTAAACGCACCCCCAACTCGGACGTCAAAATTTTGGCCCCCTCCCCCCACGCGCGCGAAATGAACGCACTTTTCTATCCTGGTACAGCGAGGTCGCGAATGCATGGGGCGAACAAAACGCCTTGTAAAAGGCGTTAAAAAATAAAAGATCCAACGGAACCTAGAAAAAAATATGGAGAGGAGCTTTTTCTTTATTTGCAATCCACGGAACCAAGAGAAAAGAAAAAAAAACAAAGAGGAGCTTTCTTTTTCTTGCACAGCACAGTCTGGACTTCGGGTCGCGCGCCGCGCGCAAGGAGATAAGAAAGAGAAGCGGAGAAGCCCTCGCCTAACCAAAGCGAAACGAAACAGCTTGCGAAAGGCGGCAAAAAAAAAACAATCCACGGAAGCAAGAGAAAAAAAACAAAGGAGTTTTTTTTTTTTCTTTTTCTTTGCACAGCGCGGTCTGGACTTTGGGTCGCGCGCCGCGCGCAAGGAGATAAGAAAGAGGAGCCCTTAGCTTGCGAAAGGGGGAAAAAAAGAAAAACAATCCACAGAACCAAGAGAAAAAAAAAACAATGAAAAGCTTTTTTTTTTGCACAGCGCAGTTTGGTTCCGGGGTCGTGCGTCGCGCGCCGCGCGCAAGGAGATTAGAAAGAAAAGTGGAGAAGCCCTCGCCTAAGCAAAGCGCACATAATGAAGGCATCCTGCCCTCGCCTTCTCCTTGCACTTTGGAAAGAGAAGCGAGGAGCCCTCGAAATGAACCCACTTTTCTATCCTGTGCAGCGAGGTCGCGAATGCATGGGCAAACAGAACAACTTGCGAAAGGCGGAAAAAACAACAAAAAAGAAAACACGGAAGCAAGAAAAAAAAACATAGAGAGGAATTTTTTTTTTTGCGCATCGCAGTTTGGTTTTGGGGTCGCGCGCCGCGCTCAAAGAGGTAAGAAGTTACGCCGATCTTTCCGATAAAAGGTCCGTTCATTATCCGAGTAAATACCGACGCAAAAATTTTACCTCGCGTAATGAACGCCCCCCCCCCCCCAACTTTGCATCAATTTTTCGGAAAAAAAAGTGTGTTCATTATGCGAGTAAATACGGTATACAGTATTCTAAGCGCATTGCATCATGGCTGGTGCCCCAAGTGTGCAAGCACAGGCAGCATATACGCAAAACGTACAGCGATTTCTTTCGCTACCCCACGGGATATTGCTGTTCCATGTCGAGGAATGCATAGATAGGTTTGGGCCAGTCGCTTCCAGAATGTAACAGGCGTGTAAGTCGAGGGTTTCCTCGAGTTACTCTCCTTTTTTAGATCAACATTCGCCTCAAGGAAACGGAGCACTTTTTTGCAAAGGAAGGGTGTGTGCACAGGGTCTTGCATCGCCCCCATTCTCAGCGACATATACCTCGCACATCACGACAGAGATCTTTTTATACTTTTTGATGGTTCAAATGTGGTAAGAAAGTCTAGATACATTGACGACTATCTCGTGATTTTAGATAGTACTACGCATGATGTGACCCACTTGGTGTCATGTGTTTTGTCTGTGTTTGGTGACTGCTTGGCCCCATTGGTTTTGACTCACAAGTTGACTGCCAATGGGTCTGTACGTTTCCTCGACCTCCGTCTTCGCTTGTATAAAAAAGCACGTTTGTTGGTCGTTCGAACCTCGTGGGCTAAAGCCACTTTTATTCCACCTATCCGCCCATTCCAAATTGGTAAAAAGGGGCATCGTGAGTTTGTGCTTTTTGAATGCTCTCAAGAAATCCTGCTTCCATCAAGCACGGGTGAGCTTTGACATTCAGGTTTCCTGCCTTCGGTTAGCAGATTATCCGGAACACCTATTGGCGTCGGTTGCAGGCGCTTTGCTGAAGAAAATTAAATTGGAAGGCAAATGTGGAAAACGGTCGTGAAGAACAAAGAAACAAAGTTGCTGTGGTCCCGTATTTACATAGAGTTTCCCATGGCTTCAAGAAAATAGGAAAGCGGGCAGACGTCACTGTGGTCTTCTCTGCCCCGAATAAGTTGTCTAAGCTTTGCAGAGCTGTCAATCGGTCTGCCGGGAGGCCTCCAGAGTGTACAAAGGAGCATCAAAATCAGTTTGTTGATTGTACAGAAAAAGTTGTTTACGCCATTCTGCTATCCTGTGGTAAACAATACGTAGACCAGACGGGCAGATGCCTGAATGATACAATGTTACAATGTAAACAGGGTGGTATCAGGACACTTGGGCATTCATTGTCATTACTGTGGGTGTGATGCGGAATTTAAAAAATGCACTGTCATTGGAAGAAGTGCTAATGCCCTGACCAGAGAGATCATGGATGCAGAGACGATAGTGCGCTTGGGGGAAGGGTGTGCTAGCGCTCTGTCGATTCTTCTGTCGGCTAAAGAATTAGATTTCCTTTCACGACAGCAGCATGCGTGATGATAGTGCGGGTTTTCAGTGGGGAGTCATTGGCTGTGTGTGCTTCCCTTTGTTTGGTCGTGTATATAGGCTGCACCTTGACGATTAAAACTTCAGTTGTAAGTTCAGCGACTGTCGTCTCCTTTCTCCCGTCCCGTCTGTTTCGCTGTACATTTTATATAATCATGCCTTACCAACACGCCCAAGCTTCCATTCTGAGCATATATGCACGTGAAGATAAATTTGACAGGCTTGCAATTGTGTGTACCTGCTCACATGAGAAACACGATGGCAGCGTGATGGCCCGCTCGCTATTACTATAAAAATAATTATTTTGCTCGCTTTGCCCCAGCAGTAATATTTCTGCTATACTATGATCCCTCAGTTGCCACCATCCCTTAACCTGGGTCGTTCGATAGAATATTTTGTTGCAGTAGCATTGGGCAAAAGCATATATGATTTCAGGACAGTGACCAGCAGGATCAGACGCCAATCGCTCCAGTTCCTTCTGGAAGCAGTCCCGTGCCCTCTGGAGCAATGCCCTGCAGACAGACCCAGCCTCGACAGGGACCCAACAGGCCCATACAGAGGAGCTCTGCTGCCGCAGACGCCACAGCTATCTACAACCGCGTAGCTGAGGCAAAAAATATGCTGGCTACAGGCTCAGACAAAAGCAGTTGAAGAGAGATGTAAGCTAGACATGGAAAGACACAAATTAGAAATTAGTGTCCTTACTCTCCAGCGAGATCAGGAAATCCTCAAACTAAAACCACTACAAAAAAATGGAAAAAATTCAATCGGTAAATGACACTGCTCCTTAAAGTTTGTTCTGTGCACGTAAAAGCTGAGGAAGGGGAGGAGACAAGAGCATGCAGGTGCGTCAGAACCCCGAGCACTGGTTGGAACGATTAGTGGGTAATGCCAAACTGTACTCGCTGTTTGCATGCATTTGTTTGATCCAGTTGCTGCTTCTCGTACCGCTAGTTGCGTGCGAACAGCTCTATGACCATGCCAGCTGCCACGAGCCATGCCTTATCAGCGACACCGACGTTGCAATTGATGAGCCAAGGGGGAACACCACCGTCACCATATGCAGCAATCCCTGCCCCGGTGTCGGATTTCTTGAAGCGCGGTCGTCATCAACATCAATCATCGAGGCTATAAGAAGACGTGAGCGACCAGTTTGCTTCAGTGGGCACAGCGGCTACATCACCAACAGGATGCTAAAACCTGTATTTTGTTTGATCCAGGTTAGTAAAAAATGTGCTTATACGTTCCATAGTAATAACCCTTTTTTGGTGTTGCTCCTGTGCCCAAGCAGTGTGTGTGCAGCTGTTGCTCATTTGAAACGACTTTTGTTGCCTGTTTGTGGCGATGTGGAAGTTAGCCCAGGTCCTACCTCTGAGGAATGTTTCGAAGTATAACGGAAGGACAAACTGCCATTCATAAAGATATAGCAGAGCTTAGAACCCAGCATCATGCAACGGAAACAGTAGTCACCCAAATCGGCGACCAAGTAAAGGAAATCGATCGATCTTTGCACGGTATTGTTATTGAGACAAAGAAAATAAAATCTATAGAGACAACGATTTCTGGCCTTCAAGAAACTATAAATCAACAGAACAGAAAAATTGCTGACTTAGAAGACCACAGTCCCCGTACCCAGATCTGGGGACAACGCCAGCGTAGGGAAGACCGCTCGTAGGGAATCCGTTGATCCATTGCTTGCCAACATCACAGCCGTGTCCGGTGTGCCAGGGCGCGTGTTTGGACCACAGGTTTGAACTCTTTGAACGGGAATCATGGCTGCTATCGGAGGTGTGATAATCGGCGACAGTCAGGTGAAATCCTTGGAGCGTGACAGGCTTCGTCTCGTCCCGAGCGTTCAGGTGTGCACATTCAGCTTTCCTGGTGCGTCCACACATACGCTGCCCGGCGAAGTTGAACGTTTACACCTGCACGCAACGGACTTCGTCGCTGTCTATGTGGGCAGTAAGACGATATGGAACCAGCGATAAGACGATATGGAACCATTCGGACAGCCCTCAAATCCGATCTCGGTTGCAGCGTTGCGGAGTTGGTCTACGGGACAACGCTTCGCCTCCCCGGCGAATTCTTCACATCCACACAAGCCGACGCCTGTCTAGACTCCACCAACTACGTGACCCAACTACGGGAGGCCATGACACACATTCGTGCCACTGCACTCCGCCGAAACCCCAGCCAAGCCTCCTTCATCAGCCAGGACTTGGCAACCTGCACGCATGTCTTTCTGCGAAATGACGGTGTGCGGAAGCCCCTGAAACCGCCCTACGACGGGCCACACAAGGTGTTAAGGCGAGGTTCAAAGAACATCCCACTTGCACTCCGTGGCCGTACCGAGGTCGTCGCATTAGACCGCGTTAAAGCAGCTTATTTGGATGGCGCCCCAACAGACACTCCTGCAACTGTACCACCCCACCCGGAAGCGCCGCCTAAACAAACAATGCTCGCGACGACCCCTCCTCATCCTCCTCCACCCGACCACCCACAGATCATCGCCCCAGACGCGCGGCAACCGGCGAAGATCCAGACACGCTCCGGCCGCCAAGTGCATTGGCCACAGCGCTTGGGCATCACATCTCCTCCAACACCTGCTACATGCCTCACTCGCGTGCCCGCAGCAAGACAAAAGCCTCGGCTCGGATAACAGAAATCTCTAAACATTCGCCTACTCTCTGGGGAGGGAGTACTATGGTGACGTACGCACGCACCGACACAGCGGCCCCCGAGAGAACTTTTCTTCTCGTGACCGGCGAGCGCTTAACGGAAGACCTGCCCGTACCCAGATCTGGGGACAAAGCCAGCTTAGGGAAGACCGCTCGTAGGGAATCCGTCAATCCGTTGGTTGCCAACATCACAGCCGTGTCCGGTGTGCCAGGGCGCTTGTTTGAACCACAGCTGTTTGAACGGGAATCATGGCTGCTATCCGAGGTGTGATAATCGGCGACAGTCAGATGAAATTCTTGGAGCGTGACAGGCTTCGCCTCGTCCCGAGCGTTCAGGTGTGCACGTTCAGCTCTCCTGGTGCGTCCACATGGATGCTGCCCGGCGAAGTTGAACGTTTACACCTGCACGCAGCGGACTTCGTCACCGTCTATGTGGGCAGCAAGACGACATGGGACCAGCGGCCTGGACAGACGCCGACATCGCTCTTTCATCATTAGTTATTATAAATTTGGACAAGTAATAATCAGTTAACTAAATAAAAGGTTAGTGTTCTCACCAACCGTTCCAGACCATTTTAACTTCCGAGTCAAGTCTAGAACAACCCGAGATGCTACAAAGTGAACCCCAAACGTTTTTTCTATACCTTTACGATACTAAAAGATAGGTTAAGCAACTTAAGATAGATGACGCATTAATCTTGAACGATATACCTAGATTGCGCAATCTTTCAATCAGTATTTCCAGTCGGTGTTTTCCCAGTCTGATAAAATATTGGTCTCCACTGATTTTCGTGGTTTTCTAGACGAAGATTTTATATCCATTCAGGGTTTTTTAACATGCTACTGAATCTAAAACCAAAGTCATTCAGTGGTCCTGATAAAATACCAAATGCCTTCCTTATCTGCAATGCTGAGTCATTATCAAGGTTTTTTATTTTAATATTTCGAAATTCGTTTTCTAACAGTTGCCTTCCCCTAGACTGGCGTTGAGCGCGAGTGGTCCCAATCTTTAAGAAGGGTAATCAATTGTGTGTTTCAATTTATCGTCCTATATCGCTCACATTTGTCTCATGTAAAGTAATGAGGCATATTGTTGCAAGTTATATTAACGAATTTTTGAAAGATCATACATTATCACAGAATTTCAGCATGGTTTTAGGAGGGGGCTATCAACCTTGACTCAGTTGGTAACCACTATTCACACTGTTAGTTCAATTCGTGACAGGGCAGGACAGGTTGATGTTGTATTTCTGGATTTCAGTAAGGTGTTCGATAGAGTACCTCATCATAAATTGATTTTCGAACTAGAACAAATCGGCCTTCCTTCAAAACTGGTTCAGTGGATTAGAGCTTACTTATCCAACCGGACGCAGTACGTTGACATAAATGGTACATACCCAGAGGCCTTCCTGTTGACTCCGGGTACCGCAGGGAAGCGTTCTCGGTCCACTTTTGTTTTTAATATATATAAACAATGTCACAGCTGCAGTAAAGGAGCCCGTTAACATACGGTTATTTGCGGATGATTGTGCTCTTTTTCAGGAAATTTCGTCCCAGAAAGATAAGGAGACTCTGAACGCATGTCTAGCCGGAATTTCAAACTGGTGCAGTATTTGGGACAAAAAGCTAAACTCAGACAAGACGGCATTTCTCCGAATAACATATAAAGAGTTTACTTATACCACTGCCAATACAAATATCCTAGAAGTAGACGAGTTCAAGTACCTCGGAGCAACAATTACAAAAAATTTCAAAGTGGACAAGTCATATTCAAAACATTTGTTCGACGGCATACCAGAAGCTTGGTTTCCTTCGCCGCAAACTTAGGAATGTCCCCTCTGATGTCAGATTATTAGCTTACAATTCACTAGTCAGACCTAAGCTAGAATATGCGAGCATATTCTGGGACCCGCACACAGCCACTGACGTTAACATCTTAAAAAATTTACAAAGGAAGTGTGTGCGTTTTATTTTTAAAAAAGTATGACAGATTTGACTCGCCCACCTCAGTTATACGGGCGAACAATATCCAACTATTAGCGGATCGCAGAAAGATAGCGAGATTGAAGTTTTCATTTCTTATTTTGCACAAAAAGCTGGGTCTGGCCCCCTTCCTTTTGATTCCAGACCTACTCGACATTGTCGTAAGTTTTCTTTAACTCCCATATTTGCCCGGACTAACACCTTCAAAAATTATTTTCTTGTGCGTTCTATATCAGACTGAAACAATCTCCCAAGTGATGTTTTTTTTAAAGCAACTTTCCAGCCGCGCTAGATAGTTATCTTTGATAACTGCTGTGAGTGTGTGACGTACAGTGTTCATGCAAAGTGTAAATGTTGTGTTTATAGTTGCATAAATGGTAGAGTGAGTGCCAAGTGCGCTCATGCGTGATGTGTTTGAATCATATGACGTGATCAGTTATACCAGCTTCTGTGTTTATAATGAGTGTGTTTTCGCCCGTGTGTTGCCCTTCCTGCTTGAGCCATTTCTGGCCTGCAGAATGTATAAATAAATTAGAATGCCAAACACCGGTGTCCGTTGTTCTGCGCTCACTTTCAAATAGTAAGTAGAGACAAGGGCACTTAGCTTTGTGACTAGCCACTAATCGTTCCAACCAGAAACTTGGTGTTTTGATGTCCCCGCTCGCCCTCACCTCGTCCTCCCTCTCTGTTTCTACCAATATACTTCTCCATTCAATAAAACTCAAAATCTGTTCATTGTCGTTGCTTTTCTGTGTTATAATCGCTGTCAGACCATCACAATGACCAACATGCGATAAATGGAGCAATAGCTAGGGTCTAGTGTCTTATTACTTGCAAATCGTTTGCTGAAGAAGTTGCAGCAATGAAGAATTTGAAAAATCGAGTCAGATTATAGAAGCATTCAGTATGTTCATTAGTGACCGAAAGACTTGCGTTACGAATAAATTCAGTTTAATTGTCAATGACGTGGGGCATGACACTGAGGCTCTAACATACTTATAGCATACAAGGTTAGGTTGATGTAAGTATAGCCGTTTTTTTCCTCCTGCATAAAGACATTGAGAGCCATTGCCTGTTCAGCTATTTTTTATTCTGTCAGAGCCAAGTTGGCCACTTCATTGCATAGATATGGCAAAAACACTTACTCAAGTCAAAAGAAGTTCAACTGTATATAAGGTAGTAGTAGCACAAAACTACCAAACTGCAACCTGTCTTTCAATTTAAAACACGTTCCATTTCTCTTTTTGGGCAAGTGCTCGTGTGACCGGGAGGGAGGTGGGGAAGGGGAGGAGGGGAGGAAGCTGCGAGCCGCAGTTCAACACGCAAAGAGCCGCATGCAGCTCGCAAGCCGCAGCTTGGCCACCCCTGATATAGCCTATTGAAACAAACTTTGAGACCACAGCAATGATTACACTCTGCATCTAAATGTCAACATAATGTCAACAACTTTCCCTTGTTCATTACTGCATTACCTATTCAACACTGTCACATTCTTAAAGATATGCCTGACTATAACCGTCGCATTCAACATATTTGGCAAAGCCAAATCTTCAATGAGATGACAAAAAATAAAGATGCAGAACTCAGTTCTTGTATAGCACCAAACATGTTTCCCATTCAGAAAAATGTCTGGTTCGGCAAACCATCATTTGGTCAGAGTTGGAACATTTCATTTATCGTGAACTTTAAGAATTGTTCGTATTCAAGAAACAAACCTGGAAATTATCATAAAGTGGCATTTCGAGCATTAGGGTGAGCTTGAAAACCAGCTACCGAGAGCACCGACAGCTCTTTTTACTGTTGAAATTAAAAGTACTGAACCATTGGCCTCATTTTGTTTATAAGTATAATATTCAACTGTGCTTGCGATTATATGGTAGTAACAGATCTCAGGCAAATGACTTTTTATCTTGATATGTTGAGACAACGACTCAAAGTGTGAGCAGCGAGGTGTGAAATGAGGGATATTCTTGATTAGCACTATTATTGTTCACAACATTGCGCTTGCATTTGGTAAGAAAGAGAGGTGCTGAATAGGAACTTGCGAGGTCAGTTGCCTATAGAAAAGTATAGCCACTCTCCACTTCAGCTGCAAGGGGCAGTCTCCGAGAATCAAAATCGCCGCACTCACGCCTCACAAGTGGTGCATTTGAAATTTTGCACTTACTAACTCTTTCACCCATTAACAGCCATTACCTTCCTGATATGCAATGTAGGCTGCACATGACCTCACAGTAGTACAGAAACAACTTTCATATGCCAAGATATGCAAGTGAGGTTCTCATATTCAACCGCCCCAATACTTTCATTCATACAAAAGGTGAAAGCACGGGGCCTAACCTTCACTAGAGTAGACGCCTCAGCAAAGGGTCTGCAGTTCCTGGACTTGCGCCTGATCTCCTCGGCGGAGGGCATCTGCTGGAGCTTCCAACAACGTTCACAGAAGCCTGTGCTTCCGTCTGCGAGCAACCACTCCAAGACAGTCAAGGCGGGGATTGTGAAAAGTCAAATCTCGTCCTCCCGCTCCAAGTCCTGCCATCACCTCTCGGCCTGTAGCCTGGGAGGCCAGATCGGCCCGACTGATAAAGGCAGGATATTCCCGCGACCTGCTGTTGGCAACACTGAAAAGGCTAATAACCGAAAGGTCCGCTCCCCAGTAACCTGCTCGACCAAAATTCGTAGTCATCCTGTACAATCACAACACCGCGCATCGCCTAGAAGCAGCCACCCGACGCATCGACACCGAAGTCAAGTTCACACGTCTGTTCAGGCTGGGCGCGATGTGCGGCCTCACCAACAACGCCCCGCCCCCGAAGGCCGAGTGCTCCAAGAAGCACGTTGCGCCCTTTGTCCCTTGGGCCACCGGTCGGGTATATTTGGTGCCCCTTTCATGTGGAACTGAGTACATCGGGCAGACAGGGCGCTGCGTCAATGACCGGCTACGAGAGCACCAGCGGGAGATCACCAAAGATGAGGCGGACTCGCAACACCCGATGCTGGTGCACCTCAGGGCATATGCCTTGTGTTTCCCCCCTTAGACGGAATGGAGGGAGTTAAAGGAAATGAGAAAAGGGAACATTGCGCCAAGCGAAAAAGGAAAACCAAATCTGGACAGAGCCTTTCACCCTTCTGACGCACACGCAAAAATACGACGCGAGAGGAGCGCAAGGGACGGGGGACGTAGAGTTCCTGTATAGGCTCCCTACGGGAGCCAGAGTCGCACGTCTGTTTTCCACGTGCTACCGAGCCGCTATTCGCCGAGATCCGATCGCCTGATGTGATCGGATCTCAAATGCCGTGCAGGAAAGTAGACGACGTTGCGCGTGCCCCGGCATACGTTCCCCTTCAAGCAGTGCCGCTGTTCGCCGAATTCAGTTACGTGAGGAGCAGACTCCGAATGCCGTGCGGGAAAGCCGGCGCTACAGGGATGAACGCGCAACTCTGGCTCCCGTAGGGAGCCTATACAGGAACTCTAGAGAGACAAGGGCAAGAGCGGCCTGAGCGAGGGCGAAGGTAGCCCCTCACCACTCCCGCCGAGTTGTGGCGGTGTATCGAGTTTTGAGTATCCGTAACGCCGCACATCGTCAGCGTCGCGCCAAACGGAACTCGAATTTCTTTGTTCCGCGTTTGTTGAAGTGCTTTTTTTTTCCCGTTTTCTCCGAGAGTCTTTTGCGTTTCGCGTGTTTCGTGTACTGACGGACCTCAAATGGAGAAGAGGACCCAGTACGACGCAACTTTTAAGAAGAAGGCAATCCTCGTGTCCGAAGACGTCGGCAACTCGTGTGCAGCACTATGTCTCGGAGTGAACGAATCACTGATCTGGGGATGGAGGAAAAACTGTGATCGGATCTTCCGTGCCGCACCTACCCGAAAGGCCTTTTATGAACCGAAGAGCAGTCATTACCCTGATCTGGAAAAGTGACTCTCAGGGTTCGTACGGGAAAGTCGCGGACAATTCTTGCCCGTGAACGCGGAAACGATTCAGCTGAAAGCGAGGGAGCTTGCGCGAGAGGCTGGTCTCTCTCGTGACACCTCTAAGGCCAGTCGCTCTTGGGTCCAGAAGTACATGCGTCGCGCTGGTTTTTCACTTTGCCGGAGAACCTCAATATGCCAAAAGCTCCCAGCCGACTACAAAGAAAAGCTGATAGCATTCCAACGTCATGTGATCCACTTACGCACACATCGCAAGCACATGATCACTCAGATCTGCAATGCAGACGAAATGCCAATCTTCTTGAATATGCCATCCACTTGATGCCGTGGACGTTCGTGGCACGAAGGAGGTGCGCCTCCACACTACGGGAAACGAGAAGACTGGAGTGATGGCGGTGCTGGCGTGACGGACACAAGCTGCCACGCTTCCTCATCTTCACAAGGAAAACAATCTCAAATAATGAGATTTTCTCTCCCCGTATGCACATCAGGTGCAACAAGAAGAAGTGGGTGGACAGTGCGTCAAGTGGGACAATCGTCTGAGAAGACGTCCATGCTCTTGCCGGACGCCTTCAGGGGACACTTGACTGACGTAGTCAAGAACGCGGTCAGGGAGGCCAAGAGCGACTTCGAGGTGATTCCCGGGGGCATGACTTCCCAAATGCAGCCTTTCAATGTTTGCATCAAGAAACCCTTCAAGGATCGCGTGCGAAGACAGTACGAGGAGTGGCTGGCCCGAAATAATGAGGCGCTCACACCGACGGGACGCATCAAGCAGGCGCCGATCTCACACGTCGCCCAGTGGATCGCGATCGCATGGGAGGCTATGCCGCGCTCAATTGTGTCGCGCGCCTTCCTCAAGTGTTGCCTCTCCAACAACATTGATGGCACGAACGACGACGCAATGCTCATGGACAGTGACAAGGAGATCAGCAGCAACGACAAGTAGAATATAAAAGAAAAACGTAGTCAACTTTCAGTTTCTTTTCACTTTTTTATGTTCTCGAGTGGACTAGTATTATGCAACCTCAGTCCTTGTTATAATAATTTTTTTTTATGTTATCAAAATTCATTATCGCATTATATTCGTGCAAATACGGTACCTTTTCAATGCAAGTGGAAAACAATGATTTCTTAGGATCAGGTTTGTAGATTCTAAAAGAAAAATATATAATTTATAATGGCCATGCAAAAACAGTGTTACATGCCTATAGTAGGTTACAAGTCAAGAAGGTAGCGGCAAATGCCCCTCAAAGGGAATCATATATCCCTCCGCCACCTCCGCATCCAATAGCGTCCCATCGTTTCCGTGACGTTGCAGCCAACGCGCGAGGAGGGTCGTGCCTTTCTGTACATATTTGCTTTATCTCTCGACTTTGACTTAGCATTGTGGAAGCCACGAGAGGGAGATTAAGTCTTCCCCCTTCCGATGGAAACAAAGACGACTTTCGGGGATTAGCTTCCCCCTCCGATTGATACAAAGGTTGCTTTCTTAAAAAGTGGGGGTCGGAGACAAGTTGGCACCACTCTGTGGCCATTATCTATCCATTGAAGCGGAACAAGGAGCGTTTCCAGTGAACTCTTCTTTCGATTGCGGAGGGATTTGAAACCGGCGCACCATGCTTGTGGGAGGAGCTTCTCCTACCTTCTTAACTTGTAACTGACTATAGAAGTTCTTGGATTCAAAATGTGCATAATCTCCTTACAACAAATTGGTCTAGTACAGGGGTGGCCAGACAGACAATAACAGAGCCATAAAAAGAGAACCATTTTAATTAAAGAGCCACAGCGAAAAGGGGGCGTGCGAGTTTTTTAACACAAAATTTGTTTTATTACGCAAATTCTACGAGGAGACTGCTACGAAGAATCGTCACAAGGAACCGTCACGAAGGACTGACGTCGCGTAACGTCATGTGACTCTGACGCCGCGTCCCACCTTGGCATCATCTGACATCCAAGTCATGTGACCTCGTGATGTCCCGTGACATCTCACACACACCTAGCATGTGCACAGCACATTCAAAACAGGGATTCTGTGCTCCCCAGTCCCCGGCAGTATCACGAGCCTTACAATTTTTGTTCTCATAAAAATAAATAATATATAGTTTTTATGGCTTCAATTGACAGGTGGAAAAAGCAGGGTTGCCCTTATGTTATCTTAAACTGCAATTACAATCTAGGGGTAGCCATGGCATTAGTTTCCCCACAGAGCACCCCTGCATCACAATAAAGTATGCTCAACAAAGACGGGAAAAAAATCTGAACAGCATTTTTTCGTTTGTTTATTTATAAAAACCAGGGGTTAGTTATTCTTAAGTTATTTAAAATGAATAAGGGGTGCCCCTTCAATATCAAAAATGACACTCTACAATGTAGAGATAGTCATGACATTAGTTTCACCACAAAGCACTTCTGTATTGCAATAAAGTGCACTCTATTAAAAAAAAAAAAAATTATGAGCTGCAGTTATGAGCTGCCCCTTATATAATCTAAAATGACAATTAGAGAAAATTGTGACATTAGGTTCCCTGAACAGCTTCTCTGTATTGCAATGAAGTACACTAAACAAAATGGTAAACATGAGCACTGTTCGCTTATATATCCCGGTAAATAGTGCCCTGGCATCTAAAACTACAACTTATAGAGTTAGTTCGTAACGCATTGTCATTTTTATTATCTTGCTAACCCGGGGCGCAGCTCCAATGCCCATTGGACGACCGTCAGGCGGGACCTGTTAGCACATTCGTGAACAATCATATACTTTTTGCCCATTGAATGAGGTGACGCACTGTGTGATCATAAAATTTACTATGACTTAACAAGTTGATCAAGGTTTGCATATATTGTTTTGGTTTACACTTCAATATTCATCACCGGACATTCTCAGGGACAATTCATTGAGCGCTTCGGAGGTGGTTGCATGCCGTTGAGAGCAATGCAGGCTCCGGAAGTCCCTTCATAGCCAGAATACCTAGCAACTTAAAGTGCGTGTGAGCTACTACCAACAATAACTGCCGAATGACAGTGAGAAAATTAGGAGACCCGGCGATTCCACAGACAACACTTTCGGAAGTTTTAATGAAGGATTTAAGCATAAAATATGTGGCGAAAGAAATTCATCCCGCAGTTTCTGTCACAGGATTGGTGGACTGCCACCCATTCTTTTATTTCAAAATTGGCTTTAAGACGGCTGTGCCTTCCCAGGTGATGCTGATAGAGGCCTATTATTTTATAATGATTTTTCTTCCTCACCCTAACTTATGTCCAAGAGCAGAACGATTGTTGTACTAAAGTTGCACAGGACTTGACTTAAACCCCCAAAAACAACCCAGTTTCTAGAGAACGTTATAACTTGAGACGAGTAATGGATTAAGAAATGTGACCCTAAATAAAAGCTTACTCAAGGCAATGGAAGTCACCCGAGTTAAGGTGTACCAGAAAGGGAGGTGTGACAACCGCCAGGACCTCTCCATAGGAGCTGAGTGTCGTGTGGCGCGGTTCTCCCGCAGGCGGCCGTAGGGGCGCTACCAGTCACTGCGCGGCCAGGAGGCCGGTAGCACAGCGTGTAGCGAGGCTGAATTGGCGCACGTTGCAGAGTCTGTTTCTTCTTGTTTTGCGTTGTGTTTGATGCGAAGTAATATTGTGGGGCTGATACCTGTTTCCCAAGACACAAGGGACTCGCAACAATGGCAAGTACCGCCAAGAAAAGCACAGAGCGGTGGTGTTTCGTGCCAGGGTGCAACGTGGGGTATAACTAGGATTCCGTGTTTTCGGAGTTTATTTTTCTTCAAATTCGGAGGTTGTTTTTCAGAGTTTATTTTTGTCCGAAAATTTGGAATTTATAGGAGTTTATTTATGTTTGATTGCACCCTGAAACTTGAATCTGCTGCGTCCGCGATCTGCGGTATCCGTTTCCATAAGATGCGAGTTCTTGGCGAGTTTCCAACAGTCCTTCGCACCGTGAAACGCGAATCTGCTGCGTCGGCCACTTGCAGTATTTTTTCCCGTGACACAGGAGTTTGTAGCGAATTCCCGCGTGTTTATCGCATCGTGAAACCGAAATTTGCCGTATCCGCGATATCAGTTCCTGCGTCACGGGGTTTGTAGCGGGTGCCCCGGTGCTTATCCCTAATTTTTCATGAAGTCTTGCTGTGGCATCCCCAAAGATAGCCACCCAATGTTTTTCACCATTTATCGCTTCATTTTGGGTGGGCGTTCTTACAAGATTTTATGGTAGGCACTTTTTAGAGTATTGATGTGTGGCTACAATTTTGCACAGGTGCTTATCAAGTCTCGTGCTTTTCTTACAAGTACCTGAGGAAACTGCTAAAGTGCCGCCAATGAAGAGCTAGAACAAAATCAAAATGGCCTGCCTCTGAGCACAGCTGCAAAAAAACTTGGCCATACACCGAGAACTTTGAAAAGAAGGAAGAGAACAGTTGTGACACGGCTTGATAAGCTGAGCAAAATGAAAGCATGAAATGAGCAAATGAAGGAAGAAGCATTTGCAGAGGAGGTGAGTAATTTACACTAGGTCCTATATTTTCACTCATTGCTGTTCTAACATTGAATTCTAAGCCTTCTAGTTCAGTTGGTAGAAAACTTCAATCTCTGATGAAATGTACAGAGTTGATAAACACTTGTAGGGAAGTGTTAACTATATAGAAATCCTGCTTATTAATTAAGGTGTTTTTGTTTTGTTAGAAAAGGTTATCTTTCCAGAGTTGCGTCGGTGGCATTGTTTTTTCATAACTTTCTATGATGGTGTAGGCGTTTTGGAGGGAGCATTTGTGGGGGCATCGCGGCCGAGGTGGGAGAACTTCCCCCACGGTTGTTAAGAAACGTCTCGGGTTTCAGGAGGCGGTACGGACAGATCCCTGGGAGAACTCGTGCTTGAAGCTGCTTGTGGCTTTTAATTGAGTCGCTTTTTACCCAGTGTAATAATTTAGCTGTTGGTGCCAGCCAGACAGGGAAAAATGCAGGGAACGACTCTAGAAGGAATTTGGTTTTGGCGCTTGGAGTGCCAGGCTGACAGCTCGTCGACCATTGGGTAACAGTGTACCACATGGGAGTGGTGGAATTTGAAGGGATTGGTCAATCCCTGAGGGGAAAGGAGGCCCCTACGAGTAAACAAAAGGAGTGCGGAGAGGATTCTTGGGGAATTTGGCTTCGATTCGATTTTGGGAGACAGGGGACGAAAAAATGGGGTTTCATTTTGGGATATTTACCCACTGTTGAGTTCATGTTGTTTGGTTTCATATAAACGTGGCCACACTGGCCACTGTAAAGCCAACCAATGTCGTAATGTGTTCAACGGGATCGAACAACTTTTAGGTTTTTTTGTTTCGACTTCCCGGGGGTTTCCATCAGGCGAACACCATCATCGGTCATACTCATCCAGACCGGCCCTCCCTCTGAAAGTTGACTGGCGCAGTCGACAGGATTCCGCTGACTTTCTGCGACGGTTTGCAAGAAGAACGCCACGACGTCAGCTGATGGTGAGCCCCGCCAATATCTGAGTGAGAAGACGGAGGCAATAGCCTGTTGCGTTGTGTGCGGTGGACGGAGCGACATCCAAGCGAGAGGCTCCGTGAGTCAAGGACTCAAGACCGGTGGAAGGAAGCAGCACAAGGGAGCCATAGGGACGCCCCGAGGAACTGTGATGGCACGGCAGGACCCTCGTTCCCAGGTAAGACCCAGGGTTGTTTTCTGCGAGGCTCACAATGTCCGTGGTCACTAGGTCTGAAGCGGAGAGCAGCTCTTTGGGTGCAGACAGTAATGAGGACGCAAGTAGCGAACAGTAAACTTCGGGAGCGGCCGACGAGGCAGTGCCCATTGGCACATCAGATATGACAATCAAAATGCTAAACTCCAACTGGAGATTGAAAGGGTTAAGCATGTGCAAATTCAGAGCAGGAACGAAGGGGGTCGAAGGGAGACCGGGAAGATGGGAGATCTGGCGAAGGAACTCCGAGCGGCTCTCACTCCGATGCCAGACTCGGAAGCCCTAGTGCCTGCATGGTTTAAAAGCACAAAAAACATGATGTTTAACTGTGGGACACCCGAGGAGGTGCGAGGGGCAATTATCCTGCCATTTCTCAACATAAAAATGAGGGCAATGGTTGCGGATCGGGCAAACGGTAAAGTGCTGTCATTTGTGGAGCTTCGCGAGCTGGTTTTGACGGAGCTAAAGTTAACTCTGGAGGAGTAGAAGTGAAGGTTCCGCAAAACGCGTAAGGAGCACATGGAGTCGTGGTCGCAGGTTTCGACACAGCTCGACATTCTTTTTGGGTATTACCTGGAAAGCCAGGGGGTCAAAGGTGTGGGGGAATTGTGGCAACTTATAATTTTGGACCGCATGAAACAGGTGACGACGGAAGACTTGCACATATATGTCCTACAGAATGAAACTAAGGAATGGCTAAGGCCAAAGCAGCTGGCTCAGCTCGCTGAAAAATTTGAGGAAAGTCGGCGTGGATTCCGCGATAAGTCGGAAAAGCAGAGTGAAAGG
Organism: Ixodes persulcatus; assembly: GCA_013358835.2. Classification (NCBI taxonomy): domain Eukaryota; kingdom Metazoa; phylum Arthropoda; class Arachnida; order Ixodida; family Ixodidae; genus Ixodes; species Ixodes persulcatus. The sequence goes on along the minus strand of JABSTQ010010975.1, from coordinate 61,089 downwards.
AGCACCGGAAAACCGATGGCTCAGAAATCTCAACGCACATCTTATAAGGAGACAGATGGGAAAAGACTTCCAGAGCGACCAAGTGCAGTCAGGTGCCACGCGTGTAGTGGGCAGGGACACTATCGATACAAGTGACCGCAAAATCATTTTCCACGGAATCAACCGCAGATAGAAGCTAAGCAGACGAGTCCACCGAAGCTCACAGCGGGGGCAGCGGTGGGGACAATGCACCCACCGGTAGGAGCGCCGGTGGGAGATAAAGCAGCTAACGAGGCAACTAGACAGACGTGGGTGACGCTAAAAACTGGAGAGTGTTAAGAATGGAACCTTCGGCGAACCTTTTCCGAGTTTCAACGCTGCGGAAACGAGTCCCGAAACGAGTCCCGACGTGTTCAGGACTGTCGCCCACCTGTTGAAGCTTGCCCAAAACGAGTCTCAACGCGTCCGTGACGTCAACGGGACGTGTGTGTGTGTGCGTGTGGGTTCGTGCGCTCCGGAAGGGGAGAGAAGCCTGGCCTAACTGCGGAGAACCATGGCTACGACGCACTTCTGGCTACGACGCGGCGGACCTTGCTGCAACGCACTTGGCGGTCGCACCTGCTGCCCTGGCGGAGAGTGAGGGAGAAAACGGACCCTATATAAGGCGGGGCGTGAGGCGGCTCCAGTGGTTCTCTTGGATTTGACGACTGTATCGCTACCATGTAATTAAACCGTTCGTTACGTTACCAATTCTCCCACCTCCACTGGACCCCTGGGTTCTTCACTTCGGGGAATGGTCGTCGTCACGAGCCAGGAAGCCTCCGGACGTGCGGCCTAAGCCCCGCCTCGAACAACTGGTTGGCAGCGGTTGGGATCGGTCCATGCGACATCGTGCTACATCTGTGGGTGAGCGTTTGGACTTTGCTTTGAGATTCGCCAGGCTTCAGATTATGGGTAATTAATTTTGAACTGCTGGGAATCCTTAGTGGTTGACTCGTGTGCTAGGTTTGTGTACAACCTCGCGACAAGTTTTAGAACAAAGCCAAAGCTAAAGAGCAGCGATCATGGATCTAATGAGGTTACTGAGAACAGATTTATTCTGTTTATGTGAAGAATTGGGTGTGGAGGTGGAGCAAAAGATGAAGAAATCTGAGATCAGTAAAGCGATTTCAGAGAGCGCTGAAGCAGAGGAAATTAAAATTGCGTGGGAACTGCTTCAGAACGCTAAGAGCGAAGCTGCAGCGAGAGAGGAACAGACTGCAGCGAAAGAGGAACGAGAACAGGAGCGGGCTGCAGCGACAGAGGAGCGAGCGCTGAAAAGGCTAGAGCTCGAAATTGAACAACAGCGATTAAACTCTCAGAACAGTAGAGTTGGGGCTCCGGTACGAGCAAGTGAGACCGAGTCGTATCAAATGAAGAAGCTCATGCAGCCGTTTAAAGTTGGGGAAGACGTGGGCCTATTCTTAGTTAACTTTGAGAGGACATGTGAGAAGTTGAGCTTCGCCCCAGAAACGTGGCCGCAACGGCTTTTGACTCTGTTGCCCTGTGAGGCTGCAGAGGTTGTCGCGCGCCTTAGTGCTGGAGACGCGGACGACTACGACAAGGTGAAGTCCAGCCTTTTGAAGCGGTACCGCCTTTCTGCCGAGGCGTTCCGTCAAAGGTTTAGAAAAGCATCCAAAAAGAGCAGCGAGGGCTACTCGGAATTCGCGTACGGGCTTAAAACCAACCTGATAGAATGGTTGAAGAGCGAGGAAGTGTACGAAAGCCGAGACAAGGTAGTCGAGTGTGTGTGCCTCGAACAGTTCTTTCGTAGCATTCCGCAGTCAGTCAAGCTCTGGGTGCAGGACAGGGTGGGAGTCGACTCTGTCGAAAGGGCCGCTGAGCTAGCCGAAGAGTACGCAACGCGTAGAAAGCTGAGCGGAGAGGAAAGCGAACCAGGCCGGAGCGATCGCGCTGTGCGTAAGCCCTTCCAACACCAACAGGGAAACGGCTCGCGAGATAAAAGGCCCGAGAAGCCCGAAACAGAAAAAAAGGTCCCCGAAAAGAGCGCAGATCACTCGAACGGAGACGAGGCGCGGAAAAACCAAAGAGGGCAGTTCGAGGCAAGGAAGCCGTTCCTGTGCTACAACTGTCAGGAGCCGGGACACACAGCGGCCAGATGTAAGAAACCGCGGGTTGTGTTCTCGTACGTGAACGGTAGTGACGAGAACCTGAAGCTTCTTCGTCCCTATCTTCACGAGCTCCAGGTAAACGGAAAGCCGTGCAGGGTGCTTCGGGACAGTGCAGCGACGATGGACGTTGTTCATCCGTCGTATGTAACTACATCCGACTTTACTGGAGAGGTAGCTTGGATCAAGCAGGTGCTTGAAGAGCACAGTGTCTGTCTGCCTATGGCGAGAGTAAAGATAACTGGCCCGTTCGGAGAACTGGTGACAGAGGCGGCTGTCTCGCAAACAGTCCCAATGGAGTATCCCTATTTGTTCTCTAACCGGTCAGATTTCTTGCTGCGCGAAAGGGGTCAACAACTGGGAGAAGGACTGGTTCAAGCGTTGACGAGGTCCAAATCGCGTCAGCTTGCCCCTTTATTGACGAGTGATCCAGAGCCAGAAGCAGCTGACGGGGAGCAAGCACTCCCAGAGTTGGAGGCAGAGAAACGGGATGAGGGGGACCAGGTTGTAGAACAGCCCGACCTCGTAGCACCAGAAAGCGTACAAGGCCCCAACGCGTCGGCGCAGGAGGCGGAGGAAGAAGGGATCGTTGAGGGGTCTCTCTTAGCTCCGACCTCACGTAATTTTGATCGTCTGTTGCGAGTGGACAGAAGGTCTCTGACAGCCGAGCAAAAGAGCGACCCTAGTTTGTCAAGGTTGCACGATACAGCCAAGGAGGGTATTGCTAGGGCCAATGTGACGGTGCATGAAAAAGGCGGATTGTTGTATCGGCACTACAAGGACCGCAAAGGTAGGGTCTTAGATCAGTTGGTTGTTCCGACAAAGTACCGCGACGACCTTCTGAGTCTTTGCCACGGAAATTGCTGGTCAGGTCATCTGGGTGTGAACAAAACGAAAGAGAGGTTGCTGGGAGAGTATTACTGGCCGGGGTGCTTTAAAGACGTAGAGCGCTACGTAAAGTCGTGTGATGCATGCCAGCGAGTCGGGAAACCGGGAGAGAAATGGAAAGCTCCATTAAAACTCGTCCCGCTGATCTCGGAGCCATTTCGTCGACTTGTGATCGACACAGTTGGCCCATTGCCCAGAACTAAGTCAGGCTATAAGTACCTGCTCACCATGATCTGCCCGGCAACCAAATTTCCAGAAGCAATTCCTCTGAAGGAACTCAGCTCGTCGGAGATAGTCGACGCTCTGTTGACGGTTTTCGCGCGGATCGGATTTCCCGCGGAAATTCAGGCTGACCAGGGCACAGTTTTCACAAGCGCATTAACGACCACGTTTTTGCAGAGGTGTGGGGTGAGGCTGATACACAGCTCCGTGTATCACCCTCAGTCCAACAGCGTGGAGAAATGGCACTCTGTGCTCAAGAGAGTGCTACGCGCTTTGTGTCACGAACACAAAGAGGACTGGGAAAGCTGTCTCCCAGCAACTATGTTCGCTCTGAGAACTGTGCCGCATGAAGCCACTGGTTTCACGCCGGCCGAGTTGGTCTACGGGAGAGCCCTTCGCTCTCCGCTTCGAATGCTGAGAGAAATGTGGGAAGGGACGGGAGAAAACCAAACGGTTGTAGACTATGTGTTGGCGTTGCTGGAACGGCTAAGTGTTACGCGTGAACTAGTCGACAAAACATGAAAGAGGCCCAAGAAACCGCAAAAGTGTACTATGACAGGAACGCACGACTCCGAACCTTTGAGGTTGGTGATCGTGTAATGATTCTTAGAACGGCGCGAAAGAACAAACTTGAAGTTCACTGGGAGGGGCCCGTGGAGGTCATTGACAAGCTGTCGCAAACTAACTATGCGCTGAAAGTGCCAGGACATAGAAAACAGGTGAAAATCTATCACTGCAACCTGATGAAACCGTTCGTTGAAAGACAGGGTGTCGTTAACCTGACGTTAAACATGCCCGAGGAGCTACCTACCGAAATTCCAGAATGGAACGGAATCAGCCCAGGCGCTGAAAGCAATGTAGATGAAATCATGGCACTTTCCGTGAACGCAGATCTTCTCGAACAAGCGCAGGTAGATGATCTAAAAGTACTCCTAAACGAGTTTCGCGACACTTTCAGTGATCGACCGGGAAGGACAGACCTCATGACTCATGAGATAGAGCTCATTTCAACCGAGCCAGTCAGGTCCAAGGCGTACAGGGTGTCGCCTCGGCAGAAGGAGATCATCGAGGCTGAGATAAAGCACATGCTGGATCTTGGGGTAATCGAGCCCGCCGAAAGCGACTACGCGTCGCCCTTGATTCTCGTCGAGGCTCCCGGTAAAGACCCCCGGCCGTGTGTGGATTACAGGAAGCTAAACGCAATCACAAAGGACCAGTTATATCCTATTCCTAACATCGAGGAGAGGTTAGAAAGGGTAAGCGCCGCGAGGTACATTTCGACGCTCGATCTTGTACGCGGTTATTGGCAGGTTCCTATGTCGGAAAGTGCAAGCCGGTACGCCGCGTTCATTACTCCGGTGGGGACTTTCCGGCCTCTCGTACTGAGTTTCGGGCTCAAGAATGCGCCATTCAGCTTCTCTAAATTGATGGACAAAGTCCTGAAAGGTATGGACGGTTTTGCGCTCCCTTATTTAGATGATGTCGCGATATTTTCCGACACGTGGGAGGAGCATATCGTGCACCTAAGAAGCGTGTTCACTAGGTTGCGTGACGCGGGGCTAACCTGTAAGGCTAAAAAGTGCAATCTTGGTTGTTCACATGTGAGTTACCTGAGTCATGTTGTCGGCCAGGGAACGAGGCGGCCTTCGGAGCTCAAGATTGCTCCGATCGCCGACTTTCCGACACCCCTGACAAAAACTGACATTCGCTCGTTTCTGGGACTTGTCGGGTATTATCAGCGCTACATACCCGACTATTCCCAGGTAGCAAGCCCCTTGACTGATGCACTCCGAAAGGGAGAGCCGGGTAACGTGGTTTGGGACGCGGCGAAGGAAAGAGCGTTTCAAAGTTTAAAGGGGGCGCTGATTTCCCGTCCCGTGCTTCGTGCACCGGATTACGACAAAGAGTTCGTAGTGCAATGTGACGCTAGTGACAGAGGGCTGGGGGTGGTGTTAAGTCAGCTGGGAGATGACCAGGAAGAACATCCAATTTTGTACGCTAGTCGTAAACTAACCGCGAGGGAGGAGGCTTATTGCGCCTCTGAAAAAGAGTGCGCGTGTTTGGTGTGGGCGGCACAGAAGTTGTCGTGTTACCTGTATGGGGCGAGGTTCACCTTCGAGACCGATCATTGTCCCCTTACGTGGCTTCGCCAAATGTCGCCCAAAAATGGCCGCTTGCTCCGATGGAGTCTCACTCTCCAGCAATATAACTTCAGCGTAAGGTACAAGAAAGGTAAATTGAACGGCAATGCCGATGGGTTGAGCAGATTTTTCTGATATCACCAAAACAGTAGGGATGATCTCAGAGGTTTTCGTCATCCACGGGAATGAGGATCTAAGTGGGGGCACTTCGTTGAAACCCCAAAAGGACCTCACAAATTGCGAAGAGTTTTTGTCTTTTGTCTTTTGTTCTTAGTGACCTCGTTGGAAAAATGAGTTTTTTTTGGCGACAGGGGGTCTCGATACCCGGAATTGTACCAAATTTTGGTAATCCGTAATCCAGTCTGGCGGGTCTTTGGCGAATTCCGAGCGTTTGACTGCGGTGTGGCGTGGTGTTGTGGGGGACGTTTCCGCTGATGCCTCCGTTGTGAGAGGTTTGGGAGTTTGTTTGGTGCTTGCAGCGTCTTCTCAAGGCCTACTCCAAGCCCACCTCTTCAGGCCAGTGATTGTACCACCGGCCATTCGAGGTTTCCCTGGCCCCGGAGGGGCTGTTAAGAATGGAACCTTCGGCGAACCTTTTCCGAGTTTCAACGCTGCGGAAACGAGTCCCGAAACGAGTCCCGACGTGTTCAGGACTGTCGCCCACCTGTTGAAGCTTGCCCAAAACGAGTCTCAACGCGTCCGTGACGTCAACGGGACGTGTGTGTGTGTGCGTGTGGGTTCGTGCGCTCCGGAAGGGGAGAGAAGCCTGGCCTAACTGCGGAGAACCATGGCTACGACGCACTTCTGGCTACGACGCGGCGGACCTTGCTGCAACGCACTTGGCGGTCGCACCTGCTGCCCTGGCGGAGAGTGAGGGAGAAAACGGACCCTATATAAAGCGGGGCGTGAGGCGGCTCCAGTGGTTCTCTTGGATTTGACGACTGTATCGCTACCATGTAATTAAACCGTTCGTTACGTTACCAATTCTCCCACCTCCACTGGACCCCTGGGTTCTTCACTTCGGGGAATGGTCGTCGTCACGAGCCAGGAAGCCTCCGGACGTGCGGCCTAAGCCCCGCCTCGAACAAGAGGTACACTTTCGAGCGTTGGTGGATTCCGGGGCGGATATGACGGTATTGAGGGCGAGTGTTGATGCCGATCATGCGCGCGGCCAGAGGAAAGGCAGAGTGAGCCTAAGGGGGGCGTTCGGGCACTCTGTGTCCGCTGAACTCACGTATGTCCCTTTGGGCTTAGAAACAGTGGAAAAGGATGAGAGGCCACAAGTAGCGATACTGTGTGCTGTCACTGACGAGTTAACTGAAAGGATAGATGCGCTACTCAGGCCGGACACGCTAGAGGAACTAGAACGGGCGCAGAAACTGCTCAGTGAAGAGGCAAAAAAGATTATTGCGATAGAGGAAGCACGGGCAAAATCAGAACACTCGAGACAGCGGATCACTCCCCTGAATTTTGAAAATGAAGCAGGCGCGGAAAAAGCCGCTGAGGCCAGCGCCATAAACTTGGTGAGCGGCAGTGTCACCCCAGAAGCAGCTGATCCGACTTTTGCTGAGGAGCAAAAGACGGATAGCACTCTGAAAACCTTGTGGGAAGAAGCAACGAGCTGGACAACAAGACGGCCAAGATTAGGAGGGGAGCTAGCAAGGCTACGGGGTTTTTGTTTCGACTTGGGGCTACGTTTATTTCATCGCCCTCCTGATTAACTTTTCTTTTGCTCTTTGGTCGGCCCCTCGGTATTTTATATTCTATGCAAGATTGTTTTTGGTGCGTAATCTTTATTCTCTGCGGAAGAAGTTTGTGGGTCCTGACGTATATTTTGAAACGTGCATGTCTAGGCTCGAAAGAGCTTAGAGAAAGCGCTGGCGGAGACGCTGAGAGTTATCTGTGGTTTCCTTTCATGAAGCGTTTTGCATTTTTTTTTAAGTCGTATTGTTTAGTTTTATAATGAATCTTTATTTTTACTAGTGCGAACCTTATTATGAGTAGAGTGTCTAGTAGTGTCTGTGCCCGTACTGTAGAGCTTTGTGGTTTACAGGTTTAAATATACCTATATGGACATTGTGGAATCTAGAATGTATGGCTCTGGGTCTTGCTCTGTGCAGTGTGTCTCCGAAGTGACGGACAGTGTGGACAACAAGTGTACTTGCAACATTTTTGGTGGGGAGGTTTAAGTATGTAGAAATCCTGCTTATTAATTAAGGTGTTTTTGTTTTGTTAGAAAAGTTTATCTTTCCAGAGTTGCGTCGGTGGCATTGTTTTTTCATAACTTTCTATGATGGTGTAGGCGTTTTGGAGAGAGCATTTGTGGGGGCATCGCGGCAAAGGTGGGAGAGCTTCCCCCACAGTCAATAAGAAACATCTCGGGTTTCGGGAGGCGGTATGGACAGATCACTGGGAGAACCCGCGCTTGGAGCTGCTTGGAGCTTTCAACCGAGTGTGCCGGTGTATAGAGGGTTTTGCCACTTAGTGTCAAATTGTCCCTTTTCATCCTATGTAATAATTTAGCTGTTGGTGCCTGCCAGACTGGGAAAAATGCAAGGAACAACTCTAAAAGAAATTTGGTTTTGGCGGTTCGAATGCCAGGCTGACAGCTCGCCGAATATTTGGTAACCGTGTACCACATGGGAGTGGTGGAATTTGAAGGAATTGGTCGGTCCCTGAGGGGAAAGAAGGCCCCTACGAGTCAACAAAAAGAGTGCGGAGAGGATTCTTGGGGAATTTGGCTTCTATTCGATTTTGGGAGACAGGGGACAAAAGTATGGGGTTCAATTTTTGAATTTTAACTCACTGCTGAGTTCATGTTGTTTTGTTTCATAATAAATGTGGCCACACTGGCCACTAAAAGCCAACCAACGTCGTAATGTGTTCAGCGGGATCGAACAACTTTTAGTTTTTTTTTATTTCAACTTCCCGGAGGTTTTTATCGGGTGAACACCATCATCGGTCGTCACCATCCGGACCGGCCCTCCCTCGGAAAGTTGACTGGAAGCCTCTTCGTGAAACGGTTCTCCTAAGAAATGTCTAGTGCTGTTCTATTTCGTGTTTATGCTATTTCTAGCTTCAAAACTGCCATGAAAGCAACAAGAAAGTGTCCAAGCGTGCTTTGAGGCATCGAAGCGAGCATCAATGCAAGGTTACAAATATAGCCGCGACTGGTTGCTTGAGTGCATCATCCTTTGCTTGAAGAGTGTTCGACTGTATGAGCACTTGAGGCATCATAAAATTCTCGTGATGCCAGGGCGTACATGCTTACTGCAACACATCAAGGTATGCGTTTTTGCCGTATTCTTGTCTTGCGACAAAGTCACACACCACTAATGAGTTTTACTGCATCTTCAGAACTTCAAGGCTACTTTTGGATTCAATGCAAACCTACTGCGAGCTGTCAAGGCGAAGGCTCAAACAATGAAAGAGATGAAACTGCATGGAGGGCTTGTGTTTGATGAACTGAAACTCTCTGCCAACTTGGACTTGCTGACGTCTTCAAAAAAGGGTTTGTCGACCTGGGCCCCTTCACTCCCAAAGACCAGAAGTACATCAAAGCAGACCATGGCCCCATCGTAATGTTTCAACCATTTGTGGGAAAATTGACGCAAGTCATTGATAATATATCTGTGATATTATGTCTCTACTTTTCTATTGTAGCTGTTACGCAAGAACTACATTCGATCTCCCATGACAGAGTTTTGAATCGCTCAAACTATACATATTGTAGACCAGTGGTCTCAAACTCATTCGAGTGTGGGCCAGACATCCCATACCGGAACGGTCGAGGGCCAACATTAGGCGGGGGTGGGAAGAGAGACTGTGTGCTTAATGCCTTGTTTAAACTCAGTCTTGCCAATGACATCTTTATCTTTGATTTGTTTATAAGACTACTTTGGGCCGTCATCTGATGTGATAAGAATTAAAATGACACCGCCCCGTCAACATGCTGGCATTTTAAATAAAACAGATATAGTGTCGTTGCCGTTGCTCATTTCACCCAGGAATTAACCAAGCTCAACATGTCTCTAAAAAAAACAATCGGTTAAAATGACAGTTATGGCTCTCCTGACGATTTTTACAACACTCGAACAAACCTTTGTCTTTTAATGGTGATATTTTTTTAAAGCGAAAATCCCGAGCTCGTTGCTTTATCTTTGGCAGTTGCTCCTGCTGATCGAGAGTTCACAGAGCCGAAATGCATCCTTCAACGAATAGCTTGCGCTTGCCCACTAGCACCGGAATTGTTGTACATTACAAAAAGCTGGAAAGCAAAATAAAAACCGAAACAATGGGCAAATGAACGCAGATAAGTATAAACTATGTGAATACATTAAAAGAGCAGATATACTTTTCGGGTGAAAAGTAATCGACGAGATGAGATCACTATGTCGCGTGCCACTTCTAGCGCTCGAGACATGGAAACCGGGACTCGTAGCCGGTTGCCTGCAGGCCGTGTCCCGGCGAGTCGCGGGCCGCGTGTTTGAGGCCCCTGTTGTAGACTAGCGTCAATATTCTACTGAACAGAATACACAGAACCATACTTCTTTCATAAGTGCAACACCCTATAGCTCTTCGTAATGAATGCTCTCCATTGCTTTTCGAATAAATACATCCGAGGAGAAAGAAAAAAGTGGAGAAGGTGCAGAAATAATATGGAAATTTGTTTTAAACGCAACCACCGCACTGGGTGGGTGAGATGAAATGAAATGGGATGAAATCAAACCTATTCATGAAAGTTTAGAAATGGAGCCGTTGTTTGCATTGGTACTTTAGTCTAGCAGTGCCAGTTAAGTATTTTAGAATATATTTTTTGTTTAGCACGTCTTGTTTAAAGATCGACGACCAGTTCACACTTCCCACTTTTCCCTCGCTTCCTCCTCTCCCTCCTTCTACCTTTTCCACCATGCGGACATACGCCCCCCTTTCATAGTCCCTTCTTTCCATCCTTCGCTTCCCTCGCCCGAAGACGTAGAGAGGAGACTCTTCTGGCCTTGCAGAATGTAGTCTGGTCGTCGGCCTTTACCAATGTTTTAGTGAAAATGTTTTGTTTACATCGTCCATAGGTGTGTTTGCCACAAATGGAAACGTCAAGGCCTACCTTTTGGCAAAGATCGTCACAGAAGCCATCATCTTGTGCGAACAAGCAAGCATACTTGTGGACTATGTGTGCTGCGATGGCACCTCTTGGAACCGTGCCATGTGGCATAATTTTGGCGTCCATGGTTCTGCCACGTCGGTGCCCTGCAAAGTCGTCCATCCCTGTGACTCGACCCGCTTCGTATACTTCATTTCTGATGTGCCCCCTTTGGTAAGATGCACACGAAACCAGATGATGAAGACAGGCTTCAACACACCAAATCGAAGAGTGAGACATCAACCATCGTATGAATTATAAACTGTTGTCAAGTTTTATGTAGTACTAGTACTTTTAGGTCTCCCGACATGTTGACCCCTGGGTAAATTTCAACATGTTAAAAATCTAACAGGTGCACTGGGAACATGTCGCAGCGACGTGGAAGTGTGATACGAGCGACATCACACTGAAGGCAGCCTACAAAGTCACCAGGGCTCATATCTACACAAATGGCTTCGAGAAGATAAGGGTGGCTCGAGTGTTCAGCCCCCGGTGTTGCGTGCATTCATGGTGCACCAGAAAGGGGTGGAACGCCAGTACCCGAACCTCACGGTGACCTACGAGTTTGTAGCCCTTATGGTAGAGCTCATCAAGGTCATGACATCAAGATTTCCAGCCAGAGCTCTCAGGTATGTCTCATCTCACGCATTCACAACTCAGTTCCCTTTTTTTTAATGATGCTTCAGTACCTGTTACTTAACTGCAGGCTAGGCAAGACCCAAGAAGGCATGCTTGATAAAGTTCTCGCCTATCTTGATGACTGGGAAAGGCATGCCGATGGGAAAGGCTTCCTCAGCCGAAGCACCTCAGAAGGACTGAGGGTGACACTTCAGAGCACCAAGGAGCTCCTCGCGTACTTGACACACAAAGTGGGGCATCGCTACCTCATGACATCCCGCTTGAGTCAGGACTGCATTGAACGATTCTTTGGGATTGGGAGACAGTCTTCAGGTGCCAATGATAATCCCACACCAACTCAGTTCTGCGTCATAAGGAGGCAACATAGTCTACATACTGCATCCTTCTGAACATTTATTTTTAGGGTGAAATTGTATATCACTAATATACCTTTTGGGACAACATTCTCTTTCACTTATAGTGCAGGTGTCTAAGTTTCTGCAGCCTCTTCAAGAGCCCCCGAAATGGGAATGTGGCACCTGGCATCCTGGACTCCCTACTAGCTCCCACAGCTGGTCAGATGGAAAATCAAGGAGACAGCGCCGACGCAGTCACAGACACTAGCAACATCGACTCGCCTGACTGCCTGGTCGACCAATCACCTTGTGTCAGCAAGCGTAGTGATGAGCAACTCATTGCTATGCAGCTGGCTATGCTGCCCGAAGAAACATCCTGCATCAAAGTGTGCAGATTGTAAGGCATTATGCCCGTTACAGCAGTCCTTCGTGCTGCTGCAACTAAAGAGGGGAACATGGGGGGACTGCTGTACCCTTCCGAACAGCTTTTCAAGCTCATCCTCACATTAGAAAACGAGCTGGCACAGGTGTTTAGTGCCTGCCAACTTCATGCAGGCTTGATGGTGGACATTGTGAGTTCCTTAAGTGGGCTCCCTAAAATCGGCAGTACAGAGCGTGCAGAAGTACTGACGAAGGATGCGACAAAATTTTACTGTGTCACACGATTCAATTTCTTCATGAAGGGAAAAAAACAAAACTGATGGAGAGAAAAAAAGAAGTGTAAGAATGTGTGACCTCTCGGAAAATAGGTGGGACTTCTCTTCAATAAAGACAGCAGTTGAAGTTGCTCAGTTTATCTTTCCAGTCTTAGTGTTTATTTTCATATGATGCATGTTCGCTAGATCAAATCAATCTGGACATTTCCTGGTCCATAAACTTTCACTGAGAATACACAAGTCAAGAAAACCTCACTTTCATAGATGCATGTTACACGAAAAAGATGCATTGACACGAGACTAAAAACTAAGTATTTAAAGGTATGCAAGATGCATAGCTGCCGAAAAAATAATTAAAAGCTTTGATATTCAAGTATAGAGAAAAGCATCACATGTCATGCTCAAACTTCACTTTCTTATTGATGGTATGTAAAGTTAGGTAGACCATATTGTATAAGAGCAAAACGAAAAAAATAATCTAAGAAACGAGACTAAGTCCCTGACCGCTCCCAAACGGCATTTGCGTTTTGATTATAGGCTTTCACCACTCGCGCAAGTCACGCTTTTCCACGGTGGTGTGAGAAAGGATAGAATGTATTGAACAAACTAAGAATACGACCGTCTTCACGCCAAATAAAGCATCTCCGAGGCGACCACCAGGCCTCTGCCAGCCATCGGATGGCCGCTATGTGCCCGAAAGCGCCCTCACCGGTGCGCTCTTGCACCGCGACACTCTTACGGCCGGTGGCCATCACACCTCTCAGTTCTAGCACACCTTACCCAAGTCTCCAGATTCTAAGAGAGCACAGAAAAATTGGAGCAACGCGAACGTAGTGTTGACAACCTTTTTTGAGAGCTTCACTAAGAGTATTGTCCTTCAGGTCAGATAATAAGTAAAGAGTAGGCTACATAGAAGTTCTTCGCCGTCTGATAGATGCCGTATGAAGAAAACGACAGGAGTTGCGGGCAGCTGGTGACTGAGAGCTTCATCACAACAATGCACCTGCCATTTTGTCACGTGACATGACTTCCGGCTTCTCCGAAAGCTGAAATCGTATTTGAAAGGCAAAATACTTTAGACTGTTATAATGATGAGAGAGAACATGACGAGGCAGCTGGAAAAAGTGTCGCAAGATGTTTTGAAAAGTGGAAGGAATGCAGGCATAAGTGTGCGAGCTGCTAAGGGGAGTACTCTGAAGATTAAGATAGCACTGTCCTAAAGCGCCCACATTTTGTAGAAATTAAATGGCTGGATAAACAGATCTGATACAATGTAGAAGTAGCGACGGCATTAGTTTTGCCACAAAGCACTCTCGTATTGCAATGGAGTGCACTTTACAATATAAAAAAATATCAATAGCTTTTCGTATCTACAATATTTGATAATATTAAGGTGGCTATTGCCCCTTATGTCATCTAAAACTACAGTGTACAATGTAGATATAGTCAGGGCATTAGATTTCCCACAAAGCATTTCTGTATTGCAGTGAAGTGAACTGACAAAATGGATGATACGAGCGGCTTTTAATCTTTGCTAACATCCAGGTTTTCAGATTAAGGAAAGGCTGACTGATGTTACGTATATTGTGCAATGTGTGATGTCACTGTCCGTCCCAAAAGATTCTGATATATGTCCTGTGGGAAAGTATTTGTTATGGCACAGACTGGTCTAACACAGCCCAAATGCATGTTTTATTTTTTCAGCATAAGAATTCGTTAAGCCAACATGCTCCTCAGTTCCCTTTGAAAGAAAATAAATTTAAGTATTTAGGAACAATTTATGGTGATGCCTTGCATTGAAATGCTAACACTAGCGAGTAATTATTGCAGCGTCTGCTCAATTATGTTTTTTCTTCTTAAAGGAACAATGAAGACGATTTTATTTAATTTTTTTAAATGGTGTTTTTAGGCTTCTTGGGAACTTAGCATGCTGCCCAATTTCTTGTAGACATTTGTGACGCGTATTTCTGTGCCTACGAAAGAAGTAAAGAAACCGAAACTGAACTATCTCCAATCTCATTTCTGGGCCTCCGAAAACAGAGGTGACGCAGGGAGTGACGTCAAGTGTGAATAGTCGGTATTGGTAGTATTCAGGAGATCGAGACTCTTCTTACTGCAGTGGGTTATAGCAGCGCGGTGGCGCAGTCGTTTCGTCGAATCTGTCAACATGGACGAGAATGCCGCTCTCGCGAGCGAGTTCGGGCAGTTCGGGCTTCCGTTCAGTGACCTAACACCAACGGAACAAGAGTACATGTGTGGCAGCCTCCGCCATCATTCCGACGGAGACCGCCCAGTTGGCAACGAGCGGCCCGCAGGAGAGCGGTGCATTGCCGAAGGACAGGGACGCGGGGGAGATGCCGAGGGGAAAGCGGCAGCGATCCGGCTGTTCCGGGAACCGGTTCCTCCGCAGGGGACGCTCCCCAAGAAGGCGAAAATAAACAGCACCATTTTTGGTTTTCACCAAAGTCGGACGTCCTCTTTTCGTCGTCAAAGAACACGAACAGCAACCCACACAGTGAAAACTAGCGTCGCCCGAACAAATACTGGTCTTCAGTCGACAGTTAGAACAGCCATCTACAGCGCGCAAATTTGGCATAACCACCATTTTGCAGAATCCTTCGAGTACCGTGTTCCCAAAGTAAACACGACACCGACGTCTGAAACCAAAACCAAACGTCTCCCGCGTGTTCTTTTTTTATTTTATTTTGTTTGCCCATAGTCGCTCATTGCCCGTTTCGCGTCCAGCGTAGCGAAGAAAAAAACAATTATGCTGTTTTATTTACGGTTTAGTAATCATTTCCGGTCCGATTTATATGTTTCATGGTTATTCAAACGAAAATTAGAACAGTATTCCTAAAAATCGCGAACCAGAACGTGACCGAGGGCACGTCTCTCGTTCCGACCAATCGCTGACGTGTCTCTTGTGACGTCGCACTTCTTGGCCCTGCATCGGTCAAGTGAACTCCGCTTCTCCTGGCTTCTCCCGCAACTCTCGGGGCGTCGCCCCAGTCAATCCCGGTACGGTTATTACCACGACTGTTTAATTGATTTGTGCGGCACACAAGCGCCGGTTTCGGCTGAAATTTGGGCAACATGGCCCGAGACGTGCCTGGAACCAAGTTCAATCGTCAAGAAAAATATTCAAAATTGCCTTCATTGTCCCTTTAAGGTACAACAGTAGCAGCATAACCAGTCAAGCTTTTTTTAAAGTTTTTTCACAGCTAAATCAGCATTGTCATGATGTTGGCACGAAATGCTGGCACAGACAATTGAAATACTAACAGAGGAAGTATGTCGTAGTATTGAATTCTGTTCTTAAAATTTATTAGTTGCAGCAAGTTTCTTTATCAACCATTATCTTAGTTTTCATATTTTGACTGAACATGCATTCATCCCTTTGTTTCACCCAATTTTAAGCAACCTTGAGGCAGCACGTCTTCAGCATTGAATGGTAGTCGAGCTCGAGGCTTTTTATGTGCAGTGCTCTTTCACAGCTTACACTAGTTCGCAAGTAGCAGAAACCGAAGGACTTCTTATTTTACCGACAGACAAGCAACGCAACGACATAGCACGAGCCCTTCGCAACAACGTCACAGACTACCTTAGTACTGGGACTGCAGTTAAACACTTAAACAAGTTGGTCAGTTATTCAGAAAATTGTCCAAACCACTAGTTTATGATGCCCAGTTTCGTGTAACGCCGAAAAGGCAGGAAAAACTGCACTCACCTTGCAGATGGTGACAGGCTCAAGAGAAGACAACAAATGACATCCGGCAGCAAAGTGCAACAGCTGCGGCGTCAAAACAATGTCCACGGATGGACGTCGCCACCGATACCCCAGACAAAGGCAAGCCTCTCCAGTGGACAACCAGCTCGGATCCATCCATCTGCATCAGAGAAAGTAGTCAGTCCAAACACAGAGCGCCGCCAAGCACCCAATCAGACTGCCCATTCGTAATCACGTAATAATTAGGGTTCCAGGTTTTTGGGGATTTACTTTTTTCCGAATTCTGGGGCGTTTGTCGGGGTTTATTTTTGCCCACAAAATCGACATGTTTGCAGTATCAATTGTAAGGTGGAAAAAAAAAAATGATTGGGTTTGTCTGAACCTGAAGTTGAAGAAAACAGGGCACAAGATTCCCCAACCACCAGGGAAAATATGTGCGATACTTGCAAAACATCCCCGTAGCAGTAACAGAATTAAACAACATAAGGTTTCGAACAAAGAAGGAACCTCACAAACAGTTTGGAGGGGTCTGTGTCCCCGGGCAACACATAATAAAACTGCAAATAAAGTTGTTTTTTTTTTTTTTTTAAGTCTTAAACAGTTTAGATTTGGGGTTTCTCGGTTTTGATAAAAGTGGCTCGAGGGTTGATTTTCAGGGGTTTAGCGATATTTACCGCAAAAAAAGTATGCATTTCCCGGCATATGACACTTTGTTGCGTAGCAAATCTACCCTGGTTGGCAAAAAATGTTTTGCACACTGCTTTTTTTTATTATAAAAGGCACGCGAGGCTGCACAGGTAGCGTTATAGCCTCTCTCCAATGCCAAGGAAGCTCCTGCAGGTGTTCTGCATGTGTCTTTCCAAATCACCAAGTCTGTTAGTCACAAGGTAGGTTTTTACGGCCGCCTCTATGTTTCTGACAGATGCACAAACAAGCTCCCGCCAAATATTTCGACCAACCGATGAAACTCCAATACACTAGAGATATTTTCCCGTTTGCTTAGTTAGCATTCCCGGGACAGCTCGTTTATGAACAGTGAACTGAGCAATTAGACCGTCTGATTTACCCTTTTGCACGAAGCACAGGCTGATGTACAGGGTGATCTCGAGCGCTATTCGAACATAAAAAGGTTCGCACCACTAACCAATGAACAGAGTACATTGAAGCTTTGCACAAATGTGCACTTAGGTGGTGGATTTATCACACTCAGATTTTTTTGGTTTCAGGAAAAAAAATGATTAAGCCTAGAAAAACCTCTTTTTTTCCAATGCACAGAAAGGAAAATTGAGAAAAGAAAACCTTCTGGTTGATGCTGCTACTTACAGATGGCACAATTTAAAGCAAAAAATGGTAAAGCTTCTTTGAAATGAACACCCGAAAGCACATCCAGCGGATCCGAGCGTGCGTGCTACCATCTGTGAGTAGCAGCGTCAACCAGAAGATTTTTGCCGTTTTCCTTCCTGAACATAGAAAAAGTTTTCCTAGGTTTAATTTTTCATTTTCTTGAAAGCTACTCATAAAATTTGGGTATGATAAACAGAATTGAATTGGAACTACTATGATAGTCCCAGTGGCCACAATATCAAAGAGCAAATAGGCGTGAAAACCAGCTGTTGACATAGTAGTTATACCCGGACAGAGTAAAAAAATCATAATTAAAAAAAAAAAACATTATTCATCAGATTGATTTATTTGATTCAAATCATATTAATTTTATTTAAATTGCTCCAGCCATAAAATATAGCTTTTTACATTACGGATGAAACCAGCTGAACAATGAAGGAAGGAGAAACAGAAAAGACAACCGATCGCTGGACTACCAACTATTTCAATAAATCGTCCTCTTCTTCTATTACTTCTTCGTTCAGCTAACCCAGAACAGGTGGAACCAGCTGAACTAGTTCAGCTGGTTCCACTCGTAATGTACCATAACAAACTAGCACAACTCATCCCCGTAGAGAGCTTTTTAAACGCTAGATGTACGGGAAGTTCCCCAGAAAAGAGAACTGCGTTTTTCTGTCCAGGTAAATAAACTACCGTAAAATACCGGGCAAGCGCCCATTCAAACTTTGGAGATGATCGCAAAAAAAATGGGGGATGGGCGCTTGTCCGGTCATCAATTTTACATATAAATGTACTGTGCCTATTTTCTCAGATCTTACAAATTTGTTAATGGGCGCTTAATGTGGAATGGGCGGATGCGCGGTATATACATGCAGAAAGCTCAAACTGCGCGAGATTATGACGCTAGCGGTTGGGATAGAACGCGAAAGTTAGAGAATATGATGTGACCTGGATCAAAAGATAATTGAGAAAAAACTTAACTTTTTCTGCGAGCCGACGTCCACCTAAGCCTAATTTCGTGAAACAAGGAATGACAGTGTGGACACTTGTAGGATTAATATTAGTGAAAAACACTTATCAGCAAGAAAGGGGAGGACATTGTTTTCTTTCTTGCCGGCAATACTGTTTTCTTTCTTGCCTGCCCGGCCTGTTTGACGCCCTTTAAGGATTATTTCTGTTGAGATAATTTCCAAAAAGCCTTCGCGGTCTTAGCGAAAAACATCTGATCGGGTGCGGGGTAGAGGCCGAAGCCGACTCGTCCGTTCCTTTGCTTCAGTGCTGTGCAAAAAACAAGCTCTCCTCAAAATGTGCCCTGAAGAAGCAGACGCGGACGTTCCTCATGCGCTGCTCAACTACCAACATCGCTACGGCGTGACAATCGTGCGTATGTTACAGCATCCACATGCATGACTACAACACAGTTTCCATCCGAAATGCAGGATCACTGAACTGAACAACTCGAAAGATTAACAAAATGCATTATGTAAGCCGGCAAGGCTCGTAAAAGGTAGAGGTTATTCAGCGCGTTCGTAGTCCAGACGTTGGGTGGACACCCAGTCGGGATTCATATCGTTCATGAGAGTCGAAGGTTCACCTATACATTTAAAGACGTGCCTGTACTTGTGGCATTAAAAGCTGTAGCATCTGAGCTGCACAAACTTGCACCACCACCGAAACAGTAGGCTCATTCGTTAACTGCACCTCCTGCACCGTTCCAGAAAAATGTTGGGTGGTGTGCTTCCGGTCGAATCTCGATACACATACCGGAAGTACACTGCCCTACACTTCTCTGCACCGGTGCAAGAGGAGCAGGTAAATCGAACGAGCCCACCATCAACACAAGTGGGCTACGAACACCACAGAGATAAGGAACCTCGGCGACAAAGGTAAAAGCAAGGAGAGCAGCAGCGGTTGTCCGTGATCTACTAGGTTTGTCAGTCCTTGCAATGTGACGCAATCAGACACTGTAAAGCTGCCTTAGCCGCTGTGGCAAAGGACACAGAGTATGAATGTAAGGTTTCAGCAATTCGTGTCTTAAGGATGACATGTGTATTCCTCACCGGTAATGAAGCACCGACCACAGACACGGCTCTTGTCGAGGTTCTCCGAATCCCTACGGTGTATGCGCACAGACCAGAAGCTCCAGTGTTTCTCGGACAGCAGTTTTGTGCACTCGAACTGTCGGCGTATCACTTTCGGCAAACACGTCGTAATGGCGGCCGGCGAGCGGGAATATGGGAAGTGACGTCACATCCGCTGCCTTCGGGACGAGCTATTAGCTGGGAGGCTATGCAAGATGGCAAGACGAGGCAGGACGAAGGGACCGGGACATCACCGCCAGCTGCAATTGGTCGGCGCCACGCCACTGGCCAATCGCTGCAGGCGGCGACGTCCCGGTCCCTTCGTGCCACCCTCTCGCATAGCCCCTTGCTTGCCCATTTTTTCAAGAGTTACCTTTGTCTCCAATGCGGCCGACAGGTTTACGCCAGAGCACAGCCCCGTCAAAGATGGAGCAGTAACAAAAGGCAACAAAACGAAAAAAAAAAAACGCAGAAAGTAACAGTGATTATTTGACTCCTGCTGGAAAGGCTGTTGCCATAATACCTAGGATTGGTGGCCGAATGGGCTAACGCGTCTCAGCTCGGAGCGTGGCGCGAAAGCTTGCGCCGCAGAACCTCCTGGGTTCGATTCCCACCTCCCGCCCGTTTCGATCTGTATGAGTTTCGTACCAGCACGCGTTCGTGTAATCACTAATGCGCGATGCACGTTAAAAACGCCAGGTTAGCGGTTGTACTGCACTGGCTAAACTTCTCAAACACAGCTGAGCAACAGGCCAGCCGTTGAGGCGTACCCACTTTCAGACTGTCTAAACAAACAAACCATTTTTTTTTTTAGCATTTGTGTACGCGAAATGCCTATTAGTGCTGTTCTCGTGTGTACGAAACGGAAATGCGGGGACAGGTGAAAGAGTTTGTACGGGGAACGAGAGCTCGCCCTGCAGAACGTAGGATTGGGCTCGATCCCCGCCCCTGCCCGCTCCGCGCTGGGTGAGCGTCGTTCCGGCATGCGCTCGTGTAGTTGATACTGCGTCTCAACTTCTCACCTACAGCGTGAACCAGTGTTGCCCCTCTCAGCCAACGCCGAGGGATGCGAGGGGCTGCGATAATCGTACTGAGCTAGCGTACAGCATTTAAATTTCTTACCACGATGCGCCGCCGGCGTTCGAAGGAGAAACTCGATTGTTGCTGTCAGTAGAGCCATAGAGCGGCGTCGCGGAGACACTTGACAACGCTTCTTCGACGATTGCGTCACGACATCACACAGCACAGGACACGATGCCGGAGCACGGCGTACGCAGAGTAGACATTGGTGTCTAAAACAGCACAAGGGCAAGAAAAAAACAACCGAAGCCGCATACGAAATCCACGAGGAAAGGCTGACGGCAAACTCGCAGGCGGCGGGAAGTGGCGGGAAGCAAGGCAGGGGCTTGGCTTGGAATGGCCGTTTATCCGGCATGTTACCGGATGCCAGCAATCGACCATCAACCGGAAAAGAAACACGAACCGAAACCATTTCATTGAGGGACAGAACCAATATTTAGATTTCAGAATTAGCCGTAGAGTAAAGCAAGCAGGCAGAACCTATATCTTGACGGATAATAAAGCAGTAGTGCGACCATGCATAGCCCACATCAAAATCAGTGCATGTTTATGCGTGCTTTCTCACTCGACATAGAAGAATAAAGAATAAAACGTGCGGGGGTAGAGACATGGCACACGGTGGACAACCTAATTAAAGTACAAAAACACGCGTGTTTATAAGCAAGGGTTCTCGCGTAATTTGACCTCGTCAATGGTCGGAAGGAACTTCTTCAATCGCGCGAGAAAAGTACGCCGAAGCCCCGATCGGACATTTCAGCCACCCGCGTCCCACGGCGTACACTCGCACCTATTTCAGTCGGTGATGTGATCTAACATAAACAACAAAAATAAAAGGCAATGAAGAACGCTGGCTCATAAGGAAAACAAAATAGCTAGCCTAGCCTGAGTTTTCATGCGAAGATCCGGAAAGTGAGGCGCTAGTGCAGCTCGTCACCGGCCACCCTCGCTGGCCCCAGCGCTTTCGTGGCCGTTATCGTTGCTTCTGCGTACCGATTTATACTTAACATATCCGTAGAAGTAACTTCAGATGCTGAGAAATTCATAAGTAACCCGGCAGCATAGGGAAGCTTGGATCAAATTGATCTGGTTCAACACCGGCACACGCTGCCATAGGAGTCATGGTGCTGCGTCGGCTGCAAGCTACGAAATAAAAGTGAATATTGCCGGCTGTCCCTATTCGCACTCCGAGTGCGAATAATTTTGGATTCTTATCCGCGTTATCCGCACTAGACCTGTGCGCCGCCGCGCCGCGCCGCCGCCGCCGCCTGTTTTGCTCTCGCCGCTCTGCGCCGCCGCCGGAGTCCCCAGATTCAGCACGCCGCTGCCGCCGCCGCGCAATAAATGCGGCGCGCCGCCGGTGCCACTAAGATTTTTTTTTTTTTTGGAGGGGGGGGGGGGGGGGGCCTATGTGTGCGTAGTATTGGTGTTTTTTTTTTTTTTTTTTCTGCTCGAACCGGAACCGAACTGAACCGTAACCGGAACCTAACCGTTATTTTTAGCCGAACCGGAACTGAACCGAACCGAAATCTTCACCGCCATCTTGGAACTGAACCGGCACCGAACCGGAAAAAATATAATGGTAACCGGTTCAAAACGGTTCGAGGGTTGTTTTTTTTTTTTTTTCGCAGGATCACAAAACGAATATTTGGGAATAAAAATTGGCAGCTGTATTTTAATGTTTTGATCAAATCGCCATATGAAAAATTGCAATATATGTTAAATTGTTGGTTTTCGAGGCGCTTTTGATCACCTGACGTCATAGTGTCAATACATGCTGTCAAGTATGTCACATGACCCCGTGACGTCACGTGACTCACTGCGTCAAGTAGATTTAATTTGAGGAAGTTCCTAGATTCATTAAAGGGGCCCTCCAACAGTATTTGAGCGTCTACTTTTTTTTGCGGTTTCTCCACGCTAGTGGTCCCGGAAACCCAGTGGACAACGAAAGAGTTTAAAAATATTAGCGCATCATATTTTAATTTGACAACTCGGAAACACCTCCTCCGACGGTGGCGCCGCGTGGTGCCGAATGCGCGCGCATAACGGCACTCCCTTTCACTATACGTCACATTCACTGGGTTTCGTGATTGGCGAGAGCCGTCCCAGAAATTTTGAAGCGGAATAAAGTATATCACACGTTAACCGTCATTATTTCTCTAAAAAGTCGTTTTTATAGAGCTAATAAAGTTGCAAATTAAAGTTCAAAAAGAGCGAAAACAACGCCTTGTCGTTCATGCGCGCCTCTCAGCGGCGGAGTACCTCCTACTCGCCGAGGTGGCTCCGGTGGCGGAGTTGCGGGAGACGTACGGCGCGACGCCCAGCTCCGCACTCCTTTTTAAGAATTCGGCGCTCAAAATCTGATAAGCCCGGTAAATTCATCGATTCCAAAGCTACGATGGTTGCAGCGAGGCCTAATGGTCGACCGGGCCGACGGGCTATCAACCAAACTCGCGTCCAATTGGCCAACCGCTTTGCTCCAATCGCTAAACTGTTTCATTTTACGTCATGAAGCGCTATGTTTTGCTTATTTAAAGTTGTTTTCTGCAATATTTAATTTGCTATTAACTCACAAAATATTGCGAATTTCTGTAATATTTTTTTTCCTCGGTGTTCCTGCTTTCATGAAGCTCCGTTTCAGCGCGAACTTCAAACCAGTCAAGAAATTGTTGGTGGGCCCCTTTAAAGGGGCCATGAAACGAATTTTGGGCTGGGATGAATGATTTTAAATTGGGACTTTATATACTAATCGCATGTCGATTAGTTGGCCAAAAGAAAGAGGGTAAAAAGCCAAAAGCCAGCTTTTCGGTACGAACATTTGAAAATATAGCGGACTATTTTGTACCTTCTTTCCTTCGAAAGCTCTCCGCCTTTTCACTATGATACATCCGCGGTTCCCAAAGCACGTCAGCGGTGCCAACCTGACGTCAGCCGAGCCCAGCTCACGCATTAGACACGAGAACTGCGTCACTCGGACGTAGGCGCTCGTCAACAATCAATCCGTCAACGAATATTTGGATTCGCGTTCGTGGCCAATGAGTGCCCTGACCGAACTTATCGTCACCCGGGAATGACAAGTTTTATGGTGTGCATAAAAAGCACGGTGGAAGCTATACTTCGTCTCACCCTAGCATGGACGAACCGCAAAGGTTGTGCTAGCGCGAGCGGCCAGCCTTGACTGCCTTGACTAGAGCACTTGCTGCACGAGCGCTTGTGCAGCCGCCGCGGCTTCATTCAAAGTGACTAGCTCGCGTTTTTAGCAAGCGCGGCTAACAATAGTCCATACTAAGGTGAGACGAAGTTTATATACTTCGTTTCACTTTATCTGCGAGAGAAGCCAAGGCTAGAAGCGCGAGACCAGCGCTTTTTGCGTTTCTCCCCAGCTCGCGCGCTCGGGCAAAGCCTGAAGGCACGGAGCTTCCATGCTCGCGCTTCCAGCTTTGCCTTCGCTCGCACATAAGATGAAACGAAGTATAGGCCCGTAGCTCTCAAGTTTTGAGCAGCGCTCCAGCCGAGCAAAATATAATATTTGGCTCGCGTTTCGAACATGCGTCAACACGCTTCCCCACTACAGTTTTTTTTTACTCCGTTCCATTCTGAGTGCCAGCGTAGCAGAGGCTACAAGAGCGAGCTCCGAGCTTCCAGTGTCCCTGCCAAGCACGCGCGCTCGTACAGTGCGAGCATCGTTCAGGGGAACATGCTTTAGCAAGTAGCTTCGGTTTCGCTATCAAGTAAAGTGAAACATACGGGCTCACGGAAGCCATGAAAGAAAGCAACAAAAAAAAAATAAAGCTGAAAGGAATGTTTAATGGAACGCTGAGGCCGCGAGCTGCATAATTCTTTTTTTTTTAGTTTCTTTTTTGTATACGTTTTGTTATCGCGCGTCTACAGATGCTGACAGATGTTTGCATTCGAACGCGGCACGTGCGAAATCGAACGTTAAAGCGCCGCCTGGGTGGTGCTGCCATCATAACATGGTCGCGTCTTGCGGACGCGCTCGCGCCCCCTGCCCGAGAGCAACGGGTCTATAGGAGTCAACGCACCGGTGCCGAAGAATGTCACAACGACATGATTTCACAATTTGCGTTTGAGTTTGAGGATTAAAGCTAAGGAGGAAGAAGTAGAAATATCGTTTCATGACCCCTTTAACCTTGATGACAGCGTGACGCAACATGATATCACGACTTCGCACCAACGTTACTAGATTACCTCAGTTGTGGAACTCCCGCGGAGGGGGGTACCCCCCCCCTCACTCACCTCAATCCGCCTAGTGTCGTTCGAAGCGCCATCTGTATTTTCGTTTCATAACTGTGCATTCTAAAGAGCACTGCTGAAGCGCCAAATGGCGATCACAACGCCACCATTTCTCCCGCAGCGGTCACTCGAGGAACTGCACGTGACATCTATTTTTAGCTTCAATCGGGTTACAGGGGTTCCACCCCCGTCTCCCTTGCGGACTCGCCGCGAAATACACCCCACAGTTAAAATGCGCCTAGGTCGGGACGCGCTACCTGAAATCCGCGCTGAGGCATGGTTGTATAAAAACAATATTAATTGAGCTGCAAAACCTTGAAAACTAAAAATTTTAGAAAACATCACCCGCCCCATTTTTGTACTAATCTCCAATAAAAGTTACTACAAAAAGAGTTTTTTCGTTGGTTTTTACGTTTCGAGTGACGTTGAAATGAACGTATCCCGATTCAGTTACCAAAGCAGCCGTCCGGCGGCGCGTCGAGCGAATCTGGGCGAGTCGTGGTGAGTGAGGGGGGGTACTGTTCGTGCATGCAGCGTCTATGAACAGTTCCGTAACTGAGTTAAGGCTGGTTCACACACTTGCAACGATTACGTTGGCATGCGACCGAAACGACCGTAACGACAAAAACACCGCAACAACCGTGGCTCATGGATTACTTCGCGAAGCTACCCCTTGCATCACTTGCCATGCTGTGTTCGGCGAACGCTTGTCCCGGTGACTTTGTCGTTACGGTCGTTTCGGTTGCATGCGAACGCAACCAACGCAGATGTGTGAACCAGCCTTGAATCTAATAACGTTGCTTCGCACCGAGAGTCACGAGACAGCGTGACGTAAGCGATTTTTATAACACCGAGTCGAGTGCTTGGGTTCATGACAATCAGCATCGCCAAACCTTTGGGTAAGGGCTCGTGATCAATTAAAGATGATGATAGCCCGCTGCAGAGCCTCCCAAAGCCGCTTGTTCTAAATGCGAGATGAGGAGGGGACAGCTGTTTCTTTCCTTTCTTTTTTCTTCATCTGCTATGACGCGGAGGGGAAGACTAATGGGTGTTTTCGCAAGCTATCAACGTCAGGGATTACTTCTTAAAGGACACATGCAAAGAAAAAAAAAACATTTTTTTTTTAAACAGCTTAGATGGAAAAAGGATATTATAAAACGATTTTACAACGAAGAAAAACAATTTTTAGAGCTATATTTACGGCGCTATACGAATTTGTAGTTGGCGCCCGCTGGAGCCGCCGCTGGTCACGTGGTAGGCCCGCGCGCCGCCGCCCTACGTCGCCGGAGCCGTAAAGCGACGCCGCCGCCGCACTCTGAGCGTTGTGCGAACGCCGCTTCAACGCGTTTCTCCACGCCGCCGTCGCCGCTGCCACACAAGTTCGTCTGGTTCGGGGCGCCGCCGCCGTCATCTGACCGGCGCACAGGTCGATCACGTCTGCTTGCGCTTTTTCAGGAGTTCCTTTTGGCTCTAAAAGTTACTTATTCATCTTAGTTTTTAGTTATACTTCAAACAAAGATGAATAAGTTACTTTTAGAGGCCATAGGAAGCTTCCGAAAGACCGCGAGCACCACGTGACAAATATGGGCCCGTCACGTGATAAATAAGGGCCACTTTTCCGCGGCGCCCGTGGGCACCAACTACAAATTCGTATGGGAAGCGAGCATGCCGGCCACGTCGCGGCGGTCGCCTATTGTTTGCCGCATCAATTGTTGTGGCTTTCTAAGAGCGGAATAGCTACCTTGGAAATTACAGCGCTAACCCGCTACAACGCACAACCAACGCAGCGACTGGGAGAAGTTCCAAGGAAGTTCCCCGATGAAACGGACCCGTTTGCCGCTAGGGGCGCCCTGGTCGGGGCCTGAATTAGATGTGCAAGGTTCTGGGAAGCGAGCATGTCGGCCACGTCGCGGCGGTCGCCTATTGTTTGTCGCATCAATTGTTGTGGCTTTCTTAGAGCGGAATAGCTACCTTGGAAATTACAGCGCTAACCCGCTACAACGCACAACCAACGCAGCGACTGCCAGAAGTTCCAATGAGGTTCCCCGATGAAACGGACCCGTTTGCCGCTAGGGGCGCCCTGGTCGGGGCCTGAATTAGATGTGCACGGTTCCTATAGCGCCGTAAATATAGCTCTAAAAATTTTTTTTTCTGCTTTGTAAAATCGTTTTATGACATCCTTTTTCCATCTAAGCTGTTTAAAAAAAAATGTTTTTTTCCTTTGCATGTGTCCTTTAAAGGACACATGCAAAGGAAAAAAAACATTTTTTTAAACAGCTTAGATGGAAAAAGGATGTCATAAAACGATTTTACAACGAAGAAAAAAATTTTAGAGCTATATTTACGGCGCTATACGAATTTCTAGTTGGCACGAAAAAGTGGCCCTTATGTATCACGTGACTGGCCCTTATTTATCACGTGGTGCTTGCGCTCTTTCGGAAGCTTCCTATGGCCTCTAAAAGTAACTTATTTATCTTTGTTCGAACTATAACAAAAAAAAAAACTAAGATTAATAAGTAACTTTTAGTGCCCAAAGGAAACTCCTGAAAAAGCGCAAGCAGACGTGACATACCTGTGCGCCGGTCAGATGACGGCGGCGGCACCCCGAAGCAGACGAACTTGTGCGGCGGCGGCGGCGGCACCCCGAAGCAGACGAACTTGTGCGGCGGCGGCGATGGCCGCGTTGAAGCGGCGTCGCACAACGCTCAGCGTGCGGCGGCGGCGTGACTTTGCGGCGGCGGCGACGGAGCGCGGCGGCGCGCGGGCCTACCACGTGACCAGCGGCGGCTCCCGCGGGCGCCCACTACAAATTGATTTTGCGCCGTAAATATAGCTCTAAATTTTTTTCCTTCGCTGTAAATTCTTTTTATAATATTCTTTTTCCATCTAGCCTGTTTAAAAACAAAGTTTTTTTTTCCTTTGCATGTGTCCTTTAACAGTAGACAAAAAAAAAAAACAGTAGGCAAAAACGGTAGACAAAAAAAAAAAATGTTGCACGGCCAATTCTACCAGGCACCCAAAGATGTTTTCGTTGTTGCTGAACTGCCTCGGAAGATGTCCCCGAAAATAGAAGTATTGAAGGGACTAAATGTGACTTTTTAATACATAGACTACGTGTGTGTAGGGGAGGGATTCCTCGAAGAAACAAAAAAGATAATACTGGCATCAGAGGGACAGCCGAACGTTGGCAACCGCTTTAAGTGTCACGCGAGCGTTGTTCTCAAGTTAGTGCCCAAGTTTCGACCACCTCTGTATTTTGCTTGAAGGTACCATGAAACGATTTTTCTACCTTCATTAAATGCTACTTAGAGACTCCCTAACGTTAATAACTGAATAAAGTTGCCGTAGCTCTTCTTTCTAGGCAATGGCAGTCGCCAAAAAAATGAGAGAAATATGAGCATGGTTCATCCTCTCAACTTGGAGCCAGAGCGGCCACGTGGCCTGGTGCCTATCTTGTTCCGTTAACGTATATCACAGAGGTGGCCAGGCTGTCCCGGCATAAGAGCCGCAAACCCCCCCCCCCCCCCAGTTCCGACCCCCCCCCCCCCCCGCGGCATAAGAGCCGCGGGGGGGGGGGGGGGGGGTCGGAACTACTTTTAACCTATCCGAGTCAAAAGCAGCCGAACTGTACGTAAGGTAGCCAGCAGTAGCTCAAGACTACCAACCGCTATCTGTCTCGATTTAAAACGCGTTCCATTTCTCTTTTTGGGGACGTGCTCGTGTGACCGGGGGGGGGGGGGGGGAGAGAGGGGTGTAGGGATTGGTAGGGGACGGAGCCACGAGCCTCACTTTAACACGCGAAGAGCCGCAGCTTGGCCACCCCTGGTATATCCACGGCCGGACTGGAAGCGCGCGCTCTCTTTCTCTTCTTACGGCCTTTGCGATCGCCCGGGAGTCAATGGCATTTTTTCTCCGTATGTAATTCACTTGCTTGCCGCCAGGGGCGCAACCACCTCACCCCACTTCACCCCACTCGGAGACTTCCTTCGAGCTGCTTTGCGCTGGTGTTAGAGCTTCGTAGGTTGTTGTTTTGGCAACGGTTTATTGAACTTTGCTCCGATTTAAGTCACTCTACCGACAGGCAGTGTCGTCAGCAATCCTGAGTTGGCCAGGGGGCATTGACAAAAGTCACTCAAAGCGCTTGGCTGGTTTAATTTGCAACAAGTTCCTCAGAATTCTGATTAACCATGGAAAGACGGTCACGGACAGAAACGAAAAATCAGCTGGATATGTGCACAAGCCCCCGAGGAAGCACTTTAGGCTGCAATATGCACTGTGCGAAAATTGTACAGACTACTATAGACCTTTTTCGCATAACCTCAAACCAGCCAGTAACTGACGTACCCTCGACCTGGTGCATTTTTGGATTGCCCGCTGACACAGGGTATGCAACCGCCAAGGGTATGGGCGAAAAGGCCTAAAAACGGACGTCGTGCATGAGGTAGTTCCGAGTGCTCCTTTTTACCGTGCTGCAATTTCCGAAAATCTACGGTTGTCTGGCTACCACTGCGTGGTAGTCGGATGGATAATTAATTTTAAAAAGAATAAGAATAATAGCAGAAAGTGTGCCATGAGCACAAGAAGCTGCAGCGCGAGTGTGGCTGCAATGTTATCAAGCTTCGCATTTTCCCCAAGAATCCTTATTTATGAAGTCAGTCGATTGCGAGCTGGAATCGCGAGAGATTCGTATCAGACTCAACGTCACGTTTAAGCTCACGACCACTTCGTCTACGACAAGAGGACCGATTTTAATTCCCGGTGCAGGTGGTCAAATTAGGTTATCACTGCAAGCCCCACGGTATGTGAAAGGCATGAAAAAGTCTACATGCCACCACTCACGATGGAGCTATCAAATGCCGAGAGCTTACCTGCATAGACTATATTAAACTGCTCATATATTCTTCGCTGTGGAAACTCAATCAAAACACCCCACCGTCTTCGTCGTCGTTCTCTCGAGGAGGCAAGGTGATGGCCTGTATGTAGCCACCTGGATTCAACCGGACAACCTCCAACCAAGTTATTGCAGCCCACCATAGCCAAGTCTAGCCAAGTTCCCCCCATACCCACACCGTTGCCTACACAGATAGGTTTGCTGCCAGAACTAGCCGGTATTTCTTTTTCTAAACCGCTAGACGGCGTCGTCGGCGCCGCAATTCTCAAGATGTCGGCGCTGTTAAAGAAAAGGTCTATACTCTGTTTCACCTTATGACGTACCGCAAGGAAGGCTACAAGCGCGAGCTCCTCGCTCTAGGGCACATCTCGGCGGCACAAGCTCTCGTGCATTAAGGCCAGCTGCCAATGCTGTGAGCTCGCGCCTCTAGCCTTCGCTGCGGTACAACAGAAGATAGACCGACACGCTGTTTACAAACAAGTGCGCGTTTGCCCACACAAGGTGTGGGCACTGCGCGTGCGCAGAAACCGAATTCGCGCGAAGGGAAGCGTGTGCGCATGCGCAGTGCCGTCAACAGCGCCACCGCAGATGCGTGACGTCAGGGCCGCGTGTTGGTCTATACACCTTTTTTGTTTAGCCTCGCACCCAGCCACGTTGTCCCCATATATCCGGTATGCGTTCCGAAAAAAAGCAAGAGATTACAACCTCAAACAATTAAAAAAGTGTAGAAGGGTCAAAACAAGAACGACTGAAGGTTGCAATTAAAATGTTAACACGTTCTACTGACGAGGCGAGAAGAAAGCGATGTTTTCACGCATACCGGAAGTTCCAGAATTGAAGATGTCGGCGTTCACGTAGAAAGGGTGTATACCCCTCGTCTAGAGCAGCTGACCGACTTCATGTGTGGCCTATGAAATGATGATGCAGACCACGGCAATAGATAGATTGGGCCTGCTTACATTTCACGAGAGTATACGAATTATTTGTCATTTAAAGTTCTTCCACGTAGAAGGGGTCCGTCTCTTCCTGTTCTTGAGTTGCAACCGAAGTCCTCGGGGTAAAGACGAGTATAGTTTTTCCGCAATTGCATTCGCTGTCTCTACTTACTACTTTTTACTCCCGAATCTCTCGGAGATGTGCGTCAAATATTCACTGTTTTGGGCTCATCAGAAGCGCATTAGATAGTGGCCGAGGGTCTAAACGTAAGGATCAGGTGTCAAGGGCTATAAAAATCTCGGCCGCAAGTTGCCACAGCGCTGAGATACACTGTCAGACGCGCTCCGTGCAAACGGCAAAGGGTAGCCCAGGGGTTAGAGTTCCTGTATAGGCTCCCTACGGGAGCCAGAGTTGCGCGTTCATGCATGGCATGTGGATTCAGCTCCTCACGTGACTGAATTCGGCGAATAGCAGCGCCGCGCGTTCGAGGCGCGCGGCGAGCTCAAAAGCCGGGGAACGTACGCCGGGGCGCGTGCAACGTCTACTTTGCTGCACGACACTTGATACGGCTCCTCACGTGATCGGATCTCTGCGAATAGCGGCGAGGGCGGCACGGGGCACGTGGAATCAAACGCGCAACTCTGGCTCCCGTAGGGAGCCTATAGACCTTTTCATCCTCCTCCGCATGGGCGCTGCCATCTTGGAATCACGTGACGCGGCAGCCATTAGGTTGCTTCAACTTGCTGCTCCGCTCTCCCCTCCGCGCCTTGGCGGATGCGTTGTATTCGTGTTTTTCGTCGCGTTTCACCGCGCTTTCCTGCCTTACTTCGGAAACTGTAGTCCGATACGTCTACTCGACGACTAAAACTTCACGAGGGCTCAAAGGTTCTTATGACAACTGAGGTTTGCTTAGTAATAGTGGCGGAACATTCCCAGTAAAAAGCGCGAATATTTATATCGCGCATTTAGGATCGGAAGGCATCAAGAATAGTCAGCGCAAGGAGACCATCTGTATTTCCTGAAAGTATCGTTCTTTGTATTCATAATATATCGAAAACAGATTATTTTCAGTGTGTGAGGAAACTCGCGGAGGAGATAGACAACAAACGTTTAACTTTTATGTTATCTGAGGCTAGAAGAAATGATATGTCAACATCAGGCAATTTGTTTGTTCATTATATCACACCTACATGTGTATGAGGTTCTCAATATTTTTTTGCGACGTAAACATTCGGTTGGTCGGTTTACTTATGAAGTTTAAGAAATTGTATACCGTGCTCGCTCCCATTTCGACAGTCATTTAAGTGATTTATTGCTTATATTTTGATAACCAGTGCCATCCACTTAATTTATTTGAACACAAAGGTTGTGACTTCCCGCGTAAGAAACTTCCACAGACAATTAACAGTAGCGAGTTTTACAATAGCATGCACAAAGAAATAACGTCGTTTCTATTAGCAAATCGAGAACGCGGTTTGGGTTCGGCGCATGCAAACTAATGACGACGCTTTTTTTTTTTTCATGCCATGTTTTAATTTTTGTTAGTACCTGGTGTCCGCTATATTTGACGCCGAAAAAAAAGAAAAGAAAAAAGAGCCGTCTGCATAACACTCACTTGGGTCCAGGATCGTCGATGGTGAATAGACGTTTACTTTTGGTGACTGGCGACGCCGAAATTTACAATGTGAATCTATTCAAACAAATAAATATTTGCTCACACAGGTCCGTGAAGTGGTGCCTCACTAAAATTCAGCCAAACTTTCCGAGGTATTTCTCCTCCTGCGCGCTTTAATTGAATTTGGCCAATTTTATGAAAGACAGGTACCGGATTTACTTTGACAGGCCTGTCACTTATATCATATATTGAGTAAGCAGATGTTCATAAACGAATAATTTATTTCGTAGGGCCAATATCGCCAAATGCTGCTTATGAGTACTTCAGCAGGGTTGATAATTTCAGAAATGTCCTACTCGGCCTGTCAAAACATGCTCGAGTACTGAATTAAAAAAAAAAAAAAAGAGGCCGAGAAGATACTACTTGTTTATAAAATTATCGGCGTCGTTACACGATACGTTTTTAGTCTCCGAAGTTCACTGAAAATTGGGTGCGCATGAAAACCAAACAGGGACTAGAAAACTCGCGAGTTCATCTGTTCTGGCCGATTCAGCACATTGCTAATCAAGCTGTCGATATGCTTCTTTACATTCACGTGTTAGTCTCTTCATTAGTTTTTTCTGGAAACTGGTGTCATCGGGTACGGCCGCAGACGATGATAATCTTCTCTGTGCATCAGTCAGGCGTTTCGCAACCGACCGTAATCAGATGCATCAAAAGAGTTGGTGAAAAAAAATAAACGCAATTCAGGCTAAAATACACCTCGTTGTCCTCAAAGGGACTCAATACCATTGTTTAATTAGCTGTGTGCTAGAAGGAAAATAGTCGTATCACAAAATTAAGCAAAAACAACGCAAAACAGCAACATAGCCGCGCTCACGTTGAAAACGAAACCAACCAAATTGAAGCAACAAGGCCCGTGCACACTTGCGACAGTCGCTGGAGCGACCAGCGACTAGCGACTAGGTTTTGGTCGCGCAGCGACCAAAACAGGTCGGTAGCGACCGATTTTGAGCAGTCGCTCCCCGACCGATTTCTCAAGTCGCAAAACCGAGTCGCTGGACGGCGGAGCCAATCAGAGTCTCGCAGGAAGTGATACGTGCGTTTGTTTACATCCGGCACTGCTTCCCGCGGGAAATAGCGACGCGCGTACGGCTGCGGTCACTGGCATAGAGTTCTCCGCGGAAGCTCTTATTAATGCTGTCAAAGACTATTTGTTTCTTTACAATAAGCGGCACCCCGACCACAAAGAACGGGGAAAAAGCTGCAGGCCTGGAACGAGATCGGCGACATTTTCGGCATAGCAGGTACGTACACCCGTGAGCTATATGAAGGTGAACAGCCCTCCTCTTGTTTTTGACGCTCCTGCAAGTTTTGGAACAAGCTGTTCCAGAAGAGGGCTAGAACGCAAAGTTTAGACCCTTGGCCACGTACCATTTGAGACGTTGAGAGTTAATATAGCTTTAGGGAGCCGTAAAACAGGCAAGAAACCAGGTAAGGTGTTCACCTTCATATTGCCGGCGGGTGTGCAATATCACAGTTGACGGAGCGCACGTATACGTTCCGAAGCACCATTACGTTTTTATTTGTTTTTTCCTGCCGGCACCTTTGATCAGAAAAACCTTTCAGCCGGCTCGAAAAGGTGTTGATTATTATCTGTTAAGTTGGCAGCGAGCCTGGCGACTCGTCGGTCGCTCAATCACGTGTGAACACTGATGGTCGCCAGTCGCTTGTCGCTAGTCGCTCCAGCGACTGTCCCAAGTCGCAAGTGTGAACGAGCCTTAATGGAGCCGAGTGTGTCAGCGCCCTCTATCCGCCGCTGAGGCAACTACTAAAATGAAAAAGGTCTATACAGGAACTCTACCAGGGGTTAGAGTAACTGTACAGGAAGCGGAGCATATACAGTTACTCTACCAGGGTAGAGTAACTGTATAGGCTCTGCTTGCAGAGCCAGAGTATCGCGTTCCTTTTCCTTTCGCCGCCATCTCCGTATTGGCGGAGGAGTGGTCACGTGGGCAGAAGTGGAGCCGATCTTCGTGCGGGAAAGCGGCCTTCCAGAGCGCAGAGTTTCGGGGGAACATATTTTCCGCTTTGCGTTCGAAAAATTTAGATCCTAGACTAAAATTGAACGAGCCGAAGGCTTGCTAAGTCATTGAACATTATGTGCATCAACTGGGTACAGTACAATCCTGTTTTTTATAACGCGAGCGATGTTTTAGGACATCCGTTTCCAAGGTGTGTGAAGCAGACGACACGGACGATGATCGCGTTGCTCGCGTCTGCGGCTCTCGCGGAGTGATACGCGATACGCGACAGGCACATCCGGCCATCTTGGCGAGTCGGCGAGCTCTCGTTCGAAAGCGAGGGGACGGCGTTTTCGTTAGCCGCTGCGTCATTTACCGCAATGAATTTTGCATGCGCATAAAAGAGCCCCGTGAAAATGACAGGCTGCAGTGTTACGAAGTGCAGGAATCGAGCGGACAGCGACAAGAGCTTGTACCGGATTCCGACGGCGAGACACTCGAATTCGCAAAATGGCAAGAACTTTAGATAAAAAAGAAGAAAAAAAAGATGTGCACAATTTTAGCATGAAAGTGCGGGTGCTCGACTTTACTCAGATTCGCATATAATTGGGACACACAACGGTAAAGCACTGCTCAGTCTACCAAAAACCAAATAAACTGTGCTAAAAAAAAAAAAAAAAAAAAAAGATCACAGGTTGAGCAGCGGCAGCCGCTCTTCGATTAAACACAAGGGGAAAATAAGGAGGCCTGCGTTCTTTTGCGTCTTGCGATCGCTCGAGGGGAAAGGTCCTCCAAAAGTTGGGCAGACAGCGGGCTCACGATGCTATATGCGCCCCGGCAACCACGACTTGACGACGTCACTTCACACGCTACCCGCGGGACCCGCGGGTGCGATTTCTGCGATCGAGAGGGAAACAGGAAACGACGGGACAACGATCACGCGCATGCACGGCTCGTCGTCGCACGCCGCACTATTTTCCTTCCGCAGCGCGCCGCAGCACGCCACAGCACGCCGCCTCGCGTCTGCGCCTTCTGCCCCTGCAAAAACCGACCGTGGCTTCCCGCAGTGCTTGGCTCCAGAATGGCACCATTGCGGTACTCTGCTCCGCAAGCGGAGCATTCTACCAGGGGTGAGGTGACAGCGCCCCCCGCGAGTTGCGGCGGGAGGTGGCGATTGCCTCAATTGCAAAGGCCGTAAGAAGAGAAAGAGAGCGCGCGCTTCCAGTCCGGCCGTGGTATATCATATATACCCACGTGCTGCGGTTGGAAGAAAACGCGTACTGAGCTCTGGGCATTGTTAGAGTTTGGCTATTTTCATCACCGCAGTGGTTGGACACGAGTCACTGCCCGAATGACCGCCGAGGCATTGATTGTTACGAGCCGAAGTCCAGTGCTGACGCAGTTCTCGTGTCCAATCCATGAGCCCGAGCGTGTCCAATCCAACCCGACTGTCGTCGGGCGGGTGATTTCGATCCCACAATCACGTCATCAGTCTTTGCGAAGGCAAGACTAAAAGAAATAGTCTCATTATATCCTCGCAATTTCACCGCGTCAAAGAAGTTTACGAATCAGTGGCGGTCTGTGCGAGTATACTTGGGCCTGACTAGGATAAGTACGCCTCTGCAAAGTCATGAACATTCCAACCCGACATTGTTTTAGGACCCCTTTAAACTTGACGGTGTGCAAAATAAAAGCAATGAAGGGTTACTGTTAACAAGTGACAAATATAATTGTCGAATAAACACACCCAAACGAAAGAGGCAATTCCTCAGGAATACAAAACATTCTCTGGAAAAGCAACAAAACAAAAAAGAGGTGGGGGGGGGGGGTAGTTTTAAAAACATACTGTGTTGTAAAGGTTCTTCCGCCCCGCATCTTCGGCGCAGACCAGAAAGCGTACGTGGCCCCGGAATCCAATTTGTTTGCAAAAACAGTCTTGCCAAAAAGCGCGCTTTTGTCGTGCCAGACGCTCGCGCCGTTCCTCACCACGATGCACTAACAATAAGTATTCGTGCCTCTCAAATACTTGGCTTTCACTGAGCCCGAACCTCCTGCAGCTTGCAATCTGCATCATCCAATTTGATTTTCTTAGCAAGGACAATTCGTAATGACTACCAGCATATAGTGTGATGACGTCACGTGAGTACCATGTTAAACAGTTCAACTTTCTGGTGAAATGCGATATTCACAACACTAGCAAAAGATGTCCAAATTGTAAAGTTGTGCAGTATTTATAGCAGTCTTGGATCATATACGGCAGCCTAGAGAAACGTTAGAGCACATGACTGATAAAGCACAGTGTTGTAAAGTGAGGACCCAAACAAGTGCACGTAAAACCGAATATAACATTAGCCTCCCGAGGCAGTATTTCGCGAAGTTTCGAGCTCACGCAAGGTGATGAAATGTGATTTGTATTAGGACTTTAAGAATCTTTGTCTGTCCTTCGCGCTATTTATGTATAATTAGGAATATCATTGCATGCATCTTTATGCATCTCTTTTTGCAGTAAAGCGTTCTGTAAGGGATTATTAAAAAATACCATTTATAATCTCTCTTTTTCTGCACATTTCGTGTACTTGCCTTCCGACCTGTTATGTGAGCACAAAGTCATTTTTGGCATACCCAGCAACCCGATGTTTCACACCGCTAATTAGTGAACAAAATAACACGTTTACTCAGACTCAACAGCTGGCGTAGTTTCGAGAATCATCCTCCCGTGTCGGTTTCAAGCGGTTATGTGAACTTTATAAAGTAAAAATTATTGATGATAATAAAATGTATATGTACTGACTGAAGATTCGACAACATAAATAAAGGGCCGGTCACCCCAAAGCAATGCACCCCCAAATTATCTGAAAGATGCCCTGCAAATCTTTTCCGGCGTTTTTATCCTCGACAGGCACGTTGTAAGTGATTTGGGAGAGCATTACAGAAATTTCTGATTTTGAAGCTAATTTAGGTAACTATGTGGCCACCTAGCCTAGCTATAGTACTTGCAACTGGATGGATGGATGAATCCGGCTGAGCCCTTTGGATCGAACTGTAGCTTACGCCACCTAGCCATTTTGTCTTACCATTTAAGCTTAGAATATTTAAATATGAAAACTATATTCACTCCGCACTGAAAAGCAAGTGAGGCGATAAAACCCCCTTGCCATCAGTTAATAAGAAAATACAAAGTTTTCTCTCGCTTTCTGCCACCATTCACTTGATCTTTGCTTGGTAATCTCTACTGTCTTGAAATCCACTTTTCCTTCGCTGTCTCTAA
This sequence comes from Ixodes persulcatus, assembly GCA_013358835.2. Taxonomy (NCBI): domain Eukaryota; kingdom Metazoa; phylum Arthropoda; class Arachnida; order Ixodida; family Ixodidae; genus Ixodes; species Ixodes persulcatus. Next base: position 23,704 of record JABSTQ010010975.1, on the reverse strand, counting down.
AACCCAATGACTTTACAAATCTACGTTGTCTTCGGTAGGCATAGGGTGAAGCCCTTTACAGTAGAGTATCAATAGTTCAGCCGTCTCATACTCCTCTCCACAAACAGCGCACACTGTATCCATTTCCTGGTACTTCGCTCTGTATGTTCTGGTTCGCAAAACACCCCTCCTTGCCTCAAACAACAATGAGCTCCCCCTAGAATTGTCATAAATACTTTCTTTGTCAATAACTGTTTTGTTTAATCTATAGCTTTCCAGAGCCGTCTTTGTCTGCATTCCCTCTAGCCACTGATCTCTTTCCGTGGCGTTAACTTTCTTGTTAACTGAGACCTGCTCTTCCGTAACCCCACTATAGCCTAAAAACTTTCCTCTTAATTTCCTAGTGCGCTGTCTCCACTTTGTGTCTATACTCCTCATGTATAAATAGCTGAAAACCTTTCGTGCCCATTGCTCCCCATCCATTTGCCTCAACCGATCCTCAAATTCTATCTTGCTCACAGCTTCCTTGCCCTCAAATAACGCCCATCCCATGTCTCCTTGTACTCCCTGGTTTGGTGTTTTGCAATGTGCCCCCAAAGCCAGCCTACCTACTCCGCGCTGTTTTATTTCTAGTCTTGCATGCGCTTCGGATTTCATGCATAGCACTGCGTTTCCAAATGTCAAGCCAGGCACCATGACCCCTTTCCCAATCTCTCTCACCACCTCATACCTGTTGTAATTCCAAGTGCTCTATTTTTCATTACAGCTGCATTACTGTTGCCCTTACCTATTATATACTTTTCTTGCTCCGAGATATTCTGCACCATCACATATCCATACTCCTAGATACTTGTATTTACTAGCTCAATCAACTGTAATGATCTGTATCTTCAGCCTCTCAACTTCATAATTGTTAAAAATCATGACTGCTGATTTTTCACTACTGAATTCTAAACCTAATCCTCTCCTTCCCTACCACAGATGCTCATTGATTCCTGCAAATCTATCATGTTGTTAGCCATTAGTACGATATCATCCGCATACATCAATCCTGGTAAGGATTGCTGAATTATTGCTACTCTGCTTGACCCTGCCATCTGGTGGCAAGCGAGTTAACCTTCTTTCACGCCACGCGATAAACAGCGGCCACAGCGGCTTCGAGTTTGTTCTTTTGAGAGCGTCTTTGGGTTTCGCGGTTTGGTTTGCCATTCCTCCGTGATGTGCGGTTGACGAAGGAATTGTGACTCGAGGAACACCAAAGGTAAGACGTAAAGTGCGCGAAGTAACTGGGTATCGGTTGTCTTCGTTTAACATCGCAGTGCTGACGACGAGAAGACAAAGTAATTGCTTTCGAAACGGAAGTTTCTGTAGCTGCGGGGGGAATCAGGCTTTGGAAATAGACACAGTTCGCGGAAAGCTCGTGTTACGCTTTTATTTGCTGCTTCTCTCGTCCCGTACAAGAGACGTAGCGTCCTCGTTAAGCCTTATTGAGTTCGATTTGCTCGATTCAGGGCCGCCATAATGAGATGCAGGCGACGGAGGAACTATATACAGTATTTGCTCCCCTGCTCCAGGGACGAAGGTTTCTCCCTTTTACAAGACCGTCCCTCCCCTAAGGGAGGGCTATCGATATCCTTTTGTGTAAGAGTGTATTGACAAATCAGGATTTTCCCGTCACACCACCGACATCGGCTTTTCTGCGACACGAGCTCCTTAACGCTGCTGCATTAAAATCATCAATTAGGAAGTCTGATCCTTATTTGCAAATCGAATTGGCCGGCCTCTTGTCAAGCACAAACCACAACAGCCAGACTATGCCAGTTTATCCTGTATAAGAAAATATTCCCTTGGGCAAGAGCTATTTTGGGTCAGATTCAATATGAGTGCGAAGGTACGTATGGAATAGAGTGAACAATTTCGATTACTGCTTTCTGCATGACTCGTCTAATGCATCGCAGTGCTGAGTGAAAGCAATGTTTGGTTAGAAAAACAAGCATTGTTATTGCGGCTCGGTGTTTCTATACGAGGGGCGTTCATAAAGTTCGTATTATCGGCACGAAAAATTAAAAAAAAAGGAACAAAACAGACTGCAACATGAGCGCGCGTCCCTCTAGTTTCCACACAGTATAAACATGGCATGCTATAGTAGCTCGGAACGCCGCTAATGAGTCGAAACAAAAATGGCACGCCCGTTGGTGCCAAGCACCATGCACAGATCCGTTTTTTTTCATTCGAAGGGAAGCAATGCCAAGGATATTCATTCCAATCTGGGTGAGTTGTTCGGGGACAACGCCCCAGTTTACGACACTTTTGGTTAAATGGCGCAGACGCTTCCAGTGTGGCAAAATAAGAGGAAAGCATTTCAAGGATGGCGACCAAGTGATTGCTGAAGTGGAGCGATTTCTGAACCCTCAAAACGAGGAGTTCTATAACAATGGCCTCCGGCATGTGGTGCATCGCTAGAAAAAGTGGGTAACTTTTGGTGGCGAACGTGTAGAGAAAGTCTCAACTCTATACTCGAGTTTGATTGTTGAATCTTTATTCCTTCGTGACAATAATACGAACTTTATGAACGCCCCTCGTAAAAGATAGACTGAAAGGGATTGTCCTAAAACTTTCGTGGAATTTTGAAAATTTTATTGCTTTCTGCTCAGTTGTGTCGTCCTCATATTATATATATATATATATATATATATATATATATATATATATATATATATATATATATATATATATATATATATATATTCTGAAACATATTTCATAACCCATATTTCATGATATATATGGCGACGAGGTGCCCACTTCATAAGTTTATGCGCTGTAATTAATTCCTTAGTTTATAGACACAACCCCGATTTAACTTTTAATACTGCGACGTAAAGTTGTTGCAATCACGGTTATTTTATGCGACCTACCACATTTCGCGGCAACGTTTTGATACCGTACAAATAGATCAGCTTGAACTTTAGAACTATAGTTAAACACCAAGAAAGAAAGGTTAGAAAATGACAGTATAGTTCTAAAGTTCAAGCTGATTCATTTATAGGAATGTACCAACAATGCAGGCGATGCAGGTGAAATAAATGTGACTCTGGTAAACAAAGGGATGTTGAGTCGCATGAACACGACGTTTTGTAAGTTTGTGCAGATTTTCTTTTATTGTTGCGTCGAAATTAAATAAGGGAATTTCATAGCTTGGGTACCTGAAAATAAAAGTGGATTGTGCGGACGATGGAAGAAACTATAGACCGACACCCTGTTTCCACACAAGCCCGCATACGCCCACACCAGTCGTGGACACAGCGCGAGCGCAGAAACCAGATTCGCGTGAGGTGAAGCTTCTGCGCATGTGCCGTGGCGACAGCAGCGCCACCACAGAGGCGTGACGTCAGAGCCGCGTGTTGGTCTATATAGTTAATCGTTTTACGGCGTAAATAGTGCCTATTGCCAGAAGAACACGGAAAATATATTCTGAATTTAGCGGTTCAAACCGGCTCGAACCGGTTTGAACCGTTATTATTTACTCCCTGTAACTGAACCGGAACTGAACCGAAAGCCGTGAGCCCGAACCCGAACCGAACCAATAAAAATTTCGGTTCGACACTCTGCCTATACTATACCATGCATGAAAAATGAATAAATACACTGGGGTCTGTATGCTTTTTCGCTTTCTTTTTTTTTACTGCTGTAAATATATCCATGAATGTAGAAGTTCCATACTAAACCGAGACACGGAACGATAAAAAAAAAAAAAAAACGGACAAAACAACAAGTCTGAAACACAGTTTCTAGTTTATTTCAACACCGAACGCTCTTATATATACACCTTTTCTACGGGGGCGCCGCCATCTTCAATTCTGGCACTTCCGGTATGCGTGAAAACGTCGCTTTCTTCTCCCCTCGACAGTAGAATGTGTTAACATTTTAATTGCAACCGTCAGTCGTTCTTGTTATGACCCTTCTATACTTTTTTACTTGTTCGGGGTTGTAAGCTCTTGCTTTTTTTTCGGAACGCATACCGGATATGGGGACGACGTGGCTGTGTGCGAGTCTAAACGAAAAAGGTGTATACCTCAAGACCCTCACCACCAAAAAAGAAACATTTTCTCTTCACTAGGTCACCGAAAGCCAGACACTCAGACAGATCCAAATGATTCATATTGCAGCGCGCGCGTGGCCTAACGGTTATCGTGCCTGCCTCCCACGCGAAAAGCCAGGGTTGATTCCTGAGAGCGACGTGTCTTTTGTTTACCCTGCAATTTAGTTTATGGTAGATTCAAGAATCCTGGTGCTTGTTCGAGGTCCGAATGTTCTATGCGTCGAACTTTCTGCGCCGATTATTCCAGAAGCCCAAGCGTGTACATAAGGGGCTTAGCGTGGCGAGCCAGAGTTAGTTCCGCCCCAGCGTTCGACTCTGCTGTCACGCCGACTTCGACGCCCGCGGCGCTCTGCTTTCTTCTGTTCCTTTTTTTTATTTATGGGCACAAGTTCGCCCCATTAAACGTTTCAGTTTCCCCAGTTGTTCTTTGTTTCACCTTGTCATTCGTGACATTTTGGTGGAGGTACGGGGTACCACATATCCGTGCAGCGCTCCCCTCCGAGTTCCCGCAGTCCAAGTCCGAACCCAAGCCCCCAAAAACCCAACGAAGACCAGACCGAGATCCGATCAAGTCGCCGGAACCCTGGCCTACCCCCGGAATTAGGACCCTTGCCACCCAAGACCAAGCAAACAAGGAGGACGACGATGGCCAACCACTCGGAGACCCTCCTGCGTCCCAAGCAACTTCCGGTCGCTCCGTCTTTGAAAGTATGTCGAGCTTGCCTATGTCGCCAGTGCTAGAAAGCATAAACGCTACACGCACATCAAAGTTGGAGATTTAACGAGGGCCCTCGGCTGTTCAATTTAACGTCTTGGAGGAGGCAAGTTGGTTTACAAGAGTATTCGAAAATATTTATCATATCTGGGGGTTCTGCGTTCTTTTGGCGTTCACCTGGAGAATTGGTGGTTAAACGTTTCATTAACATTTCAAACAGCGGTGTTAGGGTGGGCTTTGTTCATACTTTTTATGAACCGGAAGTTCTCTGGGACGTCAAAGACTAGAACAACTCCTGGTGGCGTTTGCCATAAAAAGGGTCTATACCTACCCGTCGCACCCCGGACTCCGACGCCTTTCCACGGAGAGATCCACGAGGACGTTGAGGATTGGCTACAAAATTACGAACGAGTGGCCCGCCATAACCGATGGACACCGGAGCAGTGCCTTCAGAATGTCTACTTCGCTCTGGAAGGCACGGCACGCACTTGGTTTGAGTATCACGAAGCGTCGATTTCGTCGTGGGAAGAATTCCAAGTCGAGCTGCGACGCACCTTTGCCAACCAGCAGCTACGACAGCGTGCCGAAGAACTTCTCCAAGCCTGACACCAAGGCCCAAACGAGAGCGTCACAAGCTTCGTTGAAGACGTTCTCCATTTCATGAACCGCGCCGACCCCAATGCTCCCGAAGAGAAAAGGTTGCGTGTTCTAATGCGGGGCGTGAAAGAAAATATCTTCGGGGGTATCGTGCGGAGCCCGCCTGTCGCGCCGCCGTACTATCGGCCTGCGATTGCGAGTAACGAAGAATGAACCACTCGCACGAGACGTCTGGGAAAAGGAAGCCCCGTGTTTTATTTCGTCAGCCCTTTTATAGGCGATCCTGCAGACGGCACCGATAACCTGAGCACACCACGTGTAGCTTTGTCATTGTCACACTGTCACACTGTTATCACACTGATACTACACGCCTACCACCGTCGAAGGTTTCATCACTGAGGCCATCAACATTGAACATGCCCTTCACGCACGGGCCTCACACTACCAGAGACTTCCCGGCTTCGCTGCCCTCTCGCCGTCCAGCTGCAGCATCCCGGACATCCGCGACATCATCCGGGACGTCGTCCGGTATACGAAATCAAGAAGTTCCTGCCTGCTGACCACCAGCCTGCTTCGCTGTCAATAGCCGAAGTTGTCCGCCAGGAAGTTCAGCGGGCATTCCAACCTGAGGCTCCTGCCAGCGCAGCAGTATACCCGAGGAGCCTTCTCTGACCTACGCCGCGGTAGCTCGGAGACCGGCTCCAGCTGCCCGGGGGTATTCGACGCCATCTCGACGTGACCTACCAGAGCCGCACACTTTCCGACATCGGGAAGGGCAACCCCAGCTCGTTCGCACTGTACAACCGGCGCCTAGGAAGACAGATGTCGGGCGCACGGCCGATCGACGACCGCTGTGTTATCACTGCGGAGAGGCCGATCACGTCTACCGGAGGTGCCCGTACCGACAAATGGGCCTTCAAGGCTTCGCGTCGAGCGACCCGCGACCCCGCCTTGGGGAGCGACCAAGAGACATCGAGGAGTACCTCGCCGGATCCGACGACCCCTGTCCCCGGTGCCGACTCCACCCCGAGGTTCCCGTTCGCCTTCACCTCGACGTGCGCTTTCGCCCATCCGCCGCTCTCGTCGGGACAGCCTGTCGCCCCTATCTCGTCGGGAAAACAAAGTGCGGCAACGCCTGGAGGTGGCGTTGCCGAAGACGACCGAAGCAAAGAGCCCCCAAGAATGACGGAGCGCGCTCCCAGTCTTTTGACGCTACGCATCACAACGACGCCTCTGCATCGGTGTCGAACAACCTAAACGTTATCATCGACGGCCACGACGCATCGGCACTCGTGGACACCGAAGCAGACTACTCAGTCTTGATTGGGAGGCTCTCTCGCCGCCTTCGAAAAGTGACGACGGCGTGGGAGGGGCCGCAGATCCGAACTGCTGGAGGACACCTCATTACGCCTGTTGGGAGGTGCACTGCTCGAGTCGAAATTCACGGTGAGACGTGCCCTGTCAAGTTCGTCGTTCTGCAAGACTGTGCGAGGGACTTTATCCTCGGAATGGACTTTCTCTGCGAGTATGGCGCCGTCATCGACCTCGGGACAAACCGGCTGACGCTACGAAAACCTGCTCCACCACCGGAGGAACCCAAAGCGACGTGATCCGCGGTCCAAGTTCGCGCAAACCACGTAAACTTACCACCGCGGCCGACTGTTTTCGTACTCGTCGGGACCGATGAAGCTTCTTGCGGCGAAGTTCTTTTCGAGGGAAACCTCCAATTGCTTCTGGGAAGAGGAATAGGCGTCGCAAAAGGAGTAGCTGAAATTCAGGATGGGCGGACTGTACGGTCCTCGTGACGAACTTGCGAAATGAAACGCAACACCTCACGAAAGGTGCAGCCGTGGGCCACGTCGAAAAACTTCAAAACGCCGCCGAAATCGCCGCGATTACTGACGAATCCTCGGCACCTCAGCAAGACAGTACGTCGGACTCGCCAGCGCAGCTCGACATTGACCCTAAGCTTCCGGGCCCGAAACGACGGCAGCTGATTAACCTCCTTGCCGAATACCGCGACTGCTTTCCGACGTCGTCGAAGGTGCGCCAAACCGTCATTGCGAAGCACCGCATCGTTACCGAGGACGACGCGCGCCCTGTGCATCGATCGCCGTACAGAGTCTCCGTTAAAGAAATGGAGGTGATCCTGCAGGAGCAAGTTCAAGAGATGCTGAGAGACGACATAATCCAACCTTCAAGTAGTCCGTGGGCCTCCCTAGTCGTGCTGGTTAAGAAGGACGGAACGAACGCTTAGGTTCTGCGTGGACTACCGGCAGCTGAACGCGGTGACGAAGAAAGACGTCTACCCACTCCCCCGCATCGACGACACTCTAGACCGGCTGCACCACTCTCGATATTTCTCATCGATGGACCTGAAGAGCGGCTACTGGCAGATCGAAGTCGACGAGCGGGACCGAGAAAGGACAGCCTTCATCACGCCGGATGGGCTGTACGAGTTCAAGGTGATGCCCTTCGGACCATGCACGACGCCAGCAACGTTCCGGCGTGTCATGGACGCCGTACTGGCAGGGCTGAAGTGGCAGAGCTGTCTCGTCTACCTTGACGACGTCGTAGTGTTTTCAACTGACTTCGACGAGCACTTGCGACGACTCCGAGCTGTTCTCCAAGCCATACAAACCGCCGGGCTCACCTTCAAGGCATCAAAGTGCTGGTTCGCCTATGACGAACTGAAGTTCCTAGGCCACGTGGTTAGTAACGAAGGCGTCCGCCCAGACCCCGAGAAGACTCGCGCCGTCGCGGCATTTCCAGCGCCGACAGACAAGGCCGTGCGAAGGTTCCTCGAACTTTGTGCTTACTATCGACGCTTCGTTCGGGATTTCGCAAGGATTTGCGTACCGCTCACAAACCTCACGAAGGACGCCGAGAAGTTCAAATGGGCCGAGGAGCAGCAGCAGGCATTCGACGAGCTGAAGCGAAGACTCCAGACTCCTCCTGTCCTTGGACCTTTGATCAGGATGCGGAAACCGAGATTCACACGGACGCTACTAATGCAGGACTTGGAGCGGTACTGGTTCAAGTGCAAGAAGGCACCGAGCGAGTCATCGCCTATACAAGTCGGACGCTGTCAAAATTGGAGAGAAATTACTCCACGACTGAAAAGGAATGTCCTGCGGTCGTCTGGGCAATCACGAAGTTCCGCCCGTACTTCTACGGGAGCCCGTTTCGCGTAGTCACAGACCATCACTCGCTCTGCTGGTTTTCGAAACTCAGGGACCCTTCAGGACGCCTCGCTCGATGGAGTCTCCGACTTCAAGAGTTCAACATGACTCTAGTCTACAAGTCAGGCCACAAGCACAGCGACGCCGACTGCTTGTCCAGGGCCTCTGTCGAAACACCTTCCGGCAGCAGCGACGACAATGACGACGAGTGCTTCCTAGGAGCAGTGAATCACCGACGACCTGGCACGACGTCGACGAAACGATTCTGAGCTGCGCGCATTAATTGAGCACCTGGAAGGGCGCGGGAGTACCGTGCCCCGTGTTTTCTCACGAACCCTGCCGACCTTCGCCATTCGACAAGGTGTACTCTACAAAGAGAACTTTGGGGGCAGCAACTCGCCGTGGCTGCTGGTAATCCCGGCCGACCTTCGAGAGGAAATCTTTCAAGCATGTCACGACGACCCGACGTCCGGACACCTTGGTTACAGCCGGACACTGGCCCGTATTCCTGAAAAGTGTTACTGGCCCAATCTCCCCAAAACCGTCCACCTCTACACCCGATCCTGGCACGAGTGCCAGCGACGCAAGAAACTGCCAACGAAGCCGGCAGGTCTTCTGCAGCCACTTCCTCCGCCAACTGCACCGTTCCAGCATATCGGAATGGATCTACTTGGTCCTTTTCCGCCGTCGACCCTGGGAAACTGGTGGATAATCGTCGCCACAGATTGTCTCACGCGGTACGCAGAAACAAAAGCCCTTGCTTCAGGGACTGCTGTTGAAGTCGCCAAGTTTTTCATCGAGTCCATCGTCCTCCGGCACGGTGCTCCAGAAGTTCTGATGGCAGATCGCGGATCATCGTTCATGGTACAGCTGACTCAAGAAATCCTCCGGCTCAGTCACACCAGCCATCGTCATACCACTGCGTACTACCCGCAGACCAACGGGCTGACGGAGCGACTCAACAAGACAATCGCCGACATGATGTCCATGTACGTCGACGTGGAGCACAAGACATGGGACGAGGTGTTGGCGTACGACACATTTGCCTACAACACGGCCATGCAAGAGACCATCGGGGTGACACCTTTTCAACTCGGTCATGGTCGCAAAGTAACGACAATGCTAGACGCGAGATGTTACCCCATGAACCGGCTGTCGACGGAAGCGACGACGCCCAGGTGGTTGCCGAACGGGCAGAAAAAGTCCGTCAGCTCGCCAGACTCCGGATTAAAGCCCAACATGTTGTCGACACTGGTCGCTACAACCTTCGTCGGCGGGACGTCCACTTCCAGCCCGGAGAGAGAGAGAGGGGTCTGGACACCGATTCGCCGCCGTGGTCTCAGCGAGGAACTCCTAAAACGGTATTTCGGACCCTACAGAAAGGTACTTCGTCGACTTGGAGATCTGAACTACGAGGTGATGCCCAACGGAACAAGAACATCATCACGCCGCCCACCACGACCTGACGTCATCCATGTCGTGCGCCTGAAGCCGTACTACGCTCGATAGGACTGTGGACCTTATGTGTTCCAAATGACTCTTTAGTTTATCGTTCTTTTTTTTGCTTTGTTTTCTTTTCTGTTGCATCGGGCCGATGCACTTTTTAAAGGGGGGAGTAATGCCGCGGGCGCAGCTGGCCAAGAAGGCAGCGCGCGCGTGGCCTAACGGTTATCGTGCCTGCCTCCCACGCGAAAAGCCAGGGTTTGATTCCCCTGCAATTTAGTTTTCTGGTAAATTCGAGAATCCTGGTGCATCTCCGAATGTTCTACGCGTCGAACTTTCGCGCCGATTATTTCAGAAGCTCAAGTGTGTACATAAGGGACTTCGCTTGGCGAGCCAGAGTTAGTTTCGCTCCAGCGTTCGACTCTGCTGTCACGCCGATTTCGACGCCCGCGGCGCTCTGCTTTCTTCTGTTCCATTTCTTTTTTTATTTTTGGGCACAAGTTCGCCCCATTAAACGTTTCAGTTTCCCCAGTTATTCTTTGTTTCACCTTGTCATTCGCAGTCATGGGTAGTAACGCGTTGCTAGTTTATCGGTCACCGCGAAATCGCACAGACACCGAGACCGTGGATTGGTTAGGCCTACGTCAACCACACCGATCAGCTCAGCTGGACCTGGGCGCGAGCCAGGGTTTCGAATGACAGTACAGTACATACCACACGTTGAACTAAACAAGACGAAATCTGGTTGTATGCAGTAACAGTACCTAGAAAAAAAAACACACACACACAACTGACCCTATTCTCGAGGTTTACGACAACGTTCACGCTGCCGTCCGCAACCAGCGACGAATCTCCGAATCTGCCGAATATTCGTCGCGGGAAGTTTGGAAATTTCCGAATCTGTCCAAATCCGAATCTCCGGTGATTCACCCCATCACTAGTAACGAGTTGCTTTTTAAAAATGTAGCTTGTAACTGTAGTTCTATTACATTTTCTGAGGTAACTCTCAAAGTAACGACGTTACTTTAAAGTTTTTTTTTAATAATATATAATTAAACGCGTATAATCTAGCTATTCCTTGCACTTTCCAAATTGTCTGTTTCGACATTTTGAATGTCAAGTTGGCCTTTTCACAAACTTGTGAATACGTACATTCTCGCGAGTGACAACCCGAATATAGACACGTGTAGATTTGATGAAAAAAAAAATCTAGTTATCTTTACGCACGCAATTGTTCTTTGTGACTGAACACTTGCATCATAGTAACTTCAAGCACTATCTATGTTGCGGTTTTTCTTTTTTCTGTGCAAGCGCTTTTTAATCGGGTGTATAAATTGTGAAACCACAATACACGCAGAGGGTACTGCGTATATTTCTTATTTTGATTAGCGCCATTACACCGCACTACGCATGTTTCGTGTTCGCCATCAAACGAGGGAAACAGAAGCAACTTCTGCTATGCTACAATATGAATAAAATGCATACTTTTTAATGTTACGCATTAAACCTCGGTGAGGGGTATTTTCAGTTTTTCCTAAATGTTTTTGTGTTCTAGGGAAGTAACTGAAAAGTAACGTCGTTACTTTTTAAAAGTAACTAACTGTAACGAGTTACTCTTTTGTTGCGGTAACTGTAACGGTAACCTCGCTACTTTTTTCTGAAAGTAAATGTATACTGTAACGAATTACTTTTGAAAAGTAACTTACCCAAGACTGGTCATTCGTGACAATATGATTCAGACAGATCCAAATGATTCACACCAACCAGCCACCCTGACGACCTCGCTGAGGGCTGACCAGCCACATGCGATAACAGGCAACTCCAGCTCCAGCACAGCCCTTACTATTCTTGGAAAACCCACAAAACAAGACCTTAGAGACACACAGAAAAAAAAAAGAAACGCTTCATATCACTGTTCAATGCCAAGGACGGTGTCATGACTGCGGGTGCAAACTATTATTTGCTTCTTCCACTGTTCTTGCTGGGCACAAAGATAAAAGTTTTAGAGAGATAATTGAGGCGGACGCCATCAATAGCTCCGGCACGTGTTGTATCGTGTACTTGTGGTCCGTGGCGGGGCCACGGATTGGTTGAGATGTGGTGAGGTGGCGCAGTGTGTATCTATACGCTGAGGCTCTTGGATTAAATCAGCTGAAAGTTAGCGCGCTGTGATGTCTGTTCTTCCTCTGTCGTTGTCTTAAATGCAGTCATGTTTTCTCTCCTACCATGTTATTTCTTTTTGTGCAACACCTCGGTATTTCCTCACTAGCTGACAGTCATTACAGTCTACAACATCTATAGCAATTTCCGAATTCTGAGCCTTATCTTCTACTGCCCTTTTATGTTCCAAGAGCCAGTTTTATTTATACAACAACCAGTTTGCCCAACATAGGACAACACACATCGCAACGGAATGTCGTACACCATACCTAGTTGAATTACATCTGGGTTTCTATGTTTTTTTTTTGGCACCCCTGAGGACCACCCGGAAAGGGGGTTAATTTTTCTAATTTGCCCTGAGCTTTGAAAACTAAATTTACACCGAACCTCTCTGCCACTGATATAAAGTTATGAGAGATTCCAAAGTAGTAAGGCACACACGCAACGTTCTTTACAACCGGTTTTTCCACAAGAGCCGGATTAACGTTCCTAACACCTTGAGCACAACTCTAACAATCACATCCTGGTGTAATTGCTAGAATGGTTGTGAACGAAAATGGAGCCTGGCAGAAGGTGTTGTCGTTTTTTATCCAGAAATGCCTGGCAGGAGTGGAGCTCAACAGTCCATTGTCACTCAAAAACTCTAAGCAATTGATTAAAATATTAAATCCGCATCATGGGAGAAGGTGTGATGTGACAACTGTAGACATCAAGGACTTATATTAGCCGATGGATAAGTCAGAGCTGTTAAAAAGGGTCAGGAGGTGGTGTGATGACAATCTAGTGAAGTTTCAGTCTGCCTCTGGGATTGATGTAGATAGTTTTATGAGCATTTTGGAGTTTCATTTAGAGTCCACTGTCGTAGACTTTGATGGCTCTCTTTTTATTCATAAAAAGAGAGTGTGTATCGGGTCGTGAATTGCTCCAGTTTTGTCCGAGATTTTTTTAAGCGAGGTTGATGTTCACGTTGACACGGTTGTGCGGTCGCAAAAGTCGAATTCACAACAGTCGAATTAAGTACTTAGACCTTCTGTTGCACACGTAAAAGGGCCTGTGCAGGAGGTACGGCAAGGAATCAGCAAAGCCTCTGTTGGCAGCTGACAGCTGTCACTCGAAAATAGCAAAGAGTGGTGTAATTGCGTCTGTGATGGATAACGCCTGTAAAAAATCCCGTATGCCTTGGGTTGGAGACGCAGTTGAGTTGCAAAAGGTGCGTCTTTTGGAAGCGGGCCATCACCAGTATGTAATATCTTAGAGTTGTGCTCAAGGTGCTAGGAAGGTTTAATTCGAATCCTGTGGAAAACCCGGTTGGGAAGAATGTTGTGTGTGTGCCTTACTACCATGGAATCTCTCATAATTTTATATCAGTAGCAAAGAGGTTCGGTGTAAATTTAGTCTTCAAAGCTCAGCACAAATGAGAAAGGTTAAACTCCTTTCTGGTGGCCCTCAGGGGAGCCCGAAAAAAAACATAAGAACCCCGTATGTAACTTGTCAGGCAGGAGTGATGTACGGGAAACCTTCATATCGTTGAAACTCGTTTCGTGGAATTACGTATCGTGGACAACTTTTCATGGACACGTACACGTTTCACGGGCACACGTTTCGTCGACACGATCGGTTCATCGACACTCGTTACGCGAACTGGACGCTGCAGGGACATCTCGGACATCCCGTCACGCGTGTATCATTAAAGTGCACGTTAACTGCCCCCCCCCCCCCCCCCCCCCCGCTTGCGTTCACGCCACTTCGCGGCGACAGTCTGTGGAGGCTCATTATAAAAGTGTTAACTCGCTTGATCGACGGGTACACGCCGCTTCGCGGCAACACTCTCAGCAGCTTATTACAGAAGAAAAAAAAACAACTAATTTGATAAACGTCGTTTGATGGACTGACTGCCACCGGTAATGTACGACATTAAGTTGCGGTATGGATTTTCCTGCGTTGGGCAAACTGGTCGTTGTACAAAACATAAAAGGGAATTAGAAGCCTGTCAGCGGTTTAGTGGTTGGACTTTGTTGATAGATTAGGGACAAAGAAGAAGAGGAAATAAAGGTGGAGAACAGTGATGGTCGCCATTGCTTGGCTCCAGTCTCTGCCGCCCTTCTGATAATTATTCTACAACTCTATACATTGGCGACGAGGGTGTTGCCCATTGTCTCCAGCTACAACTCCGGCAAGTAATCACCTCCAAATCCTCAGCACACCGCTGCTGCGATAAACCTTGACGGCTTCACAGCTAAGCCTCGTGTAATCACCAATCATGACTCTGATTCCAACTCCTCTTCCCTCCTTTGATTTGGACGCCATTGACGAAAGCAACATCGGCTCGGAATGGCAAAGATGGCTAGCACGCTTTGGAAACTTCCTCACTGCCTTCGATGTGAAAGACAACGCTCGAAAGCAATCACTTCTACTCCACTATGCTGGGGAACGGGTCTACGACATCTCCGAGACTTTCCCTCGCCTACAAATTGGCTCAACATCAAGCCAAGCGTCGACATCCAGCTCATCATCCACACCACCCGCGAGCAGTAATCCCTACCAAGTTCTCAAAGACAAGCTTAACGCCTACTTCAAACCACGCACGAACACGGTACTTGAAATGTTTCAATTTCGCCAGGCAAGAAAACTGGAGAGCGAATCCATAGGCCAGTTCTGCGTCCGTCTTCAGCTTCTTGCTCGTCACTGCGAGTTCACAAATACTGACGTCGAAGTCAAGAAGCAGATCATCTTCGCAACAACGTCCTCACGCCTGCGACGTGATGCTCTCAGGTTAGACTTGGACCTGTCATCACTTTTAAAGCACGCCCGGGTTCTTGAAGACGTTAATCGAGGAACAACAAACATGGAAGAATCAAATAGCGCAACAACTCAGGCTGTCACTAAACAACATCGCAACGCCTCGGGGAACTTTCGGCCAAGTAATGAACAACCATTTCCCCACTTCTCTACACGTCTAGAGCCGGGACGTAACTCGCAACAACATACATACCCCTCCCCGTTCCAGTGATTCCACTGCAGTGGTAACTGGCCCCACGAGGGAGGGCAAGCAAATTGCCCTGCAAAATCCTCCTGCTGCAAAACATGTGGCAGGAGGGGCCACTACAGCAAGGTCTGCAAATCAGCACACAAACCGATATTTCAGATCTCTCATGATTCTGACTCCAACGAGAGCGTATACGCCGTGGGAACTGTCTCATGGATATCTGAACAAGGACGCCCGCAAGCTTGTTTAAATTTCAACAACATTCCTGTAAACTTTCTAATTGACACAGGCGCCTCAGTATCAGTCATCGGGACCCGTACCCTAACAAAACTTGGTGCAACCGCTAAGCTTCAACAGGCAGAAGTTCGAATCTACGCGTACGGGTCTAACACCCCCTTACCCATCATTGGACAACTCAGTGTCACGTTATCTCACAAAGACAACCACACAACGGAAGACCTGTTTGTAATGGAAGGTGCCATAAAATCACTGCTAAGCTTCGCGGCTGCCAGCAGACTAGATCTCATCAAAATAACATATGCCGTCGAACTGTGCACCAACACGGATATGTCTCAAAGTCCTACTGAGACACAACTTATTGATTTTCCTGATTTGAGTGACGGCGTTGGAAAACTCAAGAATTTCCAAGTGCACCTTCATATTGACAAAAACGTCCTTCCGGTTGTCCAACCACACCGACGCATCCCGTTTGCTCTGCGAAGCAAAGTAGAAGAGAAGATCAATCAGCTTCTGGCCCTTGACATTATTGAAGACGCATCAGGACCCACTCCATGGGTATCTCCAGTCGCCATTGTGCCTAAACCGCAAAACCCAGAGGACATTCGATTATGCATTGATATGAGATGCGCAAACCGCGCAATCCTACGAGAGCGGCACGTTTGTCCCACCATTGATGACATCATAGCAGCGTTGAATGGGGAAAAACTTTTCACGAGACTGGATTTAAAAGACGGATACCATCAACTAGAGCTTGACAATGACTCTAGGGTAGTTACTACCTTTGCAACTCACAACAAACTTTACCGCTACAAACGGCTCATGTTTGGAATCAATGCAGCAGCCGAAATATTCCAGGAAATCATTAGGCAAGTTCTAAATGGAATATCTCATGTGCTAAACATCAGCGATGACATACTCGTATTTGGCAAGACGAAAGAAGAACACGACCATGCTCTAGAGTCCACACTCCAGAGATTGAGAAACTCGGGCCTCACGGTCAACCAAAAAAAGTGCCTCTTCGCGCAGAAAGAGCTCTGCTTCTTTGGGCACATCTTCTCTGCTTCCGGCATGACAGCAGACCCTATAGACCGACACGCGGAGCGACTCTGTTTACCAACACGGCCGGAAGGCCGCGCATGCGCGGTAGCTATGTGGGCAAAAGCAGCCCGGCTCTCCGTGTTTTCGCCATTGCGTTCTATGGCGTGCGCTAGTTGTTGACGTTGTAGGGACGCTTGTATCTTTATTTGTGCGTCGTATTTCCTCACAACGTATGTCGTATGCTATGCCCGACTATTTGAGCTCGCCGTCCGAGCCTGAACGCCAGCGGTGTCGAATAAAATTGCGTGGACGGCGTTGCCTAGGAGGATCCGTACGCCGTAAACAAGGCCTGTTGGACTTCCGACGTAAAGTTGCTGCCACCGAAGTCGACGGCTCACGTCGTCGTTTATTTAGTTTTTTCGCCAAGCCAGTTCACGGCCGACACGGTGCAGGCGTACAAGTCTCTCGAGGCCTACGATTACTTCGAGTAGGTTTCCGCACTGCCGGCGGGATCAGCAGACTGTGGGTCTGCGGAAGTGTGCGTATTCATTAATTGATTAAATACACACAGCGTCTTCGAGTCAAGGTATGATATTTTTTTCCTACCCTCATGACCACAAGGCATTACAAGCAGTAACGCTTTGTCCGTTCTGCAGTCTTGGCGGTAACACGTTACAAGTAACGGCGTTGTTGGTAACGCGTTACTTTTTTCAGTAACGTAGTAACCTACTCGTTACGTTTTCGACGCAGTAACGGGTAACGTACTTACGTTACTATTTCAAGTAACGTAGTTACGTTACTCGTTACTACTTCCCAAGTCTTAAAGAAATTACACTTCAATTTTTCCGTGTTTTAGGCGTCAAGCCATGTTTTTCTTTGCGTTTTTTCTTGTGAGTATTTAGGTGAAACCGTAAAAAAAGATAGAGTAATTATGTTCAGTTTCTGCATGAACATAATGTTTCTTGATATTTGACCTGTATCGTCAAAACCGTAAAATGTGCTAAATCATATTTTAAAAAAAGTAACGCAGAAGTAACAGCGTTACTTTTTATCGGTAGCGGTAACGCGTTCCTTTTTTTTTAGGTAACTTAGCTCAGTAACGCGTACCTTTTATTTGTAAGTAACGAGTAACGTATTTCATTACTCTTTTTCGGTAACGCCTACAACACTGCCGTTCTGTCGCCGATCCCCTTCTGACGGTAGCACGGGCGTAGCGAGCCTCCGACGAGCGCTTGGCCGATGCTTTGTGCGCGAACACCGTGGGAACAAAATGCGGGTGGTCTCGAGCAGACGACGGTTTCCCTGCACATAAGCAAGCTTCGGGACGGAGATTGAAATGGAAGCCGCACTTTCCTTCAAGAAAGTGTTTGCCGCACAAACGGTCGTTCGTGCGAGGCGACCATTCTTTTCAATCCACGGATATTATCCACCTTCTATGCCTTCCAGAGTCTGCCGGGAACTTGTGGAAACTCACCCCCCTACTTTTTCTGTACATTTCGGTGCAATTAACGGCAACACAGCTTCGCGGCATGCTGAAATGCTATGACGCCCATGCGAAACGTGCGCGCTTTTGCCCACACCCCCCGGCTCCGGCGCGATCGCAGCGCCGCCGCAGCTCCGTGACGTCAAGCCCGCGTGTCGGTGTATAAAAATGTAAGCATTAAAAAAAATGCCTGTCCCTACCAACGCACATGAAGTGCGAAGCCTCCTTGGCACTGTCAACTACAGTGGGCGCTTCCTACCTAACCTTGCGAATCTCACACACCCACTTCGTCTTCTCACCAAAAAGAATTTTAAATGGGAATGGGGCCCAACAGAGCAAGCTGCCTTCGAGGCCCTGAAAGAAAACATATCTGGAGTTCATAACCTCGCTTTTTTTTGACGGCACAAAAGAAATCATCCTCGCAGTTGACTTTTGGCCTTGGCGCCATCCTAGCTCAGAAAGGAGACGGAAGTACTGAGATCGTCGCCTATGCCAGTCGCGCATTTACTTCCACCGAATCCCAATACTCTCAGATCGAACGTGAACTGCTTGCAGGAGTGTGGGGAACGGAACATTTTCATCCCTACCTTTACGGCAACATATTCCTCCTTCGCACAGACAACAAACCCCTTGTGTCCATTCTCATCAATCCACGAGCTTCTCGTTCTGCACGAATGGAGCGTCTCGCGTTAAGGATACAGCAGTATAATTTCAGAGTGGAACACACACGTGGAACTAGCAATCCTTCAGACAACCTCTCACGCCACCCCTTGCCGAACTGCCCCGCTGATGCTAATCTGGTTCGCACCACCGACGCATATGTCAACTTCATTGCCAAAAACCTTGTTCCAAAAGTCATGACTTGTGCGGAAGTGGTTGCTGACACCGCTGTAGATCCACATCTACAGCAAGTAATTGCTGCCCTCAAGAACCCTGCCAACTGGAGCAACCCATCGCTGAGAGATTTTGCATCAATACAACACGAGCTCTCTCTGACAGACAGCGGCCTACTGCTGAAAGGCAATCGCCTCGTCTTACCTGCTGCTCTCCAACGACGAGCAATATCCCTTGCGCGTGCTGGCCACCAGGGGACAACCAAAACGAAAGCTCCTATGAAGCAAAAAATTTGGTTTCCACACCTAGACAGCATGGTGCAAGCAACTCTAAAGAACTGCATGACATGCCAGGGCACTATCAAGCATCGACAAGCTGAACCCGTCGCCATTCTAGAAAAACCCAACCAGGCTTGGGAAGCCCTCTCACTTGATTATGGAGGACCGTTCCCTAACGGAAAATACTTAATGGTCCTAGTAGATGATGCTTCGTGATATCCTATCGTGAAGATAATACCATCACTCGCGGCACCAACAGTAACTAACAATCTTATGAAGATCTTTAGTATATTTGGAATCCCGAAAATCATCAAGACGAACAAGGGACCTGCATTCCAGACCCACGATTTCAAAACTTTCTCTCAGTCATTAGGACTCCGCCATCATCGCATTACACCGTGCTGGCCACAAGCAAATGGTGAAGTTGAGCGGTTTATGCGCACGCTCAAGAGATTCATACAAGCGACGACACTCGAAAACAACAACTGGACCACCGAGTTGAGTAAGTTCTTAATGGCTTACAGGGCAACCCCTCACTCGACAACAGAACAAATACCCTTCGAATTACTCTTCGGGTGACCCATGGGCTACCTGCTTCCAGATTCAACACACAACAACGCTGAACAGCAGATGTGGCAGCACACAGATCTTACAAATCGCATAAAACACAAGGTCTACGCAGACGAGCACAGGCACGCAAGAGCTCACAACCTCAAGATGGGAGATTTCGTTATCTGCAAGCAAAACCAGACAAATAAGCCGAAGCCTCCGTATGACCCCAAGCCATACACTATACTATCACCGAGATCAACGGAGCACGAATCACTGCACGAAGGGGTCAAACAACAATCACTAGGAACTCCAGCTTCTTTAAACCTGTTCCTGCTTGCACAAATCCAAGAAGAAATGAAGAAACTGATGACACAGATGCCAAATGGTTCACCACCAATCCATACGAAATTGATGCTGACAGCACGTCTCAAAAGCCCCAAGCTCCTGAGCCCGACAAACCCCTTGACGTGTTGGGGGGAGAGAGAGAGCAGCTGCCCGCTGAAAAACCGGGTCCCTCAGGTGCGGGACGACCAGTTCGTACAAGACGCCCACCAGACAGACTCAGAGACTATGTCTGTAACTAAGTAGAGTTTATTTCTACCGAAATTTATTTCTCTCCTTCGGGGGGAGTGATATAGTGGTTGGACTTTGTTGATAGATTGGGGACAAAGAAGAAGAGGAAATAAAGGTGGAGAACAGTGATGGTCGCCATTGCTTGGCTCCAGTCTCTGCTGCCTTTCTGATAATTATCTACAACTCTACAAGCGGATACCCAGGTTTGCACAAAGAGAAAGAAAATGGTAGGAGAGTTTTTAGGGAGACCATGTCTATTTCGACCTCTGGCAATTGTGTATACTATATAGCACTGTCCTTGACATGGGACAGTGATATGAATAGGGATTCCGCGAACTTTTTTCGAACCGAAGGTTCGATGATCCAATCAAGCGTTTCGAAAGGTTCGAAAGATTTCGATTTTCGAACTTTCCATATCGAGAAATTCGACGCAAGTCGAATTTTTTAACTTATTAAACTAAGAAGTTTGACGCTTTTCGAAATTTCGAACTTATTACGCTGCAAAATTCGATGCTTGTCGAACTTTCGAACTTCCTGCGCTAAGAAATTCGATAATTTTCGAACTTTCGACCTTATTAATCTAAAGAATTCGAAAATTGTCGAACTTTCGATTTCAGAAAAGTCAGAAGTTCGACAAACTTCGAACCTTTAGGGTAAAAGTTCGAAGGTCGTCGAACTTCGAAAGACCGGCGGGCGGTTTCATTTGGGTTCAAGCAGTGAGGTACATTCGTAATTTTTTTTTTTTTTGCATTTTTACATGCGGTGTTGCATTCCTTGCGAAGGACAATGCCGTTTATTTCAATCATCTGGCATGCTTGGTTTTAAAGAAATAAATTCCCGAAGGAGCGAGGAAGGACGACGGGTCTTTGACAATTGTCGTTTGTGCCATATTTGAAGCGCGCTATAGCCAAAGCTATTTATGGTAGAGATGTTAAACGTTTTGAGAATGATCTGTGTATAGCCTAGGTAACTGTCGTCTTAAGATATGATTATTGTTTTTCAAGACGAGTTTCGAAGAAATGTCCAAACATGTATCTACGGGCAATTATGCCCTAAACTTGGTAATTTTTTTCGTCTAAATTGTTTGAGGTATACGTGGCTTGCACATGACGTCATTTCCGATGCCCTCCAGAGAAAAGGGGAAGAAGGAGCTCCCCTCTTATCAGGATCCCCCTTTGTGCCTCTCGGATTTGCAACGGCGTCGCTATTCTCCTCCCAGAAGATTATAGAAGATTAACCTGTCACTAAAAATTCTTACAAAAGCAGCTTCCCTCTCCTCCTTTTGCATGGTGTTTAAAAGTATGCGATGTGACGTCAGTGCAAGGAGCCTATAGATTCAGAGACATTTTTCACGTATGGAATGGTAACAACACCAGCTTTTTAGCTATTTGTCTTTTCACTCCTGCCTCACTGGAATCGAACCTACACTTTCCGCGTGACACTCCAGCTCGGTAACCACTCGGCCACGCACGCGCTTGCTCGCCAACGCGCGCGGCAATATTGGTGCATGAAGAGTCAAAATCTAGTTTTTTTATATTTCTCTCAAACGTAATAAGCCATATTTTAGCCACAAATTCATTTTCTTCACTTCATAATTTTGTAGACTTGGTCTTTCATCTACGGTCACTTACTGATATACGACCTAAGTGACTTTGTTAGGCGTAGCATTATCCTACTTGAGGTTCGGAGACGTTAGACATTATGGTTCGCTCGCCGGTATCTCTTTTCCAACGTACGCACTACACGCTTCACATCGTGTTTAAGCGTTGAGTCGATAAAGGTGGTCTCCTCTATTTGGTTTTGGGTAAATTATTGGTACTGCGTGTAGGAAAGGCCCCATACAGCATGAAGCTTGAGAAGTTGTTTGTGTACGATAGCTCAGAACAATTTTGAGTATCTTCAAATGTGCCTCTACCGCGTGATCACATAGCTTTGATTGTTAATTATTTATTAATACTAAATTATTAATAACCTCACACGACGAAAAACAATGTAATCATTACTTGTAGCTCATTAGGGAATAAAGTGGGCGTGTGCGAGTACAAAATAATTGTAATCAAATCAAATATCGATTTGAATCAAGTAAACAAGCCGAATTGGTTGACCAAATGTTTGCTAATCCTCGTACGAAAAAAGCAAGGGCTGTGTATGATCTGTGGTCAACGTCTCCTTTCGTGCCGTAATGATGTGTCCGGCCGTAAAAAACTGCCTTGCAATCGTGTTTACACAGGGTGATTTTTTAATGACTACAATTTTTTTTTAAAAGACGTCAAAATTAGGCAATTGCAGTTTGTGCCTAATTTTTAGTCATGAAAGACAGCAAATCATTAATTTTTAAAGAGATGTAACGCATGTGAAGTAGTCTACGGCGTCCTAAAAAAAAAACCAATTTGGACGGGAATCGTTACCGCAATCTTATCGGCCACCGCGTTCCTCGCAAAAGGAGCCCAGCCTCGAGCCTTATCTCATCCCTTCTACGGTGGCGTTGTCACGGCGATGCGCATGATTTATCGCTTTGGCTTCATGGCGTTGTGCTGTGCCACGCGGAAATGGAGGCGATATCAAATCAGAACTATATTTTCGCGCCCAAATTAGGAGGTTCTTCAGGACGCCGTATAATAATGTACGCGCGTTACATCATTTTAAGAATGAACGATATGGTGGCATCCGATAATGCCCAACAACTTTCTAAATAAACTAGGCCGTTTTCTTTTACAATTAAAATGTTAATTAGCGAATGTTAGGCAATCAGTCTGTTTTTAGTTGCGTTCTTTCTTGAACCTAATCTTCGTCTGGCCGTATAGCTCTCATGCACAAACCGCAATTGCGTTAATTTGCATGTTTTTTTTTTTTTAAATATCTAGTAGGTGCAAAAAAAAAATACAAACAAGAACAACACTGTATCTAAAACAAAGGGCAGTTTTCTTTTGATATAAATAAAGTGTGGGGCACGCGTTTTGTGTTTTTTTTTCGGGCTATAAAAAAAGTTTGTTACATTCGAAATTGAGTTTATGATGGGGCGGGCGCTTTACCACGGGGTATTTTGTCATGTTTCATAAGCTTTATTACTGGTCATAAGAAACCCACGCGAGCCGTATCACGTTGCAAACAGCTAATTCGGGGGTTTCTCAAGGAGCTCTAGAACTCTTCAAGTAACATTTCCGCTCTTAATGTATTTAAGAAGTGAAGTAATTAGACCTAGACATTTAATTTATTAGGCTTAATTAAAAAAACTGCAGCTTTCGCAAGACGTTTGCTAACAACATAAAGAAAACAACGGAGCTCTGCATTACTACCGCAGTTTTTCTTTCTGTACTTACATGTAGGTACTTAGCCCGCAAGACTATATTCAAAAATTGCCAAATCGCCTTTTTTTTATTGTAATTTTGATTCCTCCTCACGGGAAACAGTGGCACAGTGCTCGTGTAAATATGCGGTTAACGAAAACGAGGAAGACGGAGAGACGCTTTAGAAAAAGGGGGATCGAAGAAAAAGAAGTACGGAACGACCGCGATGACAGACACCCATTGATTAACTTCGCC
>JABSTQ010010974.1:200000-308618 GCA_013358835.2 Ixodes persulcatus | reverse complement strand
TTGACTGCGAAGGCGCACCTGAACCAGCCTGCGTCGTTGGGCGCGTGTCGATGATTCCCCGAAGGTGTTCAACTGAAGGTTCGTAGTGCCGATCGCTCGGAGATTTAGCTTTCTTGAGACGTCCGTGTGTATGAAGGTCCGCTGGATTCCTCCGTCGATGACGCCCCGAAAGTAGCTGGTTGCATGATCTCCTATGGCGGAGACTCGGAAAGTCTGCAGAAGCACCCCCCCCCCCCCCGAGTCCATCGTAACGTTGGAGTTAACGATGCTTGAGGTGTTGACATTGCTGTTAACGCTTTTCGGTGGGGTCCAGTTGGGGTCACACATCGAGCTTGCATGCCTTCCTCCACATGGCGCACACCTCATCTTCGGTCGGCAGTTTTTGGCGCGGTGTCCTCTGGTTGTGCATCGGAAGCACCTCATGTCTTCTGCGAACCGCCTTTTCTTCTGTTCAAGTACGAGGTCGCCAGAGCAGGACTCAGTTTGATGTTTTGCAGATCGACAGAAAAAGCAGCCGACTGCGTTTGCGTTCAGTACAGCTGCGGTTGGCCACGTCGTGTGTCCCCGTCGATCGGTGTAGCCTTCACGCGCTGGGGTCTGCCTCGGGTGGCGAGTCTGCGGCAATTCAGGCTTTCTCCCTACTTTCCACCTCGCTTCGCAGGAACTCTAAAATTTCAGTAAGCTCACCATCGGCTGCTTGAGATGAGGGTGACTGGAGCTCCGTCCGCTCTGTCCCAGATGTCCAGCCGTAGTTGCTGTTTTGCCGATGGTATTCCTGCACTACTAGATCTCTTGGTAGAGCCCTGCGAAGGATGTCGGACATCATCGTAGAGTAGGTTGCCGATCCAACTCCTAGGCTCCTCAGTCCACAGATGTTTTCCCTGGATGTGATCATACATCCTGCGCAGTCCTCTCGTGTCGCTCGATGAGACGACGGCTGGCAGTGCTCGCAACCTCGCCAGGTGATCCTGTTTGATCCGTCGTTTGTCGCCGAACCGCTGCGTCAGTATTTGGATGGCGTCGTCGTAGCAGGCTTCCGTTGCCTGCAGTCTGGCGATTGCAGCCGCCGCCGGTCCGGTGACGAGATTTCGCAGGTATTGGAGCTTGTGGCATCTCGTGATGCTGTCGTTATCGTGAATCGCGCAGACTGAATTGCTCCCAGAAACTCTGCCATCCGCAGACGTCGCCGTTGAAGGTTTCTAGCTTGAGTTTCGGGAGCTTCACTCCAATCCGGTGACCGGGGTTGTTGCGAGTCTGTCCCACTTCCGTCGTGGCTGTCGTCGCAGGTGCGGTCGCAGATGTGGTCATCTGAGTGGTCTCGATCATTTGTTCCCTTTGTTTCATTCAATGCTTTGAGTGCGCTGTTGTTGACTTTCAGCCTCTCCAGCCAGGCCGTCAGCGTGGCCCGGTCTGCTGTTTCTATCCCCGCCGTCGCCTCGTTGATGATCTTCGTGTTTTGTGCACGTTTCACACCACGCTTCGTCTTTATACGCTCCATCTTGTTCGTTCACCAACACGCAAACAACTTCCTCACAGCATTCCAGGCGGTCGATAAGGTTGAAAGTTCCGCTCACCTCGTTCGATGTTCTGTGTTCCCGGGTTTCGGCACCATAAGTTTCTGTTGCAGATGTTGAGCGTGTGAGGCAATGAAATACGACGTTTGGCTAAAACAAAACAACTGTATTGAAGATGGGTACATGAATGGTCCGTTCGTTTTAACAGTTCTGTCGGCATCTGTCGCGGTCTCGTCCCCGTTTCTTTCCCGTTTTTTTTCTCCCCCGATTCTCCGAATTCTTCTCCCTCGTTCTCCAGTCTCAACTTCTGGCCCGTCCCCCGCTTTCCTCCTCCCCTCTCGCCCTCACCCCAGTCCCCATCGTCGCGCTCGGGCTGCTGGGGATGTTGGCTTGGGTCTCACCTGGCACCTGCTTCGGAGGACGCGAGCGGGGGCGAAAATGGCGTTCTCTAGAATACGCAACAGTCCATGTTATCGATTACTGTATATACCTGGAATGCTGATTGTGGTTGTATTTTTACCTGAAGAAAGAAGAATGAAAGCTTCGTTTTACCAACAGAAACGAAGCACGCAAAAACGTAAGCTGCTCACGCGTTATCTCTGATAGACCCTCTATTTGTACACTGCGTGTCAGCTACCGCTCCTGCCTTATTTTAGGTAGGGTGCATTCATGCACCCCTTGTAGTACTCGATGCCGACAGTGTGCGCTCATGGGAATACAAATAGCGGGGAACGAAATGGTGCAGCAGCACAGGCGAAGCTACGAGCTTGATATGGCACGCGCTCAAAGCGAAAGACAGAAAAATCGGGGAACAAAAAGGCTTGATGTCATCACCATAAGCAAAGCGCAGAGGAAGGCACCCTAGTTTTATGAACTCCAAATTTTAGTTCAGCATCTCTTTGAGTCTAAGGCAAGCTGCATCCTTTCAGAAAGCTTTAGGTTTTGAGACCAACCACCATCCTGCCACGATAGAAAGCATAGAAGTTGCAAAACTTGGCAGACGTGTATGTCTGACAAATCTCCTTATAGGTTCACATGTGTAAGCCTTTAAAACACTATACACTGCAGTCTATTCCTGTGCCCATTGGTTGAACATAGGGATTGGTGACATGTGCTACCTCCTAGTGATGGAAGTGGCTTCAAAGGGGATGGAAGTGATAAAGCATATGAATGAGTTCTTCGGGCGTCCAGTATTGTTTATTGGCGGAAGCCTACATATCTCCCGCCGGAGGATGGGAGCTCCTGTCGAATCCTCGTTACCACGCAGCTCGGCAACACCTTCCTGTTACCACGTCCCAGTATGTGGTAGACCACCACGTAAATTGCCTGTAGGCTGTGTACCAGAGAAAGCATATGAACGAGTTCTTCAGGTGTCCAATATTGTTTATTGGCAGAAGCCTACGTATCTCCCGTCGAATCCTCGTTACCACACAGCTTGGCAACACGTCCCTGTTACCACGTCCCAGTATGTGGTAGACCCACCACGTGAATTTCCTCTAGGCTGTGTACCGGAGAGAGCATATGAATGAGTTCTTCAGGTGTCCAATATTGTTTATTGGCAGAAGCCTACGTATCTCCCGTCGAATCCTCGTTACCACGCAGCTCGGCAACGTCTCCGTGTTACCACGTCCCAGCATGTGGTAGACCCACCACGTAAATTGCCTCTAGGCTTTGTAGCGGAGAAAGCATATGAATGAGTTCTTCAGGTGTCCAATATTGTTTATTGGCAGAAGCCTACGTATCTCCCGTCGAATCCTGGTTACCACGCAGCTTGGCAACACGTCCCTGTTGCCACGTCCCAGTATGTGGTAGACTCACCACGTAAATTGCCTCTAGGCTGTGTACCAGAGAAAGCATATGAATGAGTTCTTCAGGTGTCCAATATTGTTTATTGGCAGAAGCCTACGTATCTCCCGTCGAATCCTGGTTACCACGCAGCTTGGCAACACGTCCCAGTGTTGCCACGTCCCAGTATGTGGTAGACTCACCACGTAAATTGCCTCTAGGCTGTGTACCAGAGAAAGCATATGAATGAGTTCTTCAGGTGTCCAATATTGTTTATTGGCAGAAGCCTACGTATCTCCCGTCGAATCCTCGTTACCACGCAGCTCGGCAACGTCTCCGTGTTACCACGTCCTAGCATGTGGTAGACCACCACGTAAATTGCCTCTAGGCTGTGTACCGAGAGAAAGCATATGAATGAGTTCTTCAGGTGTCCAATATTGTTTATTGGCAGAAGCCTACGTATCTCCCGTCGAATTCTTGTTACCACGCAGCTTGGCAACACGTCCCTGTTGCCACGTCCCAGTATGTGGTAGACTCACCACGTAAATTGCCTCTAGGCTGTGTACCGGAGAAGCATATGAATGAGTTCTTCAGGTGTCCAATATTGTTTATTGGCAGAAGCCTACGTATCTCCCGTCGAATCCTCGTTACCACGCAGCTCGGCAACGTCTCCGTGTTACCACGTCCCAGTATGTGGTAGACCTCACCACGTAAATTGCCTCTAGGCTGTGTACCGGAGAAAGCATATGAATGAGTTCTTCAGGTGTCCAATATTGTTTATTGGCAGAAGCCTACGTATCTCCCGTCGAATCCTCGTTACCACGCAGCTCGGCAACGTCTCCGTGTTACCACGTCCCAGTATGTGGTAGACCCACCACGTAAATTGCCTCTAGGCTGTGTACCGGAGAAAGCATATGAATGAGTTCTTCAGGTGTCCAATATTGTTTATTGGCAGAAGCCTACGTATCTCCCGTCGAATCCTCGTTACCACGCAGCTCGGCAACGTCTCCGTGTTACCACGTCCCAGTATGTGGTAGACTCACCACGTAAATTGCCTCTAGGCTGTGTACCGGAGAAAGCATATGAATGAGTTCTTCAGGTGTCCAATATTGTTTATTGGCAGAAGCCAACGTATCTCCCGTCGAATCCTCGTTACCACGCAGCTCGGCAACGTCTCCGTGTTACCACGTCCCAGTATGTGGTAGACCCACCACGTAAATTTCCTCTAGGCTGTGTACCGGAGAGAGCATATGAATGAGTTCTTTAGGTGTTCAATATTGTTTATTGGCAGAAGCCTACGTATCTCCCGTCGAATCATTGTTACCACGCAGCTTGGCAACACGTCCCTGTTGCCGCGTCCCAGTATGTGGTAGACTCACCACGTAAATTGCCTCTAGGCTGTGTACCGGAGAAAGCATATGAATGAGTTCTTCAGGTGTCCAATATTGTTTATTGGCAGAAGCCTACGTATCTCCCGTCGAATCCTCGTTACCACGCAGCTCGGCAACGTCTCCGTGTTACCACGTCCCAGTATGTGGTAGACCCACCACGTAAATTGCCTCTAGACTGTGTACCGGAGAAAGCATATGAATGAGTTCTTCAGGTGTCCAATATTGTTTATTGGCAGAAGCCTACGTATCTCCCGTCGAATGCTTGTTACCACGCAGCTTGGCAACACGTCCCTGTTGCCACGTCCCAGTATGTGGTAGACTCACCACGTAAATTGCCTCTAGGCTGTGTATCGGAGTAGCATATGAATGAGTTTTTCAGGTGTCCAATATTGTTTATTGGCAAAAGCCTACGTATCTCCCGTCGAATCCTCGTTACCACGCAGCTCGGCAAAGTCTCCGTGTTACCACGTCCCAGTATGTGGTAGACCCACCACGTAAATTGCCTCTAGGCTGTGTGCCGGACAAAGCATATAAATGAGTTTTTCAGGTGTCCAATATTGTTTATTGGCGGAAGCCTACGTATCTCCCGTTGGAGGATGGGAACTTCTGTCAAATCCTCATTACCACACAGCTCGGCAACACCTTCCTGTTTCCACGTCCCAGTATGTGGTAAACCCACCACGTAAATTGCCTGTAGGCGGTGTACCGGTACCTCCTGCAATAAAAAAAAAAAACAGCATGATCCACTGGTCAGTTGACCGCCTCAAGAGAGACGCTAATCTCTATTAACTTCAGGCCTCTTCCACGTTCACACCTTGTTCATGTTCTGTGAATGCTTTTCAGTTACTCCGAAGTTTTCAACCCTATTGTTATGTAGTTTTGGAAACTGGACATCCCTTATTAATTACTTAAAAAATAAGAAAGGTTCTTAGCGTTCACCTTAAGGAAATCCTGTGACAACGTGCAGTCTCATGTGCAGCTGGTTTATTATGTAGCATCCCCCTTCTGTCCTTACTTTTACACACACTAAGAGGCCAAGCGGCCTCTGGCAGTCATGACACCAACTTGATTCCATGCATAAACACTTGGCATATAGTCTCTGGACTTTGCACACCCTAGATAGATTCTAAAGACATGTCCAGAGGCTATGAGCCTCCAGGCATGTATACATGTTTGAAGGTTTCCATGCACGAAAACGACTTGAAGGAATGTGACACAAGCGACGGCGGCTCCTCAGCCCCTTGGTGGGTATGGATTCAAGGACACAAGAGGGGATGCTATTTAGAGTGTGGTCTGTAATAAAGCTTTAGCTGCTTTTGAATCTGTGTGTTGTTGCCCTTCACCTTTTCCTCGGTTTTGGGATTTTGTAAAGCCGACTGCTCTTAGTGACTTGGATATAGCAGGGGCTCGAATGATATTGAGTTTTGCTCGAACAAGCTCATCTTTTCAATGTGTTGAATGAATTGTTCTTTTTTTTTATCAACGAAAGGTAGTTTTACAGTCATTTCATTCCTATTTCTGTCACTGTCACTAGACAAATGTGTTATCTTATGGATCTTTACATGTACATTGTCATGAGTGGAATGATAACAATAAATATTTTTGGTGGAGCATTGTAGGCAAATGTACTGTCCCTAATAACCTTGAAATTGAGATCATAACTAATATGGATGCAAGAATTATTCACCCTATATATTTACATACATAATTAACCTATGTGGCAAAATTTGGTCTGGGAATAAGTGGTAGGCAGGTTAACAGTGCAGTCGAAGCTCTGTCTTCAGTGCCTTTCATACCACAAGCGCACTCACACAGCTTCCAGCTGCTCCTGCGCTCTTAACCTGTTGCAAACTATAGACTATGGATATTACAAAACTCATGATTTTTGTGCTAACTGCTGGAGTGAGTCTAGGGACTGAGGAGGACGAAACCAAAAGAACTGTGTTGCACTGTGTATATATACGTGGGATTTGGGAGCGGAAGGAGTACCGACCGAAATAAAATGAGGCCAGCTTGATCATGCCGACAAAGATAAGAAAAGCACAGAATATGTTGAGCTCACTCACTGAAACACATGTTCTGCGTGGTCATTCACAATAAGTAATGGTCATGTAACGATCTGACCACTGTTTGCCCTCTTATTTCCAGCATGATGATGATACAGAAGACTCCGCAGACAATGGTCACAAGACCCTACGGATAGTGGTCATGTGACTAAGATTGGACCACTATTCCTGTAATGGTCCAATCTTACAGTCTAAAAATTCACAAAAACCGTTGTATAAACACAATCTGCGTTAAAAAATTGCACCTGAATTTTTGACAAGAAATGAAGCTACATACTCTTGTGGTCCTCTGTCCTGTGCGTCGATGGGGCAGTAGAACTGCAACTTGATGTATTTCAGCTCCAACACATCCTATTTAGGCAGTGCAGCTCAAACAGGGGGTGCCTTGTGATACAAGGCACCCCTGATTGCTGCACAGCTCCCTCACATCCTGCAGTTCGAGGCAGCACACTGACTCTTGGTCAGTCTCCATCGGTCGGCAGCTGCTGTTGCAGGAGCACCTGTTGGTATAACCTTTGCTTAGAGATTCTGGGTGGCATCTACAAATATTGTATGTAAATACAAAGGTACATATTTTACACAAAACTTCACACGGCTGAATGTTTTCAAAGTTTGTTCAACAAGGATCTACAAGAGTGCTCAAAAGGCATCGGTGTCTATCTCCAATTCCTGTCAACCAAAAGTTTGTTTTTAG
The DNA here is from genome assembly GCA_013358835.2 of Ixodes persulcatus. NCBI lineage: Eukaryota > Metazoa > Arthropoda > Arachnida > Ixodida > Ixodidae > Ixodes > Ixodes persulcatus. The sequence continues at coordinate 301,168 of JABSTQ010010974.1, read as the reverse complement.
GTGTCTATCTCAATTCGTGTCAACCAAACGTTTTTACCAAGCGGAGAAAGTAGGTCAGATACCGCATAGAGCAGTATGCTCGGCATTTCATTAGGCAGCTGCACTACCCTGTACGAATGAAGCTAATACTGAAAGGTAAAAACTAAATTTTGGTGAAATTTCCCACACAGAACTAGCACTGGGTAAACCTAGCGCGCAGCAAAAAATAAGGAAATTAACAAATCTAAAGGTCGAGCTTATGTTTCCACCTGATTTGCCCCCTTCTGACATTACATTATCTTTAAATGCTCATCGACAGAGAAAAGCAAGGCCCAGTATTTTTCTATATCGCCTCTTGCACCTGCTTCTCGCTATCATGTTTTCATGAGCCAGCTTAGCGTCTGGTCCAAACTATTTTAATTTGAGCGTCTTCAGATCATGAGAGTCTCACTTGATGACACGAAGAGCCGCAGTTTGGAGGCTAAATTGCGCCGGAAAAATTGGCTTCTGCATGTGGCTAGCTCATATTTTCACCAAGGGTGTCCTCTAGTCGTAACAGATCTATGCGTTCAATGTAAACTTTCAAAGCGTAGCTCTGTTTCTCTGAGAGATAAGGACAACGTTCCCGTAAATCTCTGTGGCAGGCACCGATCTAGACGACCAAGTCGCATCAAACGGTTAGGGCCAATCAATAGCTCCAGTCCACCCGAGTATAATGCGAAATGACTCCTCGCATCTATTTTCAATGCAAAGACTCATTTCGCAGCGGATTCAAATTGGAATGATCAACCGATCGGCTAACCGTTCTGTGTGACTTCGTCGTTTGTGTGGGTGTCTGCCATGCAGATACAGGCGAGTCTTGTCTTCTTTTTTATTGCAAAAATGAGGCTATGGTTTGAACGTCCACAAGGTAATCTGCACCACTAAAATAATCCTGGATGAAATTTTGAGCTAGCTTTGTGCAGAAGCCACTTTTTCCGGGACAATCTACAGCCTACCACTATTTAAATTTTACCTACACCGGCTTGTACATGTGCAGAATGCTTCGTTTGGCTGATACCCTTTTCAGGGAGCGCGGGTATGGTACGTGTTTTGCTCGCTTTCCAGAACGAGGAACATGGAAATGCTCGGCTGTGAACATACAGGGTGTCCCAAAAGAAACTTTACACGCTAAAATGGCTCAAAAACTCAGAAACGTGACGGATGAAGTTGTAACTTCACTCAAAAGTGTCTTTCACTGGTCACATATTTTTGTTAAAATTCGAAGTCCCAACTGTGAGTATTAAGAAAGAGAAAAACTGCTTTTTACATGTGTTCGATGTCATTCGATATCGGTGCGTTTGTCGCGTGCTCTCGTTCGCCACAGTGGCTACCTGCGGCTTGCGCCACTGTTTCTGTCGCACGCTGTGCTCTTATGTTCTGTAATCTAGTAGTATACTCCAAACTACAGCGCGCGCGTGCATAGCTTTGCTTGGCGTCGACTCGGAATGTGCGCGAGAGCATGGACGCTTTACACGATTTCAATCGTTTCTCCTGTACTTCGTGTCACCGCTCGTGCAGCGAGAGCACCATTCGAGGCAGTCAAGGCTACCGTCTCGCGCTACCGCAGCCGCTGCGGTTATACTTTGTTTCACCTAGGGTGCCTTCATGTGCGCTTTGCTTGGGGTGATGACATCTGGCCATTTTGTTTCGAACACTTATTTTTATTTTCTGTTCTCAAGCGCGTGAAAGAGCGTGTCAATGCACGCGCTCGTGGCGCTGACTGTGCTACGGCGACATTTTGTTTCCTGCGATTTCTTTGTATTTTCCCTGTGAGCGCGTGCTGTCGGCATTGGGTACTAAACAGAAGGACATTGAGGCACTCTATACTCCGTTTCATACTTAGCGTGCAACGCAGTCAAAGCTACTGGCGCGAGCGTGGGGCTTGATCTCGTTGATCATTTGCACGCGTTCTCGCGCAAACAAATCTATAAATGAAGCCACGCGCTCGCGCCAGTAGCTTTGACAGCGTTGCACGCTAAGTATGAAACAGAGTATAGTTTCACCTTACGTGCGGACGAAGCCGAAGCTAACAGCCCGAGCATGCAGCCTGAAACTGTGCAAGACGAGCCCGTCTGTAAATTAGAAAGGTCAGGTTCGAATTTAGAACGCTTGCTGCCGTTTGCTTATCTCGAGGCGCGGATAGCGGCCGCAGTATCTCCGCTTGTACAAGAAAACGCCAACGAGCGTCCTTTACGCGCACGCAGATACACGGACGGGGCACTACCGCACTACGTATGGGGCACCATGACGAAACCCGTGTGACACCGACCTCTAGCCGCTTCCATGCGTGTCGTAGTTTCCAATCGCGAACCATTATGTACCTACAAAAGATAAAATAATTTCTTAATTGCTCTAGGAGGCTTATCAATTGGCTGTACCGACACGCTGGGACGGCCGAGCTCTTGGTGGCGTGTCCGGCCTGTCCCCGTCGCTTTCAGATGCTTCAGATGACGACGAAGCGGAAGGGTCGTAAACGTAGGGCTGTAGCCCGAATCTTCTATCAGCGACCATGGCCGAGAGGGCATCGTCCTCATCTTCGCTGATATCACTTACATCGCTTACGACTTCCTCGTGGGCCCCACGGTAACCACCTTGGCCGGCCATCGAGATGGTCAGAAGTCAGAGCTGGTTTTGTCAGTGGTGCCGTGGTCACGACTCACCGTGGTTGCCGACTTGCCGTGGTGCAGCGGGCGTGCAGCCCTTGCACATCTCAAACGGCCACGTTGTCACAGGTCGTAAATCGTCGACGCGCTACTAAGTGGCAACGCTCGTAGTAACCACAACATCCACGCCGTAGCCTTTCCCGTCTGGCACAAGTGACGTCACGAATGCTCCGAATATCCCAAGACGCATCGCGCTCTCCGATGGCTGATTTTCGAGCGCGCGCTCAATTGGGCCCCTCAGGGTGAAAAATATAGCCATCCGTTCAAAATACAAACGCGCGATTATGATTTACGGATATCATTGATCATATTAAACCTATTTCTGACCATAATAGGTGTATTTCGAGTTTCGCTTCAGTATCCCTTTAAAGGAATTACCTACTGCCATGTATAGATTGGATATACTGTTTTGATATTTAGTTTTGTATATACTTGGGTGTTGTGGCTAGATGTTCTCGGTTAAGTTGTTAATGTGGTAAATCTTCCTCATGTGCATGTATTTGTATTTATAATGTAAACGTAAATCTGGTATATTAATATTGTTTTGTAAATTGACCGGGTAAGTGATATCGGTTGAACGTGCTGTTCTTTGATTGAACACATTTGTGTTTTATTTGAATGCTTCCTGTGACTGCTGCAGAATGTCACTGGGGCTGAGAGCTTGTCAAGCCGTCTATCGCGGCTTTTATTCTCGGCCTACATGCACAGGCATCCAAACGCTGACACAGCGTAGAAAAATGAATAAAAATAAAATTCAAACTGCGATATAAATTGAAAAATGAATTAACTGAATTAGAATGCTAGGTTCGGAACGGTTACATGTATAAGGTGCAAGCCCGGTGTAAAGTCAGCAGAAAGACGGCAACACGAAGAGATTAAAACAAAAACAAAAATTTAATAGAGCAATAAAAATAAAGTTCTACCCACGGACCACTAACAACCAAACAGGATGAAAAAAAAAATGAAACTTTGGGCAGCGCGGCCGGGGAGACACAAAACGTCCGCTCTCGCCGTTCTATTTGGACGTTGGCACGATTCATCGGGCGAGCGAGAACTGAACCCATATGTGAGCCATAACAAACTAGAAAAACAAAAAGAAAAGACCACCGAATTTCGTGACGCCGACACAGCCGAACGCTGCGTCAGAAACACGCCCAAATAATTATTGTTTTACTCGTGGGTTTAGTTTTCAACTTACCCGCTAGTGGCGCGACGGTTGGGTCTACTATACATAGGGGTCTCAGACCCCCCGTCGAAATCAGTAGGGGGTCCGAGATCCCGCGAGACCCCCCTCCCTGACTTTAAGCCCTGGATCATTACGTGTAATAGGAAAAATAAATAATGTTTATTATTATTATTATTATGGTCCCAGACGCACGGTAAGTGCTTACTGACGGCTCTTATTTCATTGCGATAACAATCAAAGGGTCCTGAATGGGTTGATACTTGATACAGTCACCGACATCTTAGGAAATGCTGGGTGTGGTTTATCATGTTCAACTCATCTTTTTGTGATATTCGTTTTTTCTTGTCATTTTATCGACTAATGTCGCAATTGAATTGGCACTGTGCGGTAATATGAAGTTCTCTGCTGGCCGCTTCTTGCGGTTCTTGAACTGTCAGTGAGTATAGCGTCAGTTCGAGACGTTACTCATCGTTGCAACTTATGGGACCTACCGTCATGACGGAAAGCGATTTATGCATCATCATCTCTAGCTTAACAAACTTGCACTTCAACTAATTTAATACACACGGTAATCTCAGGTTGGTGAACACCATTCCGGGGGAGATGGTTGCTACATATTTAGTTTAAATTCTTCGGAATTACTAAGGTGCCTAAAACACACACACACACACACACACACCCACACACACACACACACACACACACAACACACACACACACACACACACACACACACACAAACGCACGCACGCACGCACGCACGCACGCACGCACGCACGCACGCACGCACACACACACACACACACACGCACACACGCACACACACACGCACACACACACACGCACACACACACGCACACACACACACACACACACACACACACACTCACATACATAATAATTGTGTTCTTTTTTTATGGGGAGCCGTGGCCATACCTCGGCAAAACTCACTCATGAATGCACTTACTCACCTCACTCACCCTCACCGTGAGCTAGGAAAGCTGGGATTTGTCAAGGGGTGCCGTGTATGAGAAGATTTTCGTGTCAACTAAGCACCAGGTACGGATTATGCACCGGGTGCGGACCATCTAAGTAAAATCTTTTTTTCAACCTAAATTGGCCCCTGCGGACTATACACCGGGTGCTGACTACTGTCCGGAAAATATGATAAATGAATCGGTCTTATTCTCGAATTTTTCGAATAACACTAAGCCATCAAAATGCGAGACACGTTAATTCCTGGTATTGTTGATACGCTTGACGTGAACTGTTCCAACGGGACTTGCTGACAGGCTTGTGGCATCGTCACTTTATTGGTTTAAAAGGTGCGGGGGAACGATTTTTGTACTTTCAATCCCTATCTTTTTTAATTATACCTCGAGGTTCAAAACCTATGAAACGCGCGTTAGTTTTTCCTCTACGCACAATGACACTCCAAAAAAAATGAAAGACGTTTAAATTCTCTGTAATGCCGAATTAGAGCGCAGCTTTTGAAGAGGAGGAGGGGAGTGTTGATGCCCCTCCTCCTCTTCCCCTCCTCCTCCTGCTCCCCTTTCATTTAGCGGAAAATATTCGCTAAATTTCCCGCTAAATTTAGCCGAGAAAGTTTCCCGCTAAATTTAGGAATTTTTTCCGCAATATTTAGAGGGGAAATGTTTCGCTAAATTTAGCGGGAAATTTTTCTGCTAAGATTAGTAGAAAACTTTTTCCCGCTAAATTTAGCGTTGAATTTTTCCGATAAATTTAGCGCTGAAAGTTTTCCGCTAAGTTTAGCGGAGAAAATTTCCCACTAAATTTACCACAGAATTGTTTTGCTCTAGATTTGACGGGGAACTTTTCTGGCTAAATTTTGCGGGAAATTTTTTGCGCTAAATATAGCGGATAAATATTTCCGCGAAATTTAGGGGGGAAATTTTCCCGCTAAAATTTAGTGGGAAAATTTTCCCACCAAATCTAGTGGAGAAAGTTTCCCGCCAAATTTAGTGGGAAAATATTCCTGCTAAAGTTTGGGTGCGGTGTGACGTCACGTGTGACGTCATTAAGGGAACGTCCCATAATGCACCGTGCGGTTACGCCGACGGCGACGCTGATGCCGCTCAAGCCGGAAACGGGCGCCTAAGAGCTGCGCTTGTAAAAGAAAAGCTTACTAGAGCAAAACGAGCAGCGTTCCGCCCCTCAACTTACAGCCCGAATAAGCGGCAATGTGATTTGATGCCCAATGTATTCCGTCAACATCAATCAAGTCTCACGCGGGAATTGAGAGACTACAGAGGATTCGCTGAGTTCCAAATATTTTTAGGGTTCGGCTATTCCCGTCATGACAGGAATTGGACCAGAGCCACTAACCGAATATTTGACAAGGAATTGATTGTTACGAGTCCAACTTGAGTGTTCACGCAGTGCTCCCGCCTACTCTATGGGTATTACTCGAGTATCGTCACCGTGAGGAGATGCCTTCATCAACAGCACAGCTCGTGTGATTCATAATTAAATTGTGCAAAATAGAGACTGAAAAAAAATCGTCCGTTATACGTAAAATTACACTACTACAAAGACGCTTTTTGGTGGATACTGGCGTTTCGTGCGCGTATATTATGGTCTGTTTATTGCCAGCAAGCTTGTGTAATTTGATAACCCAAGATCGTTGAACCCAGACTGTGCCCGTTACTTAAAAAATGTAATGAATTACATTTGTAAATTGCCGAGCCTCAAATGTAATGGACTACCGTTACAAATTACTTGCGCTGAAAAGTAAGGGATTACTTTACTCGTTACGTTACAAATACTTTCACGTTATCTTTCCTGTACATTTATGAAAAAAAAAACAAAAGAAACAATTTTGATGTTTTCAAAAATGTTCTGCAAGACATCTTTTCATTTCTCATACGCCCGCAATATAGTGGTGATTGTAAACACGAAGTACTTTAAAAGAAATAATTTTGGTGCGCTCTGTTCACCTGTAAGCTGCCAAGGCAGCGAAAGCTGCAATCACACCCGCCATCCCGCTAGCTTACGGCGACCGGAAATGATCCCTGGAATTCTGCAAACAAAGCTAGCGGTACGCATGCTCAGTAGCAGCGTCTACCTCCGCTGGGAGATCAAGGATACACCGCCTACTCAGCGTTGTCTTCTTGATTTTTGTTTTTCGCATATTTGTATATTCCCTGCCTGTTTTTCTAGTGGGTCTAGTGACCGGTCATACGGAAAAATCGTGTTTTCTTTTCGGTTATTCTCCTCTTCACGGTGTTTTCTATTTTGTTTCCCTTGTTATCTTTATGCTGCTGAATTGCCTGCTCATATCGCTCCAATTTCTGTATTATGTTCATATTAAAAAAAAAAAAAAAAAAAAAACAACGAGTAAATAAAGTCACCCGTTAGCAATATTTGTAACGAAATTACTTTACACATTGTTTCTGCGAAAAAAGTAACGCAAATTACTAAATTAATCGGAAAAGTAACAGATTACAAGTAATCCTTTACTTTCAACGGATTACTTTTCAAGTCTGGTTACACCGCCCTCTTAAGCAGATGTCAAAGTACCTCGGGAAGACGACGTGAAAGGGTGACTGAGGTGAGGCCCGGGAGGGGGGGATTGAAAACTAGTCGTCTGCTAGGACTTCTTTCTGGTGTCATAAGCAAGGTTTTTGATTTTCAGTGTTTACGAAAACACATTCCAAAACATATGCTAGAGAGTTTCTGAACAACCAGTGAAATAACTAAGGAGAAATTTGTTGGACCTTTAAGTGTTCGCTCTTTTTTTATTTCTAGTAGTGTTGAGACCGGTATTATATTGGTTCTTCCTTTCTGAGGTGGGGCGAAGGAAAGACTGAAAGATCACTGACAACACCAACATGAATATTTTTTTTATTGCCCCAAACGACTGAATATATTTCCATCGTCATAAAATCTTTCATCTTTGAAACCGCATATTTGCAGAGAAAAAAATATTGTTTGAAAATCTAATCTGAAGCTCCTTCTCAGATCCATGACGTCGATTGCAAAATAGTGCACTCCTTGCCTTTTTTGGTGACTCCAAACAGGACGGGTCGTCTAACTTTTTCTCTTGTCTCTAATCGATTACGGATATCACGAGCTATCGCATCTGCCAACCGGCCAATCAAAGCCTACTTCACTGTGCACTTGCACGTGATCTTTCTCCGCGTGCAGGTGAGGCGTCACTTTTTAGTTCGATTTAATTTTTCTAGAAGCGTCCCTGTAGTGCTTTCAAAAGTTCTTTTTTTAATAGGTTAAGAGGAAAATTTTTTCTTGGAGAATTTGGTGGTTTTGTTATTCTTTCTGGAACATGTAGTTTTTGGTGAATTTATCCATTGTAAACGTAATTTTTTTGTTACTAAATAAAATTCAAGTCATGTTTACGGCATAACGTCAACCGATGGGGGCGAAAAGAATAGTCTCACATGCTCCCTTGAATATCGCCATATATACATATTTAAATTTTAGGCAAACGTCCCTTCAATGACTTGGTACCACTAAGGAAACAAGGATATAGCAGGGCCTGTCCGCGTCATAACAAAATCAATTTCCTGCCGACTCGGCTAACCTTTTCCAGCAGCGAGTGTTCAGAAACACTCAGGGCGTGCAATGAGACTAATAACGAGACATTTAAGCAAAAAAAAAAAAACTTGATTTGCTCTTATGTGCTGTTACATATGCAGTGGTTCCTAAAATATGAATTATGTTAATAATATTGATATTCAAGCTGTAAGTTTGCACCGGTTGAATAAAATTGAAAACAGTAAATTGCCTCATTTCAAAATTAAAAAAAGTGAAGATCGTTTCACCAGAAGCTCATAAGGAATTACGGTATACAGGTCCCATTATTACTTTGTTTTATTTGAATGTTACTTATTTCAACATCTGATTCCACCAAACTTACTTTAATTGCACATGCGATTGCGAATCAAGAACATTCTCTTGTCCCCCGAATCCGCGCCCTGAGCCTCGTTTCCCGTCATCTCCGTCTTCTTGTCCCTCATACAAATCTCGCACTTCACCCTGTGAGGCTTGCCCCACTCCAAACTCATCATCGCTGCGTCCAGTACGTGGCCTTTGCAAAAGCGGCACGTTGAAACCGGACACAACATCCCTCGTGACACCTGAAAAACCCCCAATGAAACTTTGCTGAGAGCTCCGACCTTGGTTCATACTCTGTAATCCTCCATACGTATCCCCGGAATATAAGCCAGCTGAATTTTGGCTCAGCTGTTCGATGCGGGATCTCAACTGCCTCCCAAGCTGACTATTCGAATTCCTCCCACTAAGCCATGATTGTGAACCGTCGTTCCAACCACCACGGTTTAGTTCCCGGACCCTGAAGCTTGCTCCTCCTGGGCGTCCGTAGATGCCCCCCGATATACTTGAGAAGTCGCCTGCTGACTCCCTGCCTCTAAGATCTATACGCGATTGGCCACCCTGCAGGCTGCCACTTGAAGACTCGCTGTCTGAATCACCGTTCGATGATTCACTTCCGAAACGTTTTCGTTCCAATGGCAGTCTTGATTGCCCACTTCTTCCGGCGTTTCCTCTTGACAATTCGATTAATCTGAACCTACCTCTACCTCCAGTGAGAAGTCTGTTAGATCCACCGATTCTGCCGTTAGAGCGTCCGAGGACTATATTAATAGATCTGGCGTTAGAACCTCCATAACGACGCAGGAGTCTCAGCCTTAAAAGCCTCGCTCTCCTACGGGCCAAAGTGCGAGAAAAAAACCTCTGCCCACTTTCACCGGAACCTCCCCTTCCTTTAAGAGATAAAAGACGAAGGGGCCTAAACCGGTTGCTGCCAAAGTTTTGTCCTCCGCTGCATAAAATAGGCCGGTAAGCAGCTCCTCTAGCTTGGGTTCCTCTCCTTACGCCCGAGCCAGTATATGTTTCAGAATCAGAGTCAGAATCAGACTCACTGCTAGAGTCAAAATCAGAGCCCGAATCGGAACTAGAGCTAGAGTCGGAATCAGAGCCTGAACTAATGTTAGATTCGGAGTCAGAATCAGAGTCGGTGCTCCCGCCAGAGTATGTGCTGAAACGATTGACAGCACTCAGAACCAAAAGATCCAGTTAACCTCTGTCGCCCGTTACCGCTTCCTCCCCTGTTCCGATAAAGGGTACCCGATTTTTGAGTTTCCCCTCCTCCTCCGTTTCCCAATGTGGGTGATGATCCTAGTCCAAATGTAATCGAGTCTTTATCAAGAAGGGACTGCTGAAGGTCCTCTCCCCCGTCTGACTGCTGAAGGGCGTCTGGGATATACGTCTGCTGAAGATTGCTTCCCGATCCGAAACCTGCTCTTCGGACTCGGTGAACCCGGCGTTTTCTGTCAGGTTTGCTAGACCGTTTTCGACGCTCAACAAGAAGATGGATGTTGACCGGAATCATATATTCACCTGAAAAAAAAAAGAAGACAATATATGTGAATAACTCGTGTAGTTCCCATATTGCGTCAATCTGCGTTGCAACTGATAACTTGGAGTGCATATGAAGTAAAACGACCTTTTTGTCACATAAGAAAAAAAAAAAAACTCAGTAAGAGCGTAGGTTAGTTGGTGGGAATTTATCATGATAATAACTGAACTGAGACTATTTGTAGCTTATTTAACATTATAGTAAATCATATTAATATTTATTGTTTTCAAATAATATCCCAAATTTAAATTTATATGTTTTTGTTGTGCCGAAATGCAATAAAGAATAAAACGCTGAAAAAAACAACAACTTAATCAGGACTAAAAAACCTAATACTGACAGGACTGACAAGCAATCGAAATTGAAGAGGTGGTTCGTGCCCTTTTTTTTCAAATCCAATTTAATCACCACTTCCATGTTTTTTTTTGCAAGGAAATTAATTAAGCGATATTCACTTGAGAGCTACTTAAACCTAATTGACTTACACGTAACGGTACTGCATCAATCAGTTAAACGACATATTTTGTTGAATTCTCACTAGTAATCAGTGTTGAATTCTGCAACGTGCAAGTCATAAAAGATTCCTGGAAGCACCCGCGGTAACATAAAAAATAATATTTTGACGAAATCTCTCACTTTTTTTTAAAGTGGTGGAATTCACTTCAAAAAGTTATTTCTGAAACTAACTCCAAAACGTTTTTAGAGATTATATATATATATTTTTTTTTGTTTTTGGTCATTTGAATTTCCTACTTTCAACTGGAACATCTTTAACACTATATACTGTGAAACCATATTTTAAAATTAACTTCACACCGCCGCATGGACTTTTCTGGTTTGTTTTAAATGTTTTCGTTTTTCATCACTGCTGCCTGATGAAAGTCGATGAACAAAAATTTACCGCTGCCATTATGTTTTCTTTTACGCCTACAAAAACATCCCGATCGTCCTGTTTAAAGGAAGTGTTGGAATGATATTTATCAAATTAGTCTATGAGTTGGCAAACAGCAGAGAGGGAACTACATGAGCAGTGATATATCTTTAAAGAGAATCTTCTGTTCATGTAAATTTTTTCTTGGCTTTAGGGAGAGCATTGCACTGCTATAGCATCCACGAAATCATTGAGGAACTGGTAAACCTCATCGTGGAGGGAGATGACACGGCAGGCTTGTACAGGGTGTTGTTTTCTACTATATTTATATCATCACCTAGAACGACCAAATATAGCTTCTACTACCGTCTAAACATCAACAACAACAGCAGCAACAACAACAACAACTACAGCAGCAAAAACAACAGCGACAGAAACAGCAACAACAGCAACAGCAACAACATCAACAGCAACCGCAACAACATCAACAACAGCAATAGCAACAACAACAAAACAGCAACAACAACAACAGCAACAGCAACAACAGCAACAACAGGCACAACAACAAGAACAACAGCAACAACAACCACCACCACCTCCTCCACCGCCTCCTCCTCCTCCTCCTTCTCCTCCACCCCCTCCACCACCACCTCAACCAACACCTCCTCCTCCTCCTCCTCCTCCTTATTTTGGATGTTTAGATTGGATTTTTTATGTGAAAACATACAGTGTAAAATTATTAAACTTTGAGAGTTGTTGTGCATGTACGCGATCTTGTTTTTTCTTGTTAATACCTTTCCAGATATCCCCCGTTTGCGTGGTTGTGGCGTAATTAGACTGTGTCAATTATTGCTTCTCTTTATTTTTTCTTTCTGTTAATGCTGTAAACTGTATAGTATGTTGATTTTTTTAGTGCTGCATAAATGGCAATGGGGGGGCCTGTGGCTTTGTCAAGCTGGCCTTAGTGACACCTTTTTCCACAAGCCTCCAGTATCCTTTACGTTGTACTTGATGCAAATAAAAAAAAAAAATCGAACAAACAATGGCCACCGTCGAATCAAGAAGAAACTGCCATTTTATTCCTTTAATTTTTTTCTAAGATCTTCAATTGCTTTCGTGCTTTGTTTTGTCCTTATTAGACCCGTGCCAAACTAGGTCCACTACGCGGCGTAGTCAGCGCGAATACGACATTGAATCTTTCTTGCAGTATACCTCTAAAAGGTATTGGCGGGCATCATATTTTTCCGCTTGGGTATGTGCTTCAAATAAGTACTTTTTACCACACTAGTAGTTTCGACTACAGCTCTTTGCTTCTAAAATGAAGGAGGAAATCGCTTGCAAGCGCTGACAGTGTTACGTTGTGCATATGTGCATGAAAATTAAAATTATAGGTTAATGCTTCATTGATACCTATGGCACTCGGCAGAATTTTGTTTTATCATTCGCCGAACTGCTTCCGCAGATATCAATGATTGACTATTTGAGCGCATTATGGCGAAGATGACGCAAGCGTTTTGTGACTTTTGAAAAAGCTTGCTGAAAGAATCGATGACAAACTTACCCACCACGCTACGCTTCCTTCTGAATGGCTCTTCCTCATCCGCTGCCGCCTTTTGAGGACTTGGACGCGGACGTGGCAGATTTTCCGTCATTGATACTCTTATACGACCTTCCGGCCACATTAGTTGGGAATCAGATGGAACGCACCTGGATCTTTTGCAGGTACCCGAGTTTCCCGAACTAATCTGGAAAGGGGGTCACGCAACGAAGTTTTTGCTTAACTTAAAGGTGTTCCAGTCTTTTTGAAGTTGAGATCGCATGAAGCTTTCCGAGGTTGAGTGACATCATCATCATATTTACGCTGAGAGCTATAGGAGTCATACACTGAGGTGTTGCTAGGAGTATTTAACATTGAAACATGACTAATATGAATGTTAACGATATGACAATGGCCTTTAGTGTACGAACATGAGGCGAACTCAAAATTGATGGCACAGGAAACAATAACAATGCTAATAAGGAAGTCTCAAACTTTAATGTTTTCTACCCCTTCTGTTCTCTTCTGAAGCTTGACTCTTGAATGAGAGCATATTTGTCGTTTTGCCATTCGTTATGAAGCAATAAATTGTTTAATGTAGTAAGCTGATATGCGCGAAAAGTAAATGCACACTATTTTTTCCAGGATATCTTTCGTTGCCGAGGATAATGCAGGACATAATAGATGTTTATCTGCTTGTCACCACATAAAATTTTCTCTTGTCTAAAGCGTTTTTTGTTACATGAAAAGGCCGTTAAGAGGAGTGCCTTAATATCATATACCGAGCATAGTTGATAATGCACTAATATCTATATCAACACTTCTATGCTATAGTTCCTGTCCGCGATGAAGGCACATTTCTTGTGTGATCTTTATATTTTTATAAGCACAACGTTGACCCCGCTAAATTACTTTTTTCACCCTCGTGAACTCTCCGATGAAAAACATTTAGCGCAAATCATTACGACCTCATACATTTATAGGTAATATAGGATGAAATTCTCTCCCTCCCCCCCCCCCCCCCCATCAAAAAAAAAAAAAAAAAAGAACGCGGCTTAGATGAAGACAGCAACTTTTGCATCTATCCCACTCCTCTAGCCTTTGCGCACATTTTGTTCACAAAAAAAAAAGTGGTACCGACGCCTCATGTTTGGGTCGGCTGCGGGATGGGGTGTCAGTGAATAACTGTTGACGCGAAGTAGGTCAAAGTCTTGCACAATAAGCTTTTAGGGCGGAACATATTTTTACATCTGTAGAAAAATAGAAGTCCCTGTGAGTTTTGGTAGTCTCATCAGCTTGCGGAAAGTTTGATAACATTAAATAGTCGCTGGATAAAAAAATAAAAGGTGCACAGGACACTTCATGCTTAATTTTTCTGAAGCAGTCACTCAGACATCGGGATGCAGTCACCTTATAAAAAACTGTAAATGCTGAGGTGTTTAGTACATTCGTTTGACTTTAATAACAAAATCAGTATTCCAGTCCGCTTTGTTTTGGCGTACTACCCAGTGCCCTTAAACGTAATCAATATAATTATATTTAGTAGGACTATACGCAAGGTTCTTACTGCGTTGCGCATTTATAGTCAAGGAAACTATAGTCACACTCCCTGCAGTATTTTCGATAACTTGGAAATGCCAAAGATGAAAAACAATCTAAAATGATAAAGCTTTTTGTATTCTTACATAATTTTACCAGAATATTCAGTCCTTTCCCCGAACGCTCACGAGTGTAAAATAAGTTACTCGAGAGCAGCAATGGAAAAGCCGTAGTCATTGACAGCTGAAGAAACGTATGGTGTCTCTTGTTATGTTTCCATACTTGTAATCGCAATTTCCTCTTCGGCGTTCTTATCGAGTAATGCATCAACCTAATTGGCTGTTGAGCACTAATAAGCTGCTCGGGACTCGTGGCTCATGACACGCATTTCTCAAGTTGTCTGAACTATATTATACAAAATGCAAAAAAAAAAAACATAAAAAACGAAGGATTAATTTTGGGCATAATTTGTTTCAATTTCACGCGAGACTAGCATTCTTTTAATGCAAGAAGCGTTTACTCAACACAATACACTTCAGGTAAAGTTAACACTGAGTAATCACTAGAAAATATATTATATTGTTGCCTCATACCTGACATGTTTTACCGTTCCTTTCATTTTTTAGTTGTATATGTGACCTCACATTGTTTCCATATGTGATACAGACATATTTGCAGGGCATTCTTTTGGAAGTCTGGGAAGAAAAGTAAACATGTCAAACTCATAACACACGTTACATGTTACTTACTGTGCCTCCTATCTGTGCCTGCTTCTTAGATACTATAGGTTCTCGAGAAAACACGCTGATTAGTTTAGCAGCGTTTTTTTTTAAACATTTTCCTATATGTTACGCACAAAGCTTCACCTAGTGACGAAACGATTCTTCAAAATGCCAAAAGGTTTTGATGCCTTCTTTGGAGCGCTTCAGTGCCACATAAATTAGATTCTATACGCCTCGTGAATTTCGCTGCAATAGTTCAATATAATGAATGGCTTCTGAAACTATTTTTTCTTGTAAGTCCCCTAGTTGTGCAGGGAGAGTTTTGCCTCTCACATATGCTTCAAAGACTCAAAACCAAGACATTTTAGCGTCTCGGCTTTCTTATTATGGATGGTCATCTTAGCATATTTCTAAATATTCAAATATTCCGGCATCTACAGGAATATTATTTTTAAGGTTTATAATGTATACACATCACATATTGCCGCGAGCGCAGCGGGCCAAGTATTAGGCAGCGCGGCCGTTGCTTAACGGTTATCTTGCTTTCCTCCCACGCGAAGAGCCAGCGTTCGATTCCAGGGAGTGAGGTGTCTTTTATTTATTCTTGGAATTTAGTGCTCTGGTAAATTCGAGAATCATCTTGCTTGTTCACGGCCCGAATGTTCTGCGCGCCGAACGTTCTAGGGCGAATGTTCCGGAAACCGACGCGGCTACAAAAAGCGCCCCGCGTGGCAAGCCGAAGTCAGTTTTCGCCTCAGCATTCGATCCTGCTGTCTCGCCGACTTTGACGCCCGCGACGCTCTGTTTTCATCTTTTCTTTTTTTCTTTTGCTTTGGACACAAGTTCGCCCCATTAAACGTTTAGTTTCCTCAGTTATTCCTTGGTTTATTACCTTTTCATCGCGACACAACTGATTATGAAAAAAAAAAAAGACTCTTGAATGAAGTTTCGAAGGCAAGCATGAGACTCACTTTTTTATTGATCCCGCAACCGTTAAATGTCTGAACAGGCAGCTGCTCGGGTTGTCCGTGCCAAAGGCCGACCAGCGAGCAACGCTTTCTGTCTTGCCGCAAAACTTTCCCCGGTGTTTGTTAAAAAGGTTTTATTACCTATCGTTCTTTTTTCTCCTCACCGAAAGAGCGATCGATGGGGAGGAATTTCCTCCAGAAAAAAGGACGCCCTTCCTCATTTCTGACAGAGAAAGAAGAAATCAAGCGGCAGTTTCATGCTTTCTGCTTGACCGTTGGCCTTTAAAGAATCTCATACACGTGTCCGGATGAAATTGAACCAAGCGTGAGTTTTTGTGTCAACCGGTGTCCAATCTTTGCGCTCATTTAGCTCGGAAAAGGTAACAAAAAAAAAAGGTAACTTCTGTTTTGGGCTTAAAAAGTATATTCTCCTTGCCACTCCGCCATTCTGTCACCCTTCCACTTTGTCCTCGTTTGTATGGCCTCTACCCTTGAGATCTACAATGTAGTAAACACACACACATATACACACACGCACACACACACACACACATACACACACACATATATATATATATATATATATATATATATATATATATATATATATATATATATAATAGCTCGGTGAAATCGGCCTCTTGTATGGTGAAGGCTCACCTTATTATAACTGAAGCACAAAAAAAATCAAAGATTATGTTTCTGGTTTGCATCAAAAGTGTCAATTCCTATTCTGATATATATATATATATATATATATATATATATATATATATATTGTTACAGATCGCTTTCTTCGTTGCTGCCACTTCGTCCTTCTCCCGTCTACGACCCCCTCTTCTTTTTCTTCTTGTTGTCCTGCTTGTTGCACCTCAATGTCCTGCTGTCACATTTCCCCCCCTCCTGGTTGACTGTCCGTCCTCGGCAGTCTGTGTCCCATGCTGGTCTTGACTGAATGTCTGCCTTGACACGCACAGCTTCAGTTGACTGCAGCGTAGAAAGGGTCTCCCAAACGCCAGCCATCTGCGGGCGGTTGCGGCCGCGGCGAATCCAGCACGAGCACGACGTCGTATAGAAGTCGTCGGAGTCCTGCACACCGGGGCGCGGGTTGTGCATCGGTCGGCGTTGACCCCGTCTTGGGAACCAGCGACCTCTGAAGCGTCTTCTGTCCACGGCGTAAGGGGAGCCCTGCACGGGCTCGCCGTCGGGACTTGTCACGTTGGCGGCCTCGCGGCCCTTCTCGCCTACGACGACGTCAAACTCGAAGGCCTCACCCTCGCCGACGCTGCGCATGATCTTCTGCGGGTTGTTCCGCGTGATGGTGGTCTGGTGGACGAAGATGTCTTCCCGCGTGTCGTTGCGGTTGATGAAGCTGTAGCCGTTCTTTACGTTGAACCACTTGATGGTGCCCAGCACCCGCTCGGCGAGCACGGGCTTCTTCGTGGTCGTCGCTGAGTCGCCCATGCTGCTGCCGGGCGCTGTTCCACAGTCCGGCACCGCTGATCTTTTCGGGTCACGTCCGTCGGACGCCCTCGGAGGCGACGTCGGTTTAGGCCTCGGCTTGCGCCACGAACCCGGCGAGTTCCTGGGTTCCTGCTCGATGTCGAACCACTCTGAATCATTCCTGGACCTTCCGCCGCGCCTGCGGGAGTACCTCCCGTAGAAGCGTCGATGTGGCCTCCGCTGGACTCGGGTGTCTTCGCATTCGTTCTCCTCTTCAAACTGGACGTGGGGTCTCATGTTTTCGGCGGTTAACGAGCTCCTGGTCATTCCTCTCGGACGGAGGTAGAAAAATTTTAGAAATATGTGCCACTTTTCCACGGCGACGAGGGAAAATGAGCGAACGAGGTACACAGGCCACACAAAAACCCTCTCGCATCGCGGAATGCTGGCGTCTAATGTTTCCACGGGTGGATGCGGAGTTTTGGTGGCCTTGTTCTGGTCGGGGTTCAACTTAAAGAAATCAGTTTTTCTGGCACCACTCATAACCCAGAATGATCGGGAAAACGGAATCCGACAAAATTACGAAGTCCGCTAACGACGTCTCACCGAGCGCAGTGACAGTAACTTCACTTGTCCACCGGTATGAACTTTGGCGCCGTTGGCTGTGAAAAGTTGGGGAGCAATCCGGGAAACATTACAATCAGCCGGTACAAGCGTAGCGTCGATTATGTTAACCGCTGCTCCAGTATAGAGGAGGCTTTCTTGGATCCCAATTCCTAGAATCTCCACTTTGGTGGATGGAAGACCAGTAAAACGCATTGAAAGAGAGACGAGGGGGACTTGGTCATCTATACCCGATCCCGCCCCTGTGGACCGGGATATCCGTTTCCCGACGCGCTGTAACACTCTGTAGTCAAGTGTCCTTGTCGTCCGCATTGAAAACAAAGCCTCTTAGTGTTAACTCGCTGGTGACCTTCAGGTTGCTGGCGTGCTCCAGGCGTCTCCAGACGAGTAGTTGGCTGTAACTGTGCCGGGCAAGAAGCCTGGGCGTTTGCTGTTGCCTTCTGGATGGCTGAGATCTCCAACGCCTTAGCCAAAGCCTCTCGAACAGTCTTTGGCCCTACAAGTCGAACAAATGTTTGAACTTCCGTATTCGCAATGGCGTCGACGAAGGTAGTAGTGCTGAGAAGGTGAAAAGTGTCAGCGGCAACTCCCACAAATGATTTTCGCGCTAGGCACTCAACTCCCGCTGCCAGGACCTTGAGTGTTTCCCCCGGCGGTTGTCGACGGCAACGTAACTCGCCATAGCGGACGTGTTGTAGATGTTTGTCGCCAAAGCGGTCCTCAAGTCACGCTACCAACGTTGGGTAGGTTAGAGCTCTTCCATGAAGTTGGGCCAATATCGCGATGGCTGGTCCCTGTAGTTGTGCCGTAAGAGCTTGAGTTGTTTCATCTTCGGACCATTGGTTTGCTTGAGCAACAATGTTAGCTTGCTTGGGGTAAAGGTCAAGTGGCCCGCTACCATCGGAAGGCTTCAGTTTCAAGTGAAGGGGATTCGAGGTGGCCGAAAATGTGCGTACCGTTGCTGAGTCGATCCGATTCTCAGAGTCTTTCCTTTCCTCTAGCGGTACGATTCTTTGCCGAAGGTCTTCTTGCGCACACGTAGCGGGTTGCAGCTGCGTCTGGACCATAGCCGCCATCGTTGATTTGACGCCCTGTCTCTGCTCCGCGAACAGATCCCTCAGTTGGGCGTAGGTCTTCAGTATTGCTGGTGTCCTCGGGAGAAGGGGAAGGTTCGCCAGAACGGGCTTGTTGTCGTGTGAAGGGCATTTTTTTACGCAGATCCCACTTCTGACACCAAAATGTTACAGATCGCTTTTTTCGTTGCTGCCACTTCGTCCTTCTCCCGTCTACGACCCCCTCTTCTTCTACTTTTCCTTCTTGTTGTCTCTCTCGTTGCACCTCAATGTCCTACTGTCACAATATATATATATATATATATATATATATATATATATATATATATATATATATATATATATATATATATATATATATATTCGGATTAGCAATTGACACTTTTGATGGAGACCTGAAACCTAATCTTTAATATTTTTTGTGCTTCAGTTATAAGCTGAGCCTACAACATACAAGAGGCCAATTTCAGCGAGATATTCATGCTGTTTTTTGTTTTCTGTGCAAACAAAAACAATATACAAGTGTCTACTAATAATCTGAAGGCATCTTAATTGAGAGGTTGCCCATCATTTTCATTGCCTTAAAAAAATCAAGGAAAACATAGACGTTCTGATTGTAATGTTTTGGACACAGCTTCGATAACCCCAATTTTTTGTACTTCCCACGCGTACGACGCACATTCATACTCTTTGACTTGAGATTTTCACGAATTGTTTTGAATGAAGTTGATCACTCACCAGTTTGAATGGAATTAATCGATGACAATACACTTTTCCGGAAACCTTTTCGGTTGCAAGCCACATGACCAGCAGTGCCACTGGAACAAAATTAAATGTGAAATAGTAATTCAGAAATTTATTTGATAATTAAACTAACTGAATACACGTGAAGCGCACTCTTACATGTAAAGGTGTTTTTGAGTTTAGGAAAACGCATGTAAATCGCCCTCTACACAATCCTGTTAGTCTACTTCTCGGAAATTACTCGCGAGAGAAGCTTGAGGAAGCTTGAGGAATCGCGGGGATAAAATTATCTTTAGTCATAAAAAAAAAAAAAAACAGCCAGCGCTGTGATAGCGAGTACGATGTTTCAAGTGCTTACATCATGCTTAATGTCACACTGTGGAAAAGTTTTCTTTTTATTGGGAAGTTTTAGTGCCAAGGTGCGCACTCTCTGTTCAAACGTGTGCAAACAGGCTAGCGAAGGCTGAAGCTTTGCTGATGAGATCCGATGCGGAAAATATTCGCATTAGACTACCCACCGTGTTTAAATTTGTTTACTCTCTATGCCCGTTTACACACTTAAATTGTTTTAATACCGTGTCCTTGTGATATCATACGCCAGAACACGCTGGCACGCTGGCGCCGTATATGAGGTGATCATGGAACTGCATTGCACCTAGAGCGATGATTTTGCAGTGTTTGCAAGATCAATAACGTACTATCTATGAGAAATAACCGTTTATAACATTTGCAAGGGTTTTTCAGGCCGAGAAGGAAAGAATGATGCGCGAAACGAAGTATGAGATATACGGAGATGTCAACTTTACCAAGACTACTCCATAGATTGCGCCAGTGTGTTGTCTCGTAGTAAGATATTTAAGAGGTATTGAGGCACTCAATTTCAAGTAGCGGCAAGTGCGTTAACCAGCCTTTAAATTTCCATTACAATTGCTGTCTACATTTCTGCGCTTTCATCACCCCTTTTGATATATAATAAGGGTGAATTAATTGATATTGTTTTACCATACCAAAATGACTTGTTTTTATATGGTATGCCCTTAATATTATTTAGTCCAAATACGTCCCACACATTGTTTATCGTGAGTTATTGGTAATATCTGAAAATAAAGTGTTGATAAAACACAAAAAAACAACCACGAGGGCAATCCGAAATCAATAAATATGTATCCTTTATGTAATAGCCCTGTAGATCATAATAAGTTTACATATTAGCTAGGACTTTCAGAAGGGACATTTCCATAAGTTCTGAAGCTTAAAAACGTAGACGGCACAACTCTTTTTTTTTAGTTCAGTTACGCATTTGAAAGGTATTTTCCACTTAGGTTTCGCAAAAACACAATAACCTACTAACCACTGGTATGAAACACTGGTGTGTATCTTAAACTCCGAGGCTACCATTCGTTTACTTGTGTTTGTGGAATGTACGACATGCCTAAACAACAGAACAGATTTCAATATTAATAGCTCAATCGTTACTCGAATGGAAAGCAGTATTTTATATTTTCTACTCGTAGAGACGTCAACGCTGTTACACACACGAAATTGCGACGCACGTCCATTTCAAAGAGTCGGAGGCAAGCCACTTAAGTGGTGACTATAAATAAGTTCACAAATGTTTTCAAGAAGAAAGCTCACCCATAAAGCCAGACAGCAAGGTCGCATGGCCAGCCATGCCTGCCTTCTGTTGTTGTCTTGCCTGTGGAGGCGTGAAATGTTTGTATAATATGGTGTAAAAATAATGCTCAAGTTCTTTTTTAAGACTTTTTTCTAAATTTTAAGCGTTAGTAATAAACAAAAGATATAGCTCCATGTCTGTCCAAACAAAGAGCCCTTGAGAGGGGGAGGGGCGCTTTCGGTACACAGGGTAGTGATGCTCGGGATTGTGCTGCCGTCTGTCGAATACTTCTGTATTTGGATTCAAGGAGAGCTGCTCCGAAATTCTAAAATGAGTTCGGGGCGAGCTGAATAACGACAACACCAGGGCGGAGAAGGAGCAGATGTTTCTTTCTGGGTTGTCTAAAAAAAGAAAGCACGTCAGTGTACAAAACGAATTGCGTGTTTGTGAAAAGTGGCTGTCTACATGTTCACTGCTTGTTTGCAAGAAATGATTCAGAGTACCTGAAACGGTACCTTGAGTCACTTCATGTTTGTTTTTATGTGCGTGTGGCGCGTAACATCCTAGCTTTGCCAGACCGTTTTGCGGACCAATCATTGTAGCCGTAGGCATACTATCGTTATCAGAGGAGAAAGGAAAGAAAAATAAAAGTAAAAAAGGAACAAATAAAAAAAGTATTTTGCCGCTGCAATGACATATATAGTAAAGCAATATCCACAGAGTTTATGTACAAGGCCCGCGCTTGTTGCTTAGCGTAGAGGCCGCATAGCTCTGATTTACCAACTTATTGTTTTTTTCACAAATCTCTTAACATATTACGATATTTTAATAAATGAATTTGCCTCAACCCACAGTGGAAGTTGTATTTGGAGAGAATGCCTAGGTTGTAATTATTTGAGGGAAGAAAACTGGATGTTGAATGCAACCGCTGCCATGCGCTGCGTTCTCCCCACATTGGTCAAAATTAATTAATTTAATTATAAGTATTTCAGTTCCCAATTAACCTTTTATTTTTAAATGAAACTTTGGCAAGCCTACTTGAATCAACAACAATTGTAAACTGTCTAAAACGCTATTTTTATGTTTAAAGTGGCTAAATACATCACATTGTATTTATGATGTGTCTTTGGTAATGGCATGCAATGTTCGAATTAATTTTTATAAAAAATTCAACTTAATTGTGATGAAGTAGGAAGCATAAAATGAAGTCGCAAAAAGGCGATGAAAGAGCGGCGAGATTGTATTAGGTAGAGTTTCTTAGCAAACGATGGGGATAATGCATTCGCAATTTGTTTATTATTTATTCGAGTACCTTCAGCGCCATGAGGCATCAGAGTAGGTGGGGAAACATTTCTAACTGAGGGAGTAATAGCTATACAACCTAAAAATATAAAAATTAATATAGCATAAAATATTAGATATTATACAAAACCTATTATAACAATTACAAGCTATTTTGTTACAGATTCACCCAGAAACGAAACGAGTGACGTCCGCGCTGAATAAAACATGTCGGTAGACACAATGTTAACTACAGAAACTCGCAGTTTCTTTCAATCCCGTATGGTATTAGGAAAAAAAGGAAGTGTTATTAAAAACATTGGTTCTGCTATGGAACACTTTTACTTCATTAGTGTGATCCCTTCGTTGCGATATACAGGGTGTTTTTTTTTAACTGCACCAATTTTTTTAAATAAAGGGGGGAAAAGTTTTATAAATGCGGTTTTCACTGCGTGTTTATATGGCTCGGCGGACATTAGATGGGAATATAACCATCACTATTACGAGACTAATTAACTAAAATTCATTAATTAACTTTTTAATTACTGTAATTAGGATATATGTTTATATTACGAACTTTGAGGCAGTCATATGCCATGACTGTTCCATTTGGTAGAATTCGCGTAACCAGCTTGTGTACCGCGATATTCGTCCACGAATTTTGCACTTTTATCCGACTAATGTAGCAAAGTTCGGCTATAGTGGCCACTTTCGTGGGTTTGCCGAATTGAGTGGATAAAAAGTTGGATTAAGTAAAAAATTCGGGGACAGATATCTTGGAACACAGGCACATTACGCGAATTCTACAAAATGGAACAGTCTTGGCATATGACTGCCTCAAAGTTTGTAATATAAACATATATCCTAATTACAGTAATTAAAAAGTTAATTAACGAATTTTGGTTAATTAGTTTGATAATAGTGATGGTTATATTCCCCTCTAATGTCCGCCAAGCCATATAAACACGGAGTGAAAACCGCATTCATAAAACGTTTTCCCCCTTTATTTAAAAATTTGGCGCAGTTAAAAAAAAAAACACCCTGTATAACGAGGTGGGAGAAGGTAGCTTGCACTTTTAATACCAGTTTTGCAATCAAATATGTTATAAAACAATTTGGGCCGACGGCCTTTAAGTCTAAAGCCCAACTCCCTCCATCCCCGGCTCCCTTAAGCTCTTGTCATATTGAGACGCCCGTCATAATTGTTTAAGAATAAGCGGGCAGGTCCGGTAGGCACACGTTCAAGTAAGGTTGCCAGAACTGTGGCGGTGTCCCATAAACTGCCCAGCATATTCCAATATTGAGGAGACATTCGAGAAATAAAGCTTTTCTTTCAGGAAAGTCGGTACAGACTTCAAATTACGAGACGCAGCCAAGAGTTTTGTCGCTTTAGAAACAACGAAATTGACGTGTTTGCCCCAACTTAGGTTTAAAGTTAGGAATACACCGAGGCATTTGTACTCGTCCATGAGAGTAATTCACCAATAATGGTATAAGCACTGTTGGATGAAACCCGTTGTTTTGTAAATGGGAAGTGTACAGTATTTATAAGAATAATATTGATTTCCCGCAATTCACACCAATCAGTAACGACCTTAATATTCGCTGAAGAGTGATGACATCATCACACGTTCGTATAAATATTATAAACACCGTAATCGTCTGCAAAGAGACACCCCCTACATGTCACAATATCGAAAGTATCGTTTAAGTGCACCAAAAACAATGGAGACCCAAGGACAAATCCTTGCGGATCTACCGATGTCACGTCAGCCCATTCAGACGTAAAACCATCGAGCACGACGTACTATTTACGGTTGGGAAAGCTAATCACCTATCTAATGTATCACCTTATTATCAATTCGATGGCCCTGAAGTTTCGCTATTAACAATTCGCGACGGACTACATCAAACGTCTTACTAAAACCTAGGGGAAAAAGTCACAGATATCACGTTCATCGAGAGCTTCAGCCAATCCGTGTACGAATTCAGTTAGTTCGATTCATCCCATGCTGGGATGAATGCAGGATTCCAAGAGAATTTTCGTGCTTGACTATCGCTATAGTTGCAACGGCTAGGTGACGCGAGCAGAGTGAGAGCCAATGATGTTGCCTTTCTCGTAATTTGGCAAAGGGTGAACGCCACGTCCTACTTTGCGTTCTAACGACTACGATATGCGCTAGATATACGAACGCAACGCACATATATGGGAGCATGACACAGCGAAGAGACTGCCACTTTTTCGCATTAGAAGCACACTCCGGCGATACGCAGTCACGTGCCTCGCTCCATTGTTCCGATTGGCCCGCAGGGGCCTTAGGTTCCGTCGTACTGGCGTGTTATACACCCACGGCTTCCTGGCCTACCCAGAATTTCGTGCTTTAGACACCAGGCTAAGCGACGCCACCGAAGAAATTGCTCACGTTTGAACAATGTACCCGCCCCTTCCAGGCATACCCAATGTTTCTTGCTTCTGTCGCTAGATAACGCCAAACCAAACAGCATTACAGGTTGCCTATGCTCGTGTCTAAAATGTGCTCAATTACCTTACATGTGTTTAACGCTGGCGTTTTTGTTTTATTGAGTATACACTATTGCATAAAATATAGACACTTCGCTCACTGCTATGAAACCAGGTTAATATACGAGACAAAGATGCTACTGATAGCGTCAAAAGGTTTTTGCAGGGCTAATTTGTTAGCTTGTCAAGGATTGTGTGAGCTCTTATCTGATGTTACCATGGCTAACTAGAGGTCCCCAAGTTTTAAAGCTATTGACGAGGTTTCAAGTTTATACTGCCACAGCCGTACGGTTAGATTGAACCAGCACGTAAAATATATATATATTCCTTTATTAATCTTTAAATTTTCAGATCCCACTTTTTTTTTTTTTTTGCGGCTGCAGCGGAACTGCAACATAAAAATTGTGAGTGCGCACTTTTGTATATGTGGAACATAGCATGTTTTTTTTTATTGAATACAATAAAAAATTGCCAATTCAATTATTCAGATCAAAAACATTTGGCTGTAAAATAAGTACAGGTAGTGACATGACAATTTTCCGCTATTGCTGAAATAAAGTGCTTAAATAGAAATATGCAGAGCAGTTAGGTGCCCACGCTCAAGGGGGTTTCCTTTTCAGCTTAATTTTAAAATAGGCTAGTAAAGACCAAGCTTATGCTGATCCAAGATGTTGCAAATGTTTTCACCGGAGTTCAACTTTATGGGAATTTTGAGTGGCGTTTGCTTTCTATTTTACAAAGTTACCATTATTAGTAAAACGCCAAAAATGTAACAGATAATTTTGCCACAGACCTAAGATAGTATGCAGCACAGGTGCACATTTTGTAGCCTTTGTTTGCTGCATTTGTATAAGTCTTCAGTTAGATTACGGTTGGAGTCTAGCTTTGTTATCTGGAATTATTTGACTCTCGCGCAGGCTACTGTGATTGAAAGTTTTCCGGAGCAAATGATTAGACATTTTAACCCTGGAGAGTGTGGACAAGGAAGAAAACACGACACAGATCTCCAAACCAACTCTGAGCTACATAATTATTTTCTCACCTCACGCACAGCTTTAAAATCACAAATATTAGTCCTAAACAAACTGTCGACAATGGTACTTAACCGTTCCACAAATTGATCTATAAAGGCTGACCTTTCATTGTTAGAGGAGATTTTGTGTGCTACTTATGAATATTTGCTACCATGTCTATTCTTGAGGGTTTTACGTTTAAACAAAACTAGGGGCCTTTTTCTAATACTCGGGAAATTGAGGCAGACAAAAGTACGTCACAAGGATTACAAATATGACTCCTTTCCAAATCCGGTTGGCTACGAAAGGCTCCATTGAGGCTCTTCGGTGAAGATGTACTGGGCGTATCAAGGGGCGGCCAGGCTCTTTAAATCGACCGCAAAATTTGGTTTCTTAACGTATCGCGTTCCGATTTTGTATAGCGTTGGCCACAGGTGGTGCATTTTTTCTATAAAATTCACAAAGAGCGAGCTTACCTGAGAAAAAAGTAAACAAAGAAAAAGGCTTTGCTCCTATGCAAACGCAGCGAAGCCATCGGTCTTCAAACCATAGGGCGCCCTATGGTTTGAAGACCGGTGGCTTCGCTGCGTTTGCATAGGAGCTAAGCCTTTTTCTTTGTTTACTTTTTTCTCAGGTAAGCTCGCTCTTTGCGAATTTTATAGAAAAACTGCACCACCTGTGGCCTACACTATACAAAATCGGAACGCGATAGGTTAAGAAACCGAATTTTGCGGTCGATTTAAAGAGCCTGGCCGCCCCTTGATACACCCAGTAGAACAAAGGTCTTAAAGGACACATGCAAAGAAAAAAAAACATTTTTTTTTTAAACAGCTTAGATGGAAAAAGGATATCATAAAACGATTTTACAACGAAGAAAAAAAATTTTTAGAGCAATATTTACGGCGCTTTCCGAATTTGTAGATGGCGCCCGCGGGCGCCGCGGAAAAGTGGCCCTTATTTATCACGTGACGGGCCCATATTTGTCACGTGGTGCTCGCGCTCTTTCGGAAGCTTCCTATGGCCTCTAAAAGTAACTTATTCATCTTTGTTTGAAGTATAACAAAAAAATAAGATTAATAAGTAACTTTTAGAGCCCAAAGGAAACTCCTGAAAAAGCGCAAGCAGACGTGATAGACCTGTGCGCCGGTCAGATGACGGCGGCGGCGCCCCGAACCAGACAAACTTGTGCGGCGGCGGCGACGGCGGCGTGGAGAAACGCGTTGAAGCGGCGTTCGCACAACGCTCAGCGTGCGGCGGCGGCGTGGCTTTACGGCTCCGGCGACGCAGGGCGGCGGCGCGCGGGCCTACCACGTGACCAGCGGCAGCTCCGCGGCGCCAACTTCAAATTCGTATAGCGCCGTAAATATAGCTCTAAAACCATTTTTTTTCTTCGTTGTAATATCGTTTTATGATATCCTTTTTCCATCTAAGCTGTTTAAAAAAAAATGTTTTTTTTCTTTGCATGTGTCCTTTAAGGTTCCGTACCTTTGCTCCGCGAAACTTGTAACAGCGGGGTTCTTTCCGACAACCAAAGGCGATGATATGCCTTTGGTTGTCGAAAAGAACACAACTGTTCCGAGTGTCGCGGAGAAAAGGTACGGAACCTTCAGACCTTCGTCTGAAGGTTTTAATGCTTTAAAAAATAGCAAAAGTTGCGATTCCGATGGTGTACAGATTAGACCAGTTAAATATGTAATTTATCTTATTTCTGCTGTTTTGACGCACCTCTTTAATCTATGTTTGCTAGACAGCGTGTTTCCTAAACAAATGCAACTGGCTAAAGTAACCATTCTATACAAGAAAGGTAATAAAAACGACTTGGGTAATTATCGACCTATTTCAATACTCTCTGTGTTTTCTAAAGGCCTAGAAAAAATTATACTTCTACGACTAACAGCTTTTGCTGATAAGCATAATATTTTAAGTCCATCCCAATTTGGGTTTCGCAAACAACGATCTACAGAACTCGCACTTCTTGCGCAAAAAGAACATATTCTTAAAAAATTTGAACAAAGAGAACTCACGCTTGGTTTATTCATTGACTTTACCAAGGCATTCGATTATCTGGATCATAATTTATTATTAAAAAAATTAGACATGTATGGATTTCGTGGGCAAGTGCATCAACTTTTACAATCATATTTATCCTCCCGCAGGCAGTATGTTAATATAAAAGGTCATTTATCTGAAATCAAGCCGATTGAATCAGGGGTTCCTCAGGGAAGTATTCTCGGGCCTTTTTTGTTCAATATTTATATAAATGACATATTAAATATAAGTCCATCCATATACTTTGTTATTTATGCTGATGACGCAAGCCTATTTTTAACGGTGATAACGCCTCGGATCTTATAGATGATGCGAATGAAACACTGAAAAAGCTTCATATTTGGAGTAAACATAATGCTTTAAGAATAAATGCGAATAAAACGAAGGCAGTTTTGTTTCGACCAAAAAATAGGCGTGTCAATATAACTAAGAACATTTTTTTAAATTCTACTCAAATTGAAATTGTTCCCAAGTTTAAAACCTTAGGTGTCGTTTTTCAAGAAAACCTATCATGGGATGACCATATCAATTATATTATATCTAAGTTATCTAGTATAGTTGGTATTGTATATCGTAATAAACACATCTTACCACTCAGAACAAAATTAATTTTATACAATTCATTATTCTATTCACATTTAAATTATGGTCATCTCATATGGAGCACTACAACCTGTACCAACCTCCAGAAAATATACACGTTGCAAAAAAAGATACTAAGAAGTATATGTAATGTTGACATTGAATATCCAGTTAGTGATATTTTTGGTCAACTCGGTATAACAAAAGTTTTTGATTTATACAAATATCGTTTATGTGCAAAATATATTATGGAAAAAAATCTACCCCAGCGTCACCTAGAAAACCTAGCGAACCTAAAACAAAAAGTATATACGTATCCAACACGGACTAAGGAACCCTGGGAAGTACCGTTTTCTAGAACTAATTACGGCAATCAAACTATGGCATATACTTTACCAAATATCCTTAATCAGCTGACTAGGCAAGATATAGATATACAGTACATCGGTGAGCATTTTAAGGGAATATTTTATTTCAAACTTCATTATCAACAATGAGCGCTGACTATGTTGCGCCTAGTTAGAATGCACTGTGTGTTTGTTGATTCCATGTGCTATTGCTTTGTAAAACGCTGTTTCTTTTGTGTGATGATTTTTCATTTTCGTTTATGAATTTGTAAAGTTTCATTGTATAATTCCTCTGGTGCTTGCTTTGCGACTGCTTGTTTGGGGTGGCTAGGGGCCAGTCAAGCTGTTTTTACAGCTTTTTTCCCTAGTCACCTTTCAACTTTTTGTTGGAAAAATAAAGGAATTATTATTATTATTATTACATCTTCAACCAACAGCATCATTGGAACCTTTCGTAGCCAACCGGATTTGGAAAGGAGTCAGATTTGTAATCCTTGTAATGTACCCTTGTGTGTCTCGATTTCCCGTGCATTAGAAAAAGGCCCCAAGTTTTGTTTAAACGTAAAACCCCTTAAAAAATAGACATGGTAGCAAATATTCATGAAGTAGCACACAAAATCTCCTTTAACGATGGAAAAGTCAGCCTTTATAGATCAACCTGTGAAACGGTTAAGTACCGTTGTTGACAGTAAGTTGAGGACTAATGGTCGGGATTTTAAAGCTGTGTGTGAGGTGAAAAAATTATTATGTAGATCAGCGTCCAGGGTTAAAATGTCTAAACTCAACCAGCTCGCCTACACCGTTGCTTTAGCGAATGATTAGAATCGTTTATGATAGGTATATTGGTAGAGAATATCTCTACCATTACGAATCATTGCCTTACCGGTTTTCATCGCAGATATTTCATATTTATACACAAGGTAATTTGCAGAGAGTTGAACTCAACGAATTTAGTCTAGCCTATTTATTTTCATGTTCTGACCCATGGCATTCGGAATATATCGACTTTTTACCCAGCTTGTCAACTTTAGCGAGTGTACAAGTGGCTTTTAATGCTGTTCGTGAGCCTATAACTTTGATATTTTTAT
Source organism: Ixodes persulcatus (assembly GCA_013358835.2). Lineage (NCBI taxonomy): Eukaryota > Metazoa > Arthropoda > Arachnida > Ixodida > Ixodidae > Ixodes > Ixodes persulcatus. The sequence goes on along the minus strand of JABSTQ010010974.1, from coordinate 270,863 downwards.
TTCCCATCGGAATTTAATTCATAATGCACACGAATGGATGTCTTCCTTATTAGTATGACAACACGGGTATACATTTAGTTATCTACTTCTTGTGCATTTTGCTCTAGGTTTACAAGTTGAGTCGAAGAGATCGACGGCTGGTTTTTGAAGGGACGGCATAAATCAGTTTCGTAACGTAGCGAGCTAAGATTTCGCACAGAGTTGGACACAGAACGTGGATTAAGAGTTTACATATTTCACTGTACAAACTTACCTCAGCAAAAAGTCAGAAATAAAAAGCTTGAAATTCCTACCTTTGGCGTCCGTGTGTAACCAGAGGCGCCTGATTAGCGCAACATCCGATAGATGTCGGTTGTGATCTCCGCGTCAACAGATGGGGATCGGTAGTGAAGGCACCGAGTACCGCATTTTTCAGTGTCAGCCTCGATGATGACACCCCTGTTGTCGGTAGTGTTTTGGTGCTTTACCTCCTCGTTGAGGCGCCTCACCCAGCGTAGAATTGTAGGGGAGCCCGGAGGTCACCGGCACCGGTGAAACTCCATCCGAAAACTTCAGCGGATCTCTTTCGTGCTCTGGCACTGCCGCAACAGAGAGCAACATTCATTCGCTCGTTTGGAGCTAAGCGCACTATGAAGATAACTTGCACCCCGAAACAGCACGGATAGAAGTTGTATACCTGAAAAAAGACGCCATAATAACCGGAGGGTGCAAAGCAGACGACGACATGCCGAAAATGATTGTCGAAAAAACAACAACACGACAACCTATGTTTGGTTGTTCTCGTTTTATCTGCCCTTTATTATGTTTCATTAGTAGAATAAAATAATCATGCACTGACAATTCTCGCAGAAAAAAAAAAGAGTCTTGGTTCTGGATTAGGCCCGTCGTGGCCTCGGCGGAGATTGATCGCAAATGCGCATGCGCTGCGTTTTCGCGTGGTGAAGAGGAAAGCAGACGGTAAGGCGGACACGTTTGCAGACGATCAACGCTTTTGCCACCTCCTCGAAGCTCGTTTTGCAAACGCGGCCCATAAATAACGTAACCTCGATCGAGCAGTTGGAAACTCTGTAATACAAGCTCTCTAGCCGCCTATCCGCATGAGCTCTTACATGCTGCCACCTGTCGGCTGTTGCGTCAATCAGACGTTTTTCGTTAGCAGACGGACGCCCTCGGTAGGTATTTGAACTTCATGACTTTTAACTTTTTATTCTGGTAGGTTGGTCCAGTGACTTTTTTTGCCTTTAATACACATTCTTCGAACACTTTTGTAGAAAATCTTATCTTAATAAGTTCACGAACCGATTTATACTGTCGCTTCCAACAGCCATCGATCCCCTGGTATCGCGTTGTATTAATGACCGTATACTGTTGTATGTTTATATGTATAAATTACAGTTATGTTTTGCGCACCGTTCAGTAGAACGCTAGGTTGTTTGGGGACATAGTAACAAATAAAGTTTAATATTATTATTATCATTATGATGATGCTGATGACGATGCTGCTGCTGCTGCTGATGATAATAATGCGAGAGGCGTTTAAAGTTCGCTGGTGGCCAGGACTAGAGAAACGTCTAAATTTATTTTCTCAGGCGTCAAATAACCTATAGTCTCTGACAGCTTAATAAACGCAGGGTTTAGCTCATTACGTTCGCGCTTTTTGCTTCATGCTTTGTTATTGGTCGTTCTTATCGAAAAAGGTATCAATGAGAATGACTGCGGAGCGATAATGATTGACTCGACACACGCCAAGCCCTGCGTTTTTTTTAGATGTCGGTTTCTATAGATGCAAACAGGCTACTGTTGCATAATAAAATTTATAGTTTCGACCACAGACTTGAATAGCAGTCACCGGTAACGAGCTCCTGGTTGGCACCTCAATCTGACGGCGACCGTCACAAACAACGATTTATCAGATGCTTGAAGTAAAGCAGTTGTAAGTGAACCTAAAAGAGGGAGAGCAAGTGCTTCGAAGTATTTTATTTGTACAGTTTGTATATTCTACTCTAGCAGATCCTTTTTTGTGTATATAATCTAGTTTTATTTTAGGTATGTTCCTGCGACTCTTCTACAGAGTGTCCTTTCTTTCACACCTTCGCACTTTTAATGACACTACTTTTGTCATTTGAACCGGGATCTGTGTCACATGCCCAGACTGCTTACCGCTCAGAGACCCTGTTGGTGTTGATATTGTGCCTGTAATATTTCTCCTGCTTCCGTCAGTTACCTTTCCCACCTTCGAGTCATTCTGATGTGTGCTGCTTCTAAATGACAGGGTGCAATGCATTTTGTGTAGCCTGCTGCTTTTGGGCGCAAACGCTTCACTCGCTTTGCATTTCAAATGTTAGATTATAGCGCGAAGATATTTCACAATAATGAATCTACAGTAAACTGTTCATTGGCGCCTCTACAACTTTTATAACATGTATTCGTTCGGTTACACCGGTCGGACTAAAAATATTATGACTAAATCAAGCTATGTGTAATTAGTGGCTTGATGATATAACTCTAGCATGTACGGCTGCGTGGTTGGAGTAGGGAAGTGTCTAAACCACATCCCTACTCCAACCATTTCGCAGTGGGCTATTTAGTGGCTGTTCAACAAATTTCCTGGGAAGCCTTCATGACCAATGTTAAATTTGGGTTGGCGATGCTCTCTTCCTAATGGAAATTCAGCTCCCAGTTCAGGATGTCCCACCGGGGTCCTCCCATCTTCTTCTGCCACACCAAGATGATGTACCACTCTTGACAATTCGGTTTTGCCAGGACGCCCTCCTTTGTCCCAGGGAGGTGCTAGAAATCTGTCATTTCCAATTGGGAAAGGAACCACATCTCCCGCTGGTTCAACCACTCCTGGCGCTTCACGTCCGCCTATTTGGGCCCCAGTGCCAACTCCTTGCAGTTCACCTAGTTCAGTCTCTATAAATTTGTTTCTCGGTCCTCGAGCTACGCCACTTCTCGCTTCTTGCGTTACTCCTTCTTCAAATGCTCCTCCAAATAACGTTCCAGGTGCCCCAAATCCCCGCCTCTCGTCAAATAGTCCGTTGTCTTTTTCCTGTTTTGCTTGCAATCCGCCTAGCTCTCCTTCTCTTCTTCCACCGAAAATGCCTCCTCTTCTTCGATCCTTTGCTTCCTTGTTTGCATCTCCTCTCCTTTGCGTTTCTTGTTTTGTTGTGAGTGCTCTTACTGCTCCTCGTGGTCCGCTTTTACCATCAACTCCTTCTTTCGTTCTTGACGAACCGGTAGTCGCAGCTCTGTTTAACTTTAAGGCTCTCCTCGCGGTTTTATCAATTCCTCCTTGTCCCGTTGCTACGCCTGCTTTACCTGTCAACGATTGTAAAGCTTTGCTACCAGTTCCTAACCTTACCAGACGTTTTCCCTCTTGGGACGAAGCTTCTGTTTCGGAACCTCTCGCGGGAGAGTCAGGCGTTTTCTTGGTGAGGGAGAGTCCGCCTGGGCTTCCTGCATTCCCAATTATTCCTCCTATTGAGGTACCGCTGGCTTCGGGCAAAATAGTTTCTTCTGAAGTCGGAGACATCCCGGATGTGAACCTTTTGGGGCTTGCAGATGTGCCTGCTGTTGGCCTTCCTGAGACAACATTTGCTTCTTCTGTCCTTGATATCTTTTTACTTATGGAACCTGGTAATGTCGAAGGACGTCCAGTGTGCGATAATAGTTCATTTTCTAAATTGTCACCTTGAACATTAATGTTTCCCGGAAGTTGCTGCCTCCCTACTTTGTTTTCTCTTCTAGGCGCACTTGAACCTGGCATACTCTTGTAGATTTCATTATCTCCAACTACTTTTCTTTCTCTCCCCATTTCTGCACCACCTTTTTGCGCAGCAGACCCTTGTCGTCCACGTGAATCTGAGAAACGGCCTGCCAATTCAACCTTTCCTCTTGAAACTTTTACCTTTTCTTCACTTCCAATACCTCTTCTTCCTTCTCTGTCAACACCTGCTTTTCCTTTGTCATTGGTAGTAAATTTTCTAAGAACCTCTCTAGCAGTACTCTCTAAACTACCCAACCCTGTCGCTCGACCAACCATGTTCGTACCTACTCCTCTAAGTGATGGGGAGGTTTCACCAAGAGTAATACCTCGAGTTTCGCCAGTACTCTCGGTACGCATTCCTCTTTCACTACCCCTATATCGTACTGTATTTTCACCACCTCGAAATGTTTCTACGCTTTCTTTTTCACCACTGCTCATTCCGTTGAGTTCTCGCTCACCATTTCCGATTTGACTTCTTAGATTTCCAGAAAGGATTTTGTCTCTAATTGCGGATCGTGCCCAGGGCGGTCCATCTCCTTGTTCTATACCTATAACATTGGTTGCGCTGTCGTTAGCAATATTTCCTCCTACTACACTATTTACAGTATCCCCTCTTTCTTGTTTGATACTCCCAGTTCCTCCAACTGCACTCCCAAGACTTGTTAATCTATCATGATTATCTGGACCCCCTACTCGAAGTACTCCTGCTTCACCTCTAATATGCGTGCTCTCTCCTCTAGTGGGTCCAGATGCTTTTTCAGTGCTGATATTTTGTTTTACTTTGCCACGTTTTCCTCCTCCAGATCTTTTATCATGATCAGCACGAACTCGTACAGCACCAGCTGCCAATACTGCTTGCTCGGCCGCTGCCTCCGTAGCTCCCTCCTCTCTGCGTTCCTACTCCTGTATTGTATTTCCTATGTCCTCCTTCAAGTACTCCTGATCTTCTGTCGCTTCCAATATTGTTTTCTACTCCTCCCCCTATCCTACTAACAAGCCCTCCGCCCCCTTCCTCAATGCTCATGACACCTGCTTTTTCGCCTCTTCCATTATCTTCTTTTCTATTGCTAGCGGTACTTCCTCGTCCTCGTGCACCACTGCCCATTCCCCTCACTTTACTAATTATACCAAGACGTCCTTTTCTCACCGATTCCGATGCTTCTCTGGAAAGGTCAATACCTATTTTTGCTCTTGTACTATCGCCAATTAATCGCCTGTTTGCATCCGTACTAGCAGCTTCACTATCTGATTCGTTACTTCCAATACCTTTAAGATAATTACGAAACCTCGTTACTCTATCAGTACTAACAGTACCCCTTTCCCAAAGTGCTCCTGTTCGTCCTTGTATACCTATAACGGCAAATTTTCTTCTGCCTCCACCGATAGTTGTGTCAGCACTTCCTGTTACTCCACTACCAATGGCTCCTGTTCCTGCACCCTTATCATAATATGACTTTTTTCCGGTACCACGCCCAGCTTGCTTGTCTGCATTAACACCTATGCCTCTCTCTTTTTCGCTTCCCGCGCTGCTCCTTCTTTCTCCTATACCTTCCCTTCCTATGCCTTGTTCTCCGAACTCCCGCCCTCCATCTCTTCGGCCATCGCCGCTTACACGTTTTCGTGAACTTAAGGGGCCTGCTCTCATTCTGAACCTACCACGCAAAGAACTTTCAATATTCGATGATGGTTCTCCTGTTCTCGAACCTCCTGTAGCCTTGCCACCTCCGCCAATAAGTTTGCCCACCCCGCTTTCTCCCACGAGCCTTCCAATAAAGGACATCCCTCTACTTCTCAGCCCATTTATGACACCTAACCCATTACGTTCGTCGCTTTTGTTTGTAATGCCCAACGGAAGGGAATCTCTCTTGCCTCCGCGGTCAATTTCTTCTCCGTTTGATGTACTTCCGAAGCCGTCCTTTCTGTTTGAAGGTCGTCCAGTTCCCGATGTCCAACTTCGCCACGACGAACCTCCACCTGCTCGCAGTCCGAGAAACTTGCCTACGTCACTTACGAGGCCTCCCACCGCTTCCGCTACGCCACCTCGGTCCGATCGAGTTAAATAACTCCCTCTTCGTGCTTCACGTTCGACGTTTCTTTCTTTTCCCAAAGCCTCTGACTCGTCTATGCTTCGTTTTGTCCGTCTTCCATCTTGCCCAAACACTCCTGATTTGAGGAAGCTTGAACCTGAAAATAATTAGTGTAAAAATTAATTGAAATGTCTTAAGGAGCAAGCCTGGAATGAAATAAATGTCAAAATAGGATTCGGCAACACTTTTGGTTTTTTCTCAGACAGATCAGTGTACACCCCAAATCTAATTGTCTGTCTCAAGAAATCATTGTCAGAAAGCAACCCTTTAGCCTGGTTTGAGAAAGGTGCGCGATAGGGCTCTCAATACTCTCATTATCACGGGTGGTGCGGTTGAGATCTTAATGTGACCGAACATTTTGTTCGGAGCGTTTGTTGCATTTCGTAGGATGTTCCCTATACAAGGTATTCAAAAGTAAACAAAAGCAAACAGAGCTAAACTTCTGGGGAGAGTATGTTGCTTCCGGCTAGCCATTGTTTTTGTTTGTCGTTTCGAACACGCAGCACGTAGTTAAAAAGTCTCACTGCAGAGGTTCAACTGCGGTTCCTTTAGAAATTTACTTATGCTCGGTCAACATGCGTTCCGAATCCTTTAGATAAGAAACACGAGCACTTGTTCTTCAAAGAAAAATGAAAAATCTGCGGAAGGTATCTTGTGGGCATCTTCGCGACCCGCCTGGCTCATATACCTGATAACAACGTAAAATCTGCAAGTCCCTAAACACGGTCAACTACTTCGTGAACGACAAGGCATGCGCGATGGGCAACTACCATCCCAAGGCGCCGAAGATACGCGTGGAGCTTCACCGCAGTGGTCGCCGAGTCAGATTTTGGCTTAGCAGACGATCTCCCGAAAAAGGTTATTAGTTTCTGTAATGTAGAATTTTATAATGCTTTGACTTGCTTGCTTTGGTATTCAAGGTTTGTTTCCCATAGCTTCGTGTCAACTTGCCTTTACACTTGCCGTAATGGCCCAATTGGCGCCTATTTTTGTACAGAGATGATCGGTCGAGTCACCGCAATTTGTCGTTTTTCACGTCGCTCCATCTGTCGGCGACACATCGAACTAAGTCACCTACGTCTGCTTAACGCCGCCTTCCTGAGATCACCAAAGCTCGGCGGCCCTCGGCCCGCCCCCGTCTTGAGAAACTTCAATTCTGAAATTTTGTTCGGGCCGGTACGTATCGGCAACTTGAAACCACGACACTGGTGAATTTACACAAGTTAAACATTGGAGAGCCGGAAGTATTTCTCTTTCCCTGTCATGGCGGCCGGGAGTGGCGCAAATCCTGTATTATGTAGTCAATTCTAAATGAATTCTGAGGTTTTTCTGAACTCCTCCTTTTAGCCAGATTAATAACTTCGAATACTAAAGAAGAAAAATATTATTCACTTAAAGAAAATAGAAGAATCTAGAGTAACTACGATTCTATGTTCATTCAAGATTTCTTCTATAATTGCATTTTATATACTCAGGTTACACCTTTTTAAAGTATTTCAACATTTAGGCTCCTTAGTTGTACAATAAAGAGAAAAGGTTAAATATAAAAGCTTGAAGTTTAGGATGCAAACAAAACGTGAGTACTGAACATTCTCGGTACCGAGTGGTAAAGTAGGCTTTACCGGACCGGTTTAATTTTAACCATTGATCACCCAGCAGCGTCACTATATTTACTATTTCTGCTATCACGTGTTTTCAATAATCAATAATTTATTAATGCGAAAGCATTGCCCATCCTATGGAGCGAGCCGACGTCATCAGTTTGAAGCGCGCCGAACGGCACCTTAAATCCTTTCTCCAAGTGAAGCCACCTCCCCGCTATGAAACCACGCGAAAAGCCTAGACAACGGCACCCTATTTCCTCGATCCCGAAGCAGCGGAGTAAAGCTGATAAATTTCGCCTTCGGTCCCTTTGGCTGGAGCGCGTCGACGAGGCTCCCATTGGCCGCTGCGCGTCAGCTTCAACGACCGCTCACCCCATGGCGCTGCGTGTCCGTCAGGGCGCCGTTAACATGGAGCGTCCAAGGACAGAGCTGCGAGGAGAGCTGGGAGAGCGCGCGCACGGCCGACGCAAATACCCCGCAATCGAAACACGGGAGCGGAGAAACGGCACGCATGCTTTCGCATTCACAACTCATAAGAAGTGCTTAGGTGTACCTCGAGCCTTTTTTATTCAATATAGCGCAAACACAAACTGTTACTCCTTTAGTTGTTGTGGCTCCTTGAAATGTTTGGGTGTTCTCGTTCTAAGCTAGACTTCACGACCCATATAAACTAGTGGCTTACCGTGAACCAAAGGATCTGAAAGTGCCCGTATTTCTGTTCTCATTTTGGCTTCTGGTCGGCATGATACTTGTTCATAAGAACCGCCTCCAAGGACCTTCAGAGAACAGTGAGAATGGGACCTCGTTTGTTATCACAAATTCGGCAAACCGAAGCATTGTAAAACGTAAACTATGCCAAGTGTTCAGTTGAAGAATGGTAGCAACACGCCACCTTTGACGTATTGGCAGCAATTATGATGAGTGTAGTACAGTCTAACTTACTTTGGACGACACTGCGTAAGTTGAGTGTAGACTCGGAGTCATTAATTGAGTAACTCCTTAAAATAAATGGTCCCGCGCACTTCCGATACACTTGATTGGTGTCAAACTTGTCGAATTCCGAAATAATGTGGACCAATTCTGGCTCGTGGAGTTTGAAACTTTTACTTGCGACAGAGTGACGTCGTTTCGCTGAGCTACAACGTAAGCACGGTTTTGGTTCGTTCCGCACGGCTGCGACCTGAATAGCAACACACGGCTGGTTCTTAATTGCAGGCTTCCAAAACTTGAAATGTCGAGCCTGCCTGCGGCCTTTCCTAAGCTCTCAGTGAAGAGAGCTTACAATATTTGTCTTTATTATATGTGACGTTTTGTTGAAAAATTGCGTAAACTCCGCGTAACGGAGAGGATAGTAAGGGCATGAAGGACATACTGCTCCTGCTGGGTACCACAATGGCTCATATAATGTTCATGTCTGTCGGACACGAGCTCATTTAACCCGCTAGAGTTTAGAACGTTTACAGGGCTTTGTTCCTTTCAGCATGGCTTACAGATGTGCGTCCTTTTTGTGTTGCAAGAAAATTAATTTTTTCAATTATATTCAATTGAATAAAATTAAAATTAATTTGAAATATTGTTAATAAAATAATTTTATTGGTTATAACAAAATGATCCGTGTCATGTCCAATGTTTATTGATTTGATATTGTTTTTTTATTATTATGTGATAACACCCCTTATAATTTTTAGTTTCTAGAGCATTTCAAAATCGGGTTATAGAGTGCGTAGTAATTAATTTGAGGTACAGTCGCCACGGTAGTTAATAGCTCCACGCGAGCGCGCGTTTTTTGCCGAGGGGCGCTTGACTGGTGACTCGCGATGAACTAGAGATGACGTCAGGGCGAGTCCACGCGGAGTGGACGGGGGAAGCCGTCTCAATTCAAGGCAACCGTTGTTATCATCCGCACGCCCGCACGCCTGAGTGTAGTTCGAATGAAAAGGGGAGATGACTCTGCAGAAGTCAAGATCGCCGAGCACGAATGAGATGGCTGTTAAGAAAGAGAGAAGGAAACTCGGTGTATTTTCTAACTTCTGCAGAATCATCTCCCATTCGAACTACGCTCACCCGCAGGCAGATGATAGCAACGGTTCTCTTGAATTGAGCGGCTCCCCTCGTCCACTCCGCATGGACTCGCCCTAACGTCATCTCTAGTTTTATCGCAAGTCACCAGTCGAGCGTCCTTCGGAAATAAACGCGCGCTCGCGTGGAGCTATTAACTCCCGCGGCGACTGTACATTGAAACTGGATTCAAAATTCTATAATAAGAATGAGTGCACCGAAAAAAAATTGTGTCGCTAGAATGGTTGTTTAGAACATACGAGGGTAGTGCGTTCAATAGAAATTATGCAAAATGTAGATAGGCGAAATATTGCTCGTAAAGTGGGGGCCGCATAGCATGTACACGTTCTAAATAGATCATCTAGAAAAGTTGTGAGATTTAGAGGGGGTTTATAAAATAGAATGCTAATCTGTGATTGAGCTTGTTAAAATATTTAAACACTGCGCAAGATCTGACCATAATATGCGTGTGTGACTTAGGACTCTTGTTTGAATATGTATATTTCAGCTCTAGAACGACATCGATAGTGTTTCCACCCGTGACATAAAATAGATGTACCACGCCGTCTTCTTATGAAATACGTTTCAATATGGCATGCTTCCACATGTTTATTCAAATGTATATTTTAGGAATTTCATTGCGAAGATGAATATTTCAGCCGTCTTCTTATTAGATCCGATTCAATATGGCATGCTTCTACATGTTTATTATAATGTATATTTTAGGCATTTTATGGCGAAGATGCATATTTCAGCTCTAGAACGACATCGATAGTGTTTCCACCCGTGACATAAAATAGATGTACCTCGCCGTCTTCTTATTAAATACGTTTCAATATGGCATGCTTCCACATGTTTATTCAAATGAATATTTTAGGAATTTCATTGCGAAGATGAATATTTCAGCCGTCTTCTTATTAGATACGTTTCAATATGGCATGCTTCCACATGTTTATTAAATTGTATATTTTAGGAATTTCATTGCGAAGATGAATATTTCAGCCGTCTTCTTATTAAATACGTTTCAATATGGCATGCTTCCACATGTTTATTCAAATGTATATTTTAGGAATTTCATTGCGAAGATGAATATTTCAGCCGTCTTCTTATAAAATACGTTTCAATATGGCATGCTTCCACATGTTTATTCAAATGTATATTTTAGGAATTTCATTGCGAAGATGAATATTTCAGCCGTCTTCTTATTAAATACGTTTCAATATGGCATGCTTCCACATGTTTATTCAAATGTATATTTTAGGAATTTCATTGCGAAGATGCATATTTCAGCCGTCTTCTTATTAGATACGTTTCAATATGGCATGCTTCCACATGTTTATTCAAATGTATATTTTAGGAATTTTATTGCGAAGATGAATATTTCAGCCGTCTTCTTATTAAATACGATTCAATATGGCATGCTTCCACATGTTTATTAAAATGTATATTTTAGGAATTTCATTGCGAAGATGAATATTTCAGCCGTCTTATTAAATACGTTTCAATATGGCATGCTTCCACATGTTTATTCAAATGTATATTTTAGGAATTTCATTGCGAAGATGAATATTTCAGCCGTCTTCTTATTAGATATGTTTCAATATGGCATGCTTCCACATGTTTATTAAAATGTATATTTTAGGACTTTTATGACGAAGATGTATATTTCAGCTCTAGAACGACATCGGTAGAGTTTCCACTTGTGACATAAAATAGATGTGCCTCGCCGTCTTCTTATTAGATACGTTTCAATATGACATGCTTCCACATGTTTATTAAAATGTATATTTTAGGAATGAAATTGCAAATATTTTGATATATGGTTGATATTCACGAATCGTTATCAGCGAGAGAACAACTTTTTAAAATATAACATTTTAACGCTTACACAAGGGGTATTCACATAGCTAGTTTAGATTACCAGAACCTCCTCATTGTAAATAAACATTATTTCTGCTGCGTTCAGAAGATGCTATTATGCGTTGTTTATTTTCAAAGTTGCAACGTTAATAGTAAACAATAAAAGCTAAAACATTTTGTAACATGTTAAACTTACCAGCATTACTGGCACGAGTGCGTATTCGCTACTTTTAACCAGTGATTGGCTCATTGGAAATTTCAAAACTGAGACTGAAAAGAAAAACAAAATGTTGTGCTGGGATGACATATTTATCGATAATATAGAACATTTACAATGTGAAATGTTGGAATACGAAACTATCGTTATGCACGTAGTTTATCTAAATCAAACTTGTTCGGGAGTGTGAAACTGCATATAGGAATAGAGTCAAATAACCGCTTCCTCAAGCGCCACTTAATAATTCCCTTGGCAATAGCATTCACAAGGGCAACAAAGGCAACATGAGCAGCATTTCTTGGAATTATGTATTACTATACACTTTACGGACGTTATCTATATTTTGTAAGTATGCCGGCGAAACACCTTCTAGACATAAAGAGGTAGACTGAGTGATGTAGCGGCCTGAGAAATTTCCTGCCGCAATTACACTCGAAATAAGGTAGTCACCATTTTAAAACAGCTTAATATGGAATGAAAGGTTAAGCAGCTAGGCCAGTAAACTTAATATAAAAGTTGGAAAATAAAAATAGCTAGATTATGGGGTAGTGTGTGAGAGACAAAGATGAAAATAAGTGTTTATGTTTTACCCTTTCTGAGCGAAGTGTATACGAACCTACCCTCGATATATTAAATAAAATAACCACGACGTATTGAAGGAATTTAAATGCGAAAGCATTAGCCTTCCCATGGTGATAAGCCTAGGTAGCCTAAAGGTGTTGAAAAAAAAATCTTAAAAATTTATAAAAAAACGTTTTTTTTGTGTTTTTTTTTCAAAGAGCCAAAAGTCGAAAAAAACCTTCAAAATGTTTAATCACATTTTTTTCTTCACAGTAACACTATCTTGAGCAGTCCTACTTTTGATTTTATTTTAGGAAAACAATAATGCGACTCAAATAAATAGCAGACAATAATTGAAGTTGTCATTTTCAAATGTACAAGCTCTGAAACTCTTTAAAATGACATTTAGATATTTCGTTTTGTCGAAGTGGTCAATTTTCGGCGATTTTGACGATGTGTTTCACGCGCACCTCAACATTTTCAATCATCTTACGTTGTGGAAATTGTCTACTGCAACCAATTATGAGCTATTTTTATTACTACAAACCATCACACAGAACCGTAAAAAATTGTGGGAGAAAATTGTTTTTTTTTTTGTTACATCAGGAGGCTGAACACGTAAAAAAATATCAACATTTTCATTTACGATCATGTTTTCACAATATCACATTTTGTGCAGTTCGGGTTTCGGTTTTGTTTTGCGAATACAAAGCGTACTTCAATGAAATCGCGGCCAGCAATCGCTATCGCCATTTTTATAGGGCGTTGATCTAAACTATCTCAATCAACGTGTATCTCATCGGAGAACGCGCAACGTGAAGAGTTTCACAACACGGTTCGTCCGCAGTCAAGCGTTTGGAAGCATTTAAAGTCTTACAAACGTCGACCGCAGGAAAAAAACAAGCAGTATGTAAGTACCGCCAAGTGTCGCACGGATTTCCGAATGCTACACGCCTTACAAGGCATCTGCTGTCGTGCAAGAAGTGTCCTCAAGACGTCAAGGAGGCGTGTACAAAGGAACATGGAAAACATCCCTCTGGGAGCTCATCAGTGCCCACATCAAGTGAGTCAGAGGCTAGCCGACGCGCAGCGGAGTCTACGTCGTCAGAAAAATGCGCGAGTATTTCTTCGTTTGTTGACAAAATAACCCCTGCGCTTCAAAACCAAATTGACGCAGCTTTGGCTAGGGCGATATACTCAGCCAACACGCCATTCTCCTTAGCGGAAAACGAGCATTGGCAAGCGGCTTTCAAGATGCTTCGACCATCGTACACACCGCCTAGCCGATACTTATTGAGCGGGCCTCTACTTGACGCAGAGTATGAGCGTGTGAAAAGTCATGTGGAGGAGACTTTGAAAGACGCTACGTGCCTCACACTGCTGACTGATGGGTGGACCAACATTCGAGAGGAATCGGTGATAAACTTTGTCGTAGCTACGCCGCAGCCAGTGTTCTATACGTCAATTGAAACAGGCACAAACCGGCGCACTGCGCCTTATATCAGCGGCGAAATATGTGATGTCATTGATTTCCTCGAATGTGAAAAGGTAGTGGCACTGGTCACGGACAACGCTGGCAACATGCAAGCGGCATGTCAAATGATTACATGCAAATTTCCGCACATCGCAACGATCGGATGTGCTGCTCACGGGCTGAATCTGCTCCTGAATGATCTCATGAGGCTAAAAACCTAGGAGAAGGTCCATCATACATCAAGAGAAGTGATCAAGTATGTGAAGCAGACTCACGTAGTTGCTACCACGTTCCAACAAAAACAAGAGTCCAGAGATGGCAAAGGAAGTTCCACGACCCTCAAGCTGCCCAGCAAGACAAGATGGAGCGGCGTGACCCTCTCACTTCAAAGTTTGCTCAGGAACAAAGAAGCTCTGCAAGAGACCGTGATCTTGGAAGATCTGAAAGTAAACAAATCAGTGCGGCAAGCCGTCTTGGACGAGGATGGATTCTGGAAACCCTTGCGCAGCTGTTTGGAACTGGTGACACCTATTTCCTCTGCCATTACAGAATTGGAGTCGGACAAGGCTTTGCTGTCGGACGTTCTGGAAGTTCTCTATTAAATAAAAACCGAAGTAATCACGAAGCTGGCGACCAGCACTTTAACAGACCAGGAGAAGGCTCGTGCAAAAGAGATCATGAGCAGGCGCGGAGAGTTTTGCTTGCGACCCATTCATGTCGCTGCTAACTTGCTGGATGCAAGATATAGGGGGAGGAACCTTGATGACGCACAAATTGCAGACACATTTGACAGGATCTCCAAGCAGGCTGAGCACCTTTCGCATGACATCGGGAAGCTGCTTTCTAATCTCGCAGATTATAGGGCGTCTACGGGTATTTGGTCCAGGGCAGCACTTTGGGAGTCTGCGAAGCACGTGGAACCATCCACCTGGTGGCAAGGACTCTGCACTAACCAGCCATTGACACCCCTGGCATGTCGGCTTTTTCAGATTCCCTCATCGTCTCCAACGTGTGAACGAAACTGGTCTCAGTTTGGGAATGTACACACAAAACTGCGCAACCGGCTTGCAGGTGAACGTGTGAAAAAACTTGTGTATGTGCACTTGAATCTGAACCTGAAAAAATCTTCGACCGATGTGAACGCGAGTGTTCCTCTATCCAGCGATTCCGACTCGGAATAACAAGTGCTCGGGGACATATGCAACGCTGTTTAGCCTTACCAAAATATGCTATTTCTGCTTGGTAAGCTGTTGATATTACATACACCTTAATTTGAAGTATATCAGAAATTGAAACTTCCCAAATGGTCCTGCTTTATCATATTGCGTTCATGTAATAAATGCGTCCACGCAGCAATCTCAATTTTTCCAAAATTTCAAATTTTCCTGAAAAAGACCTAAAAAAAACGTTTTTTTTTTGGGCCATCCAATATTTCACGAAAGTTTACATCTCTAGATAAGCCGGCGTTGTCTGCAACCAGAGCTCTTTCTGTAACCGTCTGTAGCAGCCAAACGACAGTTGAATTCCCATTGGCCAAAAGCTCAGCAACCCAGATGCTCCGTGATTGGCTTTTCGGCGTTCTTATCGGCTGATCCCGCAATCTTATTGGCTGCGGGGCGATAATAAGATGCTCGGCTCTCGTCACGCCCTCCATGTTTTTTTACCTGCCTGTGACTATAGAAATATTGCGTAATCGTGTATTGGATTAACGATGAATAACTACTGAAATGTGTGGTTCTGTTTGTCCGAAAAAGAATGTTCTTAATTGCTTGGTAGAGAAACGTTTCGTACTAAGTCATGATCTTAGTTAGCATTAGAAAGTGTCACGTAAGTTCGGTAAATCATCCGAAGTTAATAACTGGCAAACATTTATTTACACGAAGCTGCTTCATGTACCAATTAGCTCAGCACATGATCCATGTACCACTGCTTCCTTGAACGCTCTATGATCATGAGCATGAACACTCTGTGGACATGAATACGAACACTCCAAAAACATGAACACGAATACTGCATGAATACTGCTCCATGTGCCACAAGCACCAACTAACTCACCTTAAGCCTGTAGTTCGGCTCCAAAACTGAGAAGTCCGCTAATGGTTTTCATTATTGACGTCATCGTTGAAACGTGAGGAGATAGGAGCAACAGAATATTTTTTGCTCACTTCCTCGTCTACTATTATTACGACAGACGAAAATGAAGACATTTCCCGAGTATAGACGAGAAAAATGTTTGAGAAGAGTCTCAACGCTTTCTGTACGTAAAAAATATTTCTGAAAAAAGGTGTAAACTTGCGAATGGCTGGTCAGTGTACGTGGCTTATTGACAAGCCATTGAACTAAGCCTTTTGGTGCTTATGCGTTCTACCGTCTTATATACACTTTTATTTTTAATTAAATGTGATAGAAGAAATATGTAAATATATTAATTGTTGAAGCTTTGGTGAATTTCAGGCCAATCGGGTAGATACATATTTGTAACATAAACGTCCTTTTATGAGGGCTTAAAAGGAATGTATCTTTGTTTCAGCAATACGCGTTTGTTCAACCATGTTTTAGAACCCACGGGCATCACATAAATATGTATTTATTTAGGCATGGGGAATTTCTCGAGAACCAATCTTTTATCAAGGTATTGACAAATAAAAACATGTTGATTAGCTGATATATGCCCATGGTGAAAGTAATTAGTTAGTCAGTTTGGGCCGTGTGGTTTTATTCTAAAGAAGTCAACATAGAAGCTGGCTATATGAATGACAGCGAGACAATGTCTATATGCAAATCCGGGGAGCTCAAATAAAAACAAATATAAACTTCCCGCTTACCAAAGATGCTTAGAAGCACCGCCAGAGATCCCCTCCATTCCATGATCCATATAGGAGTGGGTTTCAAGAAATATACAAATGCACATATTTTGAACAACGCTTGTCAGCTGAACGATTCATTTTCTTAGACGGTAAATGGACGCTTTGTCTTGCCTTGTCTGCATATTTTTATCTCGGAGGCAACAAAGCTATCATCTTAGCGGCGGTTGAAAATCGTTTTATTTAATTGTAACTTTTATCAAGGTAAAAAACGAAAGATTCTCCTTTGAAGGTCGCTATCTTGGGCTAATATTTATTTTAAATAAGATGTTGATATGTTTACAAACTTTTCTCGCTAAACTATGCGCAGCCAACAAATGACCTATCTGCCTCGACATTTCGTACCATGCCTTGAGGTAATCTTTTTTTTACTATCGCACACGCGCAAAGGCAATTAAAATGATTTAAGCAACGGCAGAATATTATCTCCGCCATGTGCTTGACATATGACAGTCATTAAAACGTGGGCAGCCCGCTGTTTGACATTATGAACGCAAGTTAAGCTTCAACTGAGCTATCAATAGCCAATGAATTTGGGCCGAGTGCGGTTTCCTCTTTAACAACGGGTCAGATTATAACAGTAACATTATGAAAAAATTAATTTCGTGTAACACCTGAATTTATTCTATTTTCGCATGACAATCTTGCTGCAGCGCGCAGCATATTAACATATTTTATCGGTTTCAAGTGTTTGTTTTGAGACGCCATGCAATACTAACATTGAGAGCTTCGTTTATAATCGAGAACGAACTAAACTTCATTAACAGCTATTACCAAACGCAGTGCCCTGTGGTAGGTATATGGCGTGCCCCGTAACATCGAGCTTTAGTATTGCGTATACGAGCAAACGCAAGCATTAGAGAGTTTTAGTATTGCGTATAGGTATGTAACGGAAACACACAACGCAAGCTCTGTGCGTTTGCGTTAAGGACCGACGTACTCTTGACGCTTTACACTTTCGCCCGCCTCCTCTTCTCCTATATCCTCTCCACATTTTACCTTGCCCATACTTGGCCCCCCTGGCCGCATAGGAGAGGGGAGCACTAAGAGGATTATCTTCCCTGCAGAAAACACAAGTTGTAAGTCGGCCTTTAAGGTCGGTTCACACACAAGCGTTTACTTACGATTTCTTACGTTACGTGAGGAGTCACCGGGACATTCGTGTTTCGCATGTCGCGCGCAAAGCTGCTGCTCCTGGAACCGGTCATTACGCTTTATTCGATGCACGGATGACCCGGTGACTGGCGACGTCAGCGGTCATAAGCGGTCGTAACCTAACGCAACGTAGAAAGCGCCCCTGTGTGAACGAACCTTTAGCGTCGCCTGCTCTACGCTGCGCATGCGCGATGTCGCCATGCGCCAATTCAAAGACGCAGTTTGGGCTCCGCGCACTTGCAGTGTGGAACACGCAACGCTAACGTCAACTCACTGGGCTCGTGCTTACTCATATGCGCAATACTAAAACTCATACTGTCCGTTTGTGTTAGCGTTGCGTGTTCCACACTGCGCGTGCGCGCAGCCCAGACTGCACCTTGGATTGACGCATGGCGACCACACGCGTGCGCAGCGTGGAGCACGCAACGCTAATAGAAACGCACAGAGCTTGCGTTTGCTCCACACGCAATACTAAAACTGTTATAAGATGTAAAACGGTTCGACTTGTAATGTGTCTAGTTTCTAAGGTTCGACTTACGCTCAGAGTTCGGTACAGTTGCACCCACCTGGCACATTATATGCCCGGGCTCTCTCCCTATTAATCGAAGGTTGGTATTGCGTATAGGAGCAAACGCAAGCGCTGTGCGTTTGCATTTGCTCTGCTTGCTTCACGCTGGGTGAAGCACGCAATCCAAAACTTAGTTTGGTATCCGCGCAGGCTGAGTGTGCCTGGAACACGCAATGCTAACGCAGACGCACTGTGCGTGCGTTTGCTCGTATACGCAATCCTTCAACTATGTAATGACTTCCATCATGGAAGATGGAAGCAAAGGGGGGGAGGGGGGTGTGCTCCTAATAAATATGTATGATTCCATATCTCGTTTTTAATGCTGTTGTAGATCAATTAAAAATAACAGGACAGGGGTTTAGTTTAACTGGTTGTAATAATGCGTTTTAGAACTTTAAATGGACGTGCAACTAAGGGGATTAAATTAAACACTGCATCACCAGCTTCAGGGTCAACATGGCGTCATATACCGCTTGGTCACTGATGGCTATCACGGCGCTAGATCATTTTTGTTATTGGTCCACTTTTGTTTAGTATCTGCATACACCCCCCCCAGGCCTAAATAAAAATGTCAACGTTTTCTCAACCTATCATTTTTACTATTTACTTACTGCTATTGATGCAAGTAGTCACACAAGCTATTGCCCCCTTCCAGAGGAGTGGATGCCTTTTATTACGCGAAGAACGCGTTTGGTGGCTCGTATACCTCCTCCTACCGCGGCTATTGTGCCTAGTATGCTACGAACACGACGTATTCTTGGAGCATGATCTATCGGCAGGCATAGTCCCCACAGGCAGGCACCGCGGTGGTTCCACTGAAAGAACAGAGACGAAGAAACAATGTTGCATTCATTCCAGAGGACAGTAAGGCAAACAAAAATTAAAATTCCGGACAAGGCAATTAAACATTCTGTGTTATCTGTTGCGAAGTAGGACTACGCATCGAGTGCCAATTCCAAAGGAATCTGCTGATTTTTTTTTTGAATTGACACCGTACACTCTCAAAAAAGCCCGTACGTCTACTTTCCCGCACAACTCACGGAGAGCCAATCACCGCAACTTACGGAGGCAGCTCACCGAATGACGATGCCGAAATATATGTTTAGATCAAAAAACGCAGTCTGAGTTGTGACATTAAGCAATGCAAGCGTGACGTTTTGCATTGCTTAATGTCACAACTCAGGCTGCGTTTTTTGGTCTAAACATATGTTTCGGCATCGTCATTGGCATTGGCTGAGCTGTCTGCGTAGGTTGCGGTGATTAGCTCTCCGAGTGTTGAGCGGGAAAGAAGACGCACGTGATTTTTTTAGAGTGTACCGTTCCCTCCCCTTTATACCCTTCCCTCCTCCTCCTCAAGAGCTGCGCTCTTGAGGAGGAGAATTTTAGAAAATTGTAAGCGTTTTTTTTTTTTTAGAGGATGTATGAAGTCGCAATTTGACTCAGTAAGAAAGAACAAAAATATAAGCGCATGAGTCTAAGGAACATAGCAGCAGGTTCGGCACGAGCTTCACATACTATTTGTGCGAAATCTTCGTATGCTAAATTAGGCAAGTGGCATGTGTCTTCACGCAAAGCGTTGATTGATTACCTGGAGCCAATTTTGAGTGGCGCCCGCATATTGGTACTTGTTTAAATTATGCGCACAATGGCTTGGTCAAGGCCCCCCAAATAGCACGGCCTGTATACTGGATTGTCTGCGCGTCATTTATTTAAATCGAGCGCGGGTAGAGATTAAGCACAAGTACTGCGCCAGCATTCGGCTGAAAATTGCGTTCACTAATTTCTTAGATGATCGAGCACACACTGCTGACACAGCACTCGTGTTAAACCTGCGTCCCTTGCTCGATAGTGGTGGACAAAACAAAAAAAAAAATGTAAGTACTTTTGATAAGTGCACACGCGCCTCAGGAGATTCTAATACCAAAAGAAGACATGCCTTGACGACTCAACAAGCACCGTCGGGACGTGTATGTATGTCGAAGTTTTTGTACCGGTCATTGTGTATGCTTGTATGTAAGGTTGCTTTGTTAGAGTAATAGTCCTTCATGTTGTTTTGCGTTTATAAAAACATTGCGTGTAAATGTGAGGTTGTTTGAATGATTTGATCTAATCGAGGGGACAAAAAGAACTAGAGTGATTTTATGGTTTCGTCAAACAAAATCCACCTTGTACTCACACCACAGGGCGACCCGTCCTTCTCAATCCGCGTTTGCAAAATTGGCACGAAAATTGTGTGTTGATCGATACACTGAAAGATGCAAGGTGTCAGTGCTAGTGTCTGCAAAAAATTAGAAAAACAACAATTAGAAATATTCTGTATATCTAGTTAACTGTACGTGATAACCGTGATTAGCTCTATAGTAGTACAAGAAGATCTTATATCATATGTTATACCTTTATATATCTGGATTGTGGGCAAATAAGAAAATGGAATAAGTATCAGAGTAGGAGCTCCTAGCTAAGATGTATAAAGGAATACTACAACGAAATATCAGAGCTAGCTTATTTTTCGGTCTCTACGTGTTCAAAGGAGCAGTATCACATCGAACACACCAATATCTTGTTAAAAAGACAAGAAAAGGAATTTTAAAACGAATTAGACGATTAGCAAAAAGCACCTGGTGGATGTCGCTAAAGCCTCCTTTGTAATACCCGTCTAGGAACCTTGACAGGTAGTGACGATAACTGTCTCGCCGTCTACGGCCAGCACAAGAGAGGGGAAGGAGGAACACACCACTCAACGGGACTCTCTTTTGTGTTTCCCACACGTCCCTATTTTCCCTCTACAAGATTATAGAAGATTAACCCGTCACTCAAAATTCACACAAAAGCAGATTTGCGGGTAGTTGCGATGGCCCGCTTCGACCGCTTCGGTGGCTGGAACGGCTAGGGCATCCTGACGACATCAGCCTTGCCGGAGCTTTGCTCATCTCGAGACAAACTACGTCACGATTGCGCCGGATGTGACGTGCTCTCCGCTGGCTGCTCTTTGAGCGCTCGCCATGGTGGGCCGTTTATAACGAAAATTACAGCCATCAGGCTCAAAATACAATCGTGCGATTGTCATTTACGGGATATTGTGGATCATATTCGGCCTATATTTGAACACGACGGGTATACATTTCAAATTTCGGTGAAGTACCCCTTTAAGACAGACACAGATACATTAACGCAAAACAAATAGATTAGAAATAAGAGTGGTCTGTTCGCATGATACAAATTATGTGTGCGCAACCTTAGATAATTTAGGAATATGTTATTTTTAAGAATGAGAACGATAAAACAAAAAAAAATATTAAGAAACACCGCATTTCTCACTTCCAAGCGTTTTTGCCAAGTGGACCATTGGCTCGATAGGAGAGTTTAATTCGTACTTACGTAATATCTGGGGAAAACCCTGCGGCAGTAACCGCCGCCTAGTATGCCATGGTTTGCCGTGCAAAAGCCTGAGAACACATTTTATTATAATTTATCTTAAGTTTATATTCACGTTCCGTATTTTTTTTTCAGAAAAGTAGAAATATCTAAATATTGCTATTTTATTAAGGAAATTAGTAAAACTGATTTGGTTGCTTATGCCAGTTTTAACTCAAGTTTTTTTTTGCATATTTTAGGGTTCTTCCGGACATTTTGTAAAAAAGGTCGTTCAATCTTGATGTTTGTTAGGTAAATAATATGTTCTCTTAAGCGATGAGACTCCAATTTTACATAACAGAAGTAAGATAGATTTTTTTAGTGAGCGTGAAACTGTTCTTGGTGTTACAGTCTTCAACAATTCACCATTTGTATATATCGCAAATGCGAATATCACACCCAACATATTGCTAATGTAACATACCTAAAACGTTAAAACAACTTTAAAAAAATTATTGAATAATGTAATCATTTATATTGTTTTTTGAATACCTCCCATAAGAAAGGTAACTTTTTCTTGGCAATAGAAAAAAACAACAAAAAAAACCTGCAACACTAAACCTAGAATCGTGCTGCGAAAACATTTCAGCATTGGCACACCACAGAAGTATGATAATAAGTAGTTACCCAACAAGTACAAGGAAAATATAGCTGTTCCTGCCGCCCTCATGTTTTCTGCACGTCCTTGACAAAATGAAATTATGATAGCCGCTATATATAACAATCCCAAGAATATGTTTTTTAGGACACAGCTGCTTTATCTCCCGATATGTCTTCTTCAACTGCACAACAGCACAATACATAGACTCTAAGATTAGCGAATTGTCTTTCTTCTGCTACATAGGTACAGGGATGGCAATGTTTCTCACGAAGCAGTATTATACACTGCGACTATTTGAATAAACATTATATTTATAAATGTTAGTTCACATGAAGTCGAATGTAATATTAAGATTTTGTTTTTATTAAACGTTTTAGCAGTTTATTGTAAGGGACACAATGTGTCGCGTTAGGCCACGGCGCGGGCCAACGACGCTAGACAGAGTCGCGCTCAGATCCCCGAGACCAACCATAAAGCCCCTCCCGTTTATTTGTTGTCCTTCAATATATATACACCTTTTCTACGTGGGCGCCGCCATCTTCCATTCTGGCACTTCCGGTATGCGTGAAAACATCGCTTTTTTCTCGCCTCGATAGTAGAACGTGCTAACATTTTAATTGCAACCGTAAGTCGTTCTTGTTATGAACCCTCTATACTTTTTTACTTGTTCGCTGTTGTAATCTCTTGCTTTTTTTTTTCGGAACGCATACCGGATATGGGGAAACGTGGCTGGGTCCGAGGCTAAACGAAAAAGGTGTATACACCTGGGCGCCTCACACATGGCCGCCATCCTTCTGGAACCTCACGTCATCGTTAGTCGATTCAATCAGGCCTACACCCCGTTTCACCTTACGATGGATCGCGATAAACGCTACGAATCATCGAAGCCAATCCAATGCCTTGTGAGCCCCACGTGACCTTCGAGATGTGCGCAACAAGCCGCGGGGGGCCCGTAGTCAGATGATACATTCACTGCACGGGATTGGTCGGGATGGCTCGTATCGCCTACTGCGGTGCAGCATAACGTGAAACGGTATAGTACTCTGCTTCAGCGGCGCATCCGCTGGCTAACACGAAACACCGTGAGACTCGAGGCGGCCGCATCCGCTCGGTAACACCACATTTCCCTTTTTTCTTTTGACACTTGATACACACAAAAAAGACAATAGAGAGTTTTAGAATAGCGCACGCTAAAGCTTTGCGTACGCAAAGAAAAGCGTCGTCGCCACTGCGCATGCTCCGAACGCAAACCAGGTTTCGCGCTTTGCGTGCGCAATTTTAGCGTGCGCCAATTCTCGGAAATAGCGTGCGTACGCAAAGAGTCGTTGCGCTTCTCAAGGGAGGATTCGTGTTGAGAAGTTGGCTAAAGCCAAGACGAGCAGAGTTAAAAAAAAAATGGCGGCTTCCAGGATTATGTCGGCGGCTACGTTGGCGGCGTCGTGAGTGCGACGTCGGCGGCATCCTCGCTACTGCGATTTTCAATACGGGACGACATTGTACTCCGTTTGGCAACGATCACCGGCAACTTGATGCTTGTGACGCGCAAACATTTTTCGGTGAAGGTACGATGTGCGAAGGTAAGTACACGAGACCTCTCTTGCCGAGGCGACGCAAGCGGACACGACCGGTCAACCGCTCGCGTCGCATTCTCATGTTTAAACAAATCTAAAATGGTACTCTGGACCAAAAAAGCTTGTTTTTTCTAAAGTTGCAGCATTTCATGTGTGAAATAAAAATTGTGACTGTAACTTGGTGACGTCGCAAGCGCGAAAGGCTTGGGCTTTTGCGTCGCGACGGAGAAACGCTATTCTAAAACTCTCTTGCATCGCGTGCGCTAATACAAGCGCTAAATGTAGCGCTATCGTGCGCTTAAATGGCGTACGTTATTCTAAAACTTCCTAATATCATGAATTCGCGTTACTCAATAACAGAACAAAAAAAAAAAGTGAGAAGACATTTGACAATCGATAATGCTTAGTTTCTAAACGTTAAGAGGCAACCCCATAGCGGTGCTGTTTTTGCACCTCGCGTCCCGAACGTGTCACATGAGCGGGTGGTGAACCACAGGGTAACGAGCTATGCTACTTGGTACTTTCATCAAAATTGCTACTCTACTTTTCTTGCAACCCAGAGAAAATAGTGCTCGTGTTAGTCGAGTCAACGCCGCCGGGAATGTCGTAACTGCCCTATACTTTGTCTCATCCTACAGTGGACTAAAGACCAAAGCCACGAGCTGCCAGGTCCGATCACGTTCCACGCTATATATACTATGACACGCTTAACATTGATTAGGGGTTGGACGAATGATGCTCGAAGTCAAAAGCGTCGTATCATTTCTATAGCTTCGACGCTGCGAAGAGCCTATATATCGTGGCTTTCTTTGCGATGTAAAATTGTTGAGTCACTCAGTGCTCTTCGATTCGAACAATTGTTCATCCGTCCCCTCATCAGTGATCCGAGACGCGGGCACCGATACGTGCATCGAAGCGAAATACTATACAATTTCTAAGTGGCTCGTAATTCGATTTGGCGGTCCGTAGCTTTTGCCTTTAATCCATCGCAGGGTGAGAAGCAGTATAGTTTGGTTTGAGATACAGGAGAAATATCCGGTTTCGTTCTAATTCCGATCCCAAGTGCATTCCAGGAACGTAAGACCTCGCCCGATAGGCAGGTGGTAATACTGTGGCTGCTTCTTTGCCTGTTTCACTCAAATTTGGTCACATGGCTGCAAGGGAGGTAGCCCCCTAGCCGCGTGATGGCTGTCGAAGTTTTGTTTTTGCTTTGCTCTCACGGCGCGGTCTTTTTGGCGAACAACGTACTGGTTCACAATCTTAGGCTCCAGCTTGCTGGGATGCAGCGGAATCGTAGTCCGCAGCAGTCGGCCCATAAGCAGTTCGGCGGGACTTTTCCCTGGGGGTCCCGGGTGTCCCTTTAATCTAACAAAGCAACCCTATTGAAAATCGCTCTGATGGGACTTCAGGATTTTTTTAAAGGGTGTGAAGGGGACTTCAGGAATTTTTGAGATGTTTGAAGGGGGCACCGATATTTCCTGGTGGGTTCGCTGGCCTCGTCAGAGGCTCTTCTGAAATGTCTGAAGTACCCTTTACAATGCCTTAAAATGCCTGAAAGCCTGTCAAGAGCTTTTCTAATGGGGTCGGGAAAACCTTCAGGCTTCTTGAGATGTCTGTGGGTAACGGCTCAGGTGGAGAAAACACATTTCGCAGAATTAGAACATAGCTGCGTATTGTACGCGACGGGAAAAAAAAAAGCATTTGGAGAATATCGATCGCATATGCGTACGGTCAGATGTTTATTACTGCCCTTCTATCAAACACGAGTGGGCTCGTGGACCCGTCTGTTACTGGTCGGGTGTTCGGTCGCCAAGGAGGCCACTTCGGGCGATCGCCCCATGTAGAGAATTGACGAGGCGCAAGCCGAGTGTTGTTGGCCGAGCGGCGTTCTGAGGCTAACAAGCTTTGCTTGTTGCACGAATAATAATAAAAAAGGGCAATCCGAGAGCAGCGCGTTACCCAAAAGCAGGGACGCGGGGGAGATTGCGAAGGCCAAGCGGGAGCGGGTCGTCCCGGGAACCGGTTCCTCCGCAGGGGACGGTCCCCAAAAAGGAAAAAATAAACAGAACCATTTTGCTTTTCACCAGAGTCGGGCGTTATCTCTTTTTCGTCTGCGTCAAAAACACGAACAGGCAACTCAAATTGTCCCCCCCCCCTCTTTTACAACGCCTACACATACACACTCCGCTTCTCTCCGCCCGGCAATGGGGAGAGGGTGCAGAACCACCAGGGCCGGGCAACACGCGTCTCCAGTGGTCGCCGGTCGGCGGGAGGGAGTGGTGTGAGGAAGCCGAGGAAGGCAGGAGGACGCCATAGCCATTTTCTCTCCACTCGTGGGCGGTTTGCTTCTTACCGCCGTGGATATCTGGAACGGACCGGTTTCCTCCTGAAAGGTGAGCATGGCTTTTAGGGTTCGCCCCTTGGTCTGTTTTGATCCGTGCAGTTGCTTCCTTGGTTCCGCAGGTGAACCCCAGTTCGGCGTTGGCCGCATTCAGCACCACTCGAGCGCCATCGTGTTCAGCGTATTCAAGGATATGGTGGCCGGTGTCGGCCTACTCGCCGCAAGCCTGGCAGGCGGGATCAGCGTTTCATCCCATGCGCACCGGGATCATGGCACTGTGGCTCCTGAGACGGCCGCTGTCCCGCCTTGTTCCTTGCTCCTCTTCGTCCGTCCGGCTTCAGAAGCATCCAGCAAGCGAAAAATACGCCGAAGACACCGCCCCGACGGCATCATGGACGAAACCGTAACTGTGCTCAGGATTTCTCATCGGTGAGGGGTGCTGCTTGCGAGTTCGTGGTTTTCGCTACACGTGCTTACTGAGACTGTGTATGTGTCCGTGAGGTGCACCTGCTAGGTTTTATTAGCTGAACTACCGTGCATCAGGGATTTACCCAGCGGCATTGTGAGTACTTTGAAAGATATTTTTTGTTGTGATAAAGAAGACAGTTGTTCCTATTTGATATGATCTCGTTCGTCTACAGCTGCTTGCGCCCGGGTTTGAACAAGCGTTGATTTTTATCATCTTTTTGAGTTTTAATATGCATGTAAAACTCAATGTCCATAATAAATTTCCAATAACGTTTTGAACTGCATTTTTGTCTATGGTTCACAGTCATTTGGGCGTCTAAAGTGTTGATGGGCTAAGGAGTTTGGGCTGACGGGTTGAAGGGCTGTGGGGCTGGAGGGAATTTCTGCGGGGTATACCTGAAGGGTTTTCCTGTAGGGTATTTTTGAAGGTCTGTGAGGTCCCATAATCCTTCAAGGCTGATGGGCCCTTTAGAATTATTTTCAATAGGGGAGGTACGGTTCATTGGACTTTTACAGCGGAGCTGTTAAGGGCTAGGTTGCCCAGAATCGTGTCCGTGTATGTCGACACAAACCTGCCTTGACAGCTACCGCCATCTATAAGCAACGGCGGCAAGCACACAACCAGTAAGGTTTCCGCCGTCGCTCGTAGATGGCGGCAACCTTTCCAGCTGTAATATAAGAATGGATAGTTGGGCGCGTTGATGGGAATTCATCGTAGGAAACAGCGCGAAAAACAGACGACGACGAAGAAGAAGCACACAGTATATCGAGTACAGCTCCGCTGGTCTTCCTTCTTCACGAGAGTGGAAAGGCTGTTTCTACTGCCCCTATTTTGATGAGGCTCTTCATGGTTTGAACCTTCCTCTCTACCTCCCTATTGGCCCGCGGGTATCTCGGGCTCTACGTGACTTGCTGGAATCCGTACTCTCGCACAAAACACTGGAATCCCGAGGACACAAATTGCGTTCCATTGTCCGAGAAAAAAAACTTCTGGTATTCCGTGCCGTGCAAAAATACCTTTCAAGGGGGTGATTACAATGCCACTGGTGATTCTTGTGAGGCGAGATATGGGTATCGGGACAGGTAGTCAACGACTAACAAATAGTCCGCGCCGTCCATTTGGCCCAAATCTACACCAACCTTCTGCCAAGGCACTTTTAGCATTTCCGTCTGAATCATAGGTTCCACGTTCTGTTCGCGTGATTCCGTGCACACCCGGCAGTTGCTTACCAAAGCGGAAAGGTCAAAGCTTAAACCCGGCCACCACACAAACTCACGTGGCCTCGATTGACATTTTACAATTCCTTGATGGCCTTCATGCAGACGACGGAGCACCTCGGTCCTTTGACCCTCGGTCAAAGGACCGAGGTCCTTCATCAGTACTTCATTACAGATGGTGATCGTCGCTCTTCCTTGTCATTACGGTTGTGAGAAAACCTGCAGCACATGATAGCTGGGCCACCCTTTCCGACAGAAGCGATTTCGAGGTTTACAGATGTAATCTGCCGCCGGGCCTTGATTTACTCTTTCGATGTGGCTAACTTCGGCCACGCTAGCAATGCAGCCCTCCACGAACTTTGTGAGATCTGATACAGACATTCCATTCGAATGTGTTTGCTCCTCTCGGAGGTGTGCTCTCGATAGGGAATCCGCAGTGACAAGGTTTTTTCCAGGCCCGTAGGCAACGCTAAAACAGAAGCGCATGAGCCTCATTCGAAACCGCTAAACACGCGGAGGAAGCAAGTCAAATTGAGTTTTTCCCAGCAAGGTCACCAACGGCTTGTGATATGTTTCAAATTGCTCTTTGAGCCCTCTCAGGTATCCCTCAAACCTATCCGCCGCCCAAGTCAAGGCAAAAGCCTCCTTCTCGATCTGAGCGCAACGCGACTCTACCGTTGTTAAAGAGCTTGAGGCAAACGCCACTGGACGGCGTTCATTGTTGTCTTGCTCTAGGAGGAGTACTGCGCCTGGACCAATTGCAGAGGCGTTCACGGAGAGTATTGTGGGGTACCGCGGGACATATTTAGCCACGGAGCGGTTTGAACATATCATTTCTTTTATGCTAGCAAGTGCACCTTCCTGGGCTGGAACCCAGGTCCCCTGGCAATCCTTTTACTGTAATTGCCACAACGGAGTACTTGTTTCCGACAGATGCGGGAGAAACCTTGCGAGGTAATTAGCCATGCCAAGAAACCCACGCACATCAGCTACGTTTCGGGGTGTTTCTATGTTTTTGACTGCAATTACCTGTCCGGAATGGGGTTTATTCCATCCTTGCTGACGGGGCAACGCAAAACCGAAATTTCCTTGACACCAAAACAACATTTGAATTTGTCCAAAGTTACGCCC
The DNA here is from genome assembly GCA_013358835.2 of Ixodes persulcatus. Lineage (NCBI taxonomy): Eukaryota > Metazoa > Arthropoda > Arachnida > Ixodida > Ixodidae > Ixodes > Ixodes persulcatus. The sequence goes on along the minus strand of JABSTQ010010974.1, from coordinate 241,902 downwards.
GCCTGTGCGAGTGTTTCAAGCATCTGCTGGAGGTACTTATCATGCTCGGCCATCGTGGCACCATAAAACAGGATATTATTCATCATGTTTACAACGCTCGGTGCGCCCGCCAAGATTTCTGGAATTATTGTTTGAAAATATTCGGGTGCCTTAGTGATTGCGAAAGGTAGACGTTCAAAGCAGTATCTCCCGTCGGGAGTTATTAAAGTAGTTAAAATATGGCAATCTTTTGACAGTTTAACATATAGAACCCTGAGTTGGCGTCCAGTTTTCAGATAACTGCTGCCTCACTTAAAAAACCCGGACTGTCATCGGCACAAATGCGTACATCGCCCGAGGGTTTCAAAACTGGAACAATTCCAGTGCACCACTCAGTAGGCCCTTCTATTTCCTTCGTATCACCCCCCCACGTTCTATGTTTTCGAGTTGGCGCTTGACCGCGTCCCTCATCGGAATGGGAACTCGACGCGTCACATGCACCGAATGCGGAACAGAGTCCGGCTTAAAGCCTATAGTGTACTCTCCGGTGAAAGCTTTCCTAGACCCTGGATCAGCTGAGGGTAGTGAGACTCATAAGCTTCTCTAGATACCACCCTATTTACAAATTTTTCTACTACTAGTTCATCTACCGCTGGAAGTTTCAAAAGAACTGAGCGCAACGACGCAACTACGTATACCATCTGCCTTATCCTTGACTGCTTCCAGTGGATGCTTGCGGTGAACGTTCCCAGAATCTTAAGGCTTTCGTCCCTAGGACCGGTCAAGAAAACATCTGCTGTTTATAGTCTTGCCGGGATGCCAGAAAATGTAGATGACACCACAGATACCTCTGCACCCGTGCCTACCTTCGCGAAAACAGGGGTCCCATTATGGGAAACCTGTATGAACCTGGCTTTCGCAAAATCATTGCTAACAGACCCGAGGAAATGCACCCTATTGTACGTTTGAAGCGATGAGAGTCGTACCTTCTTAGGAATGACCGCTTTCTTGTGGCAGACCACGCTGAAGTGTCCTTCCACGATGCTGTGGTGACACTTCACTGACTTGGCTGGACAGGCCGACCTTGGATGCGATGCTTGCCCGCAGAACAAACACCGTTGGCCGCTGCCCTGTCGAGGCGTCGCGACGCCTCAACGAGTTGAGTCTTGTGTCTTGTACCTACCCTGTGCCGAGCTGGGCTTCTTGGCGATGAAGTCCACTTCCGTTTCCGCTGCCGAGATGACTGAGTTGACACCGGCCTCCAGTCGAACTTCCTGCTGTTCCTGGTGGACAGTTTCCTTGAGTCGCGCTTTGGCGAGCACGGTCGCGAGCGTGAGGTCTGCATCCATCTGGAGGGTTTCAGCGAGTTTCGAGTCCAACGACAAAGCGTTCGCGAATCATCCTCTCCTTGATGTCAGAGAAATCGTTCTACTTCTACCAGAGTGTGCAGAGCCGTGACAAATTGGTCAATGGCCTTTCCTGGCTTCTGGCTGTGGCGGTGGGAGCGAGCGCTTTCGTACACAATGTTTCGGGCTGCGACGAAGTGACTGTCACCCGTTCTTTGACGACCTGGTAGTTATTCTCGTCGTCGTCTGACAAGCCAAAGGTTTGGAGAATGGCCCTTGCCTGTTGCCCCATCGTGTACAGCAAAGTTTTTACTCCTCGCTGAGCTCGTTCACGCCATAAAAAAACCAATAGTCGCCGAAAGCTTGCGACATGCAGGCCATTCCGCCGTCATGTCAAAATTGAAGGCTTGCGGCTGCTGGACTGCGAACATGCCCGATTAAAGTGGCTTCCGCTCGTCGCCTCCTATGCCTGCTGAAGTGCGGAATTAATTGGTCACTTCTAACAAAATGTCGCGCTGGGCCCGGTCCGGGCCAACGACGCTAGACAGAGTCACGCTAGATCCATGAGACCAACCGAACAGCCTCTCCCCTTTACTTGTCGTCCTTCAACATATATACACTTAGGCACCTGACAAAAGACCACGATCTTTCTCGAACATGTGGGCACCCTGGCGGCTCCACAGCCCAGTTGCCCAACTGCGAGGCAAAGGTGCCGAACTTTTCCAGCGTGGCGGCGACGTAGCGCCAGCCACGCGCACATCGCGTGCGCCGCCTTGATAAGGCAGATCAGAGGCGGCGCAAAGGGAGTCGCTGCCTGAACTCAGGCGCCGCTGGTAATCATGTTAATCGTCTCGTCCATGTCCCATTAAATGTAGTTTCTTGTTGTTGAAACCGTTGGCTCCGTGTTATTCTTCCGGGTCGGGTATGCAGCAAGGCAAACCGACCACAATGGCGCCCAACCGTGGTATGCTACCCACTCGCAGGAATTTCACGGGGCTTGGTTTCTTCTTTCGGTGAGCCTTTTTCCTATTCCCCGTGTTTCCTATCGTCGTTCCGTGCTTCCGTCACGTCCGCGTTTGTTGTATTGGCCTGTCTCTGACTGTTTTCGTGACCGCGGCAATCGTTTTGCGCGCTTGTTTTGGTTTCTGGGGGGCGTTTCTTTTTTTGGGCTTGTGTTGCACTTGTGTTGGGTTTTTGGGGGCGTTTCTTTTTTTTTTTGTGCTTGCAGGAATGCTCGCGTGGGAGCAGGAAGCTGCGATGGCCGCTGCGGCACAAATGAACCTGCTCACGAAGTGATGCAGCGCCTGGCCCACACGCCTGGCCAGCAGGAGACCCCACCGCGAGAGCCCCGACCACACTTGACTGTTCCGGTCTACACGGGGTACGACGACGTCAAGTCCGTGGCAGACTTCCTGGGCGAGCTGCAGACGTACCACCTTGCCTCCGGTGCCTCCGAAGCCTTCATCGTGGACCGAATTGTCCCGCTGGCGTTACAAGCCAGCGCCAGGTGCTGGTTGGGGTCGCAGGCCCCCTTCACCAGCCTAGCGGACGTCCAGACAAAGCTTCGGGAAGAGTTTCTGCCTGCAGGCTACGCAACGCAAATTCTCCGTGAGCTCGAGGCAAGGACGCAGCACCCGGATGAAAGTCTGGTCCGGTACGTTCGGGTCATGCAAGAGCTCTTCAAGAGGGCGGACCCGAAGTCACCGGAGTCGGACAGAGTATAGCTCGGGTCAGAAGACAGTGTCACCCAAGGTACCACATCTACCGCACCAACCGCACCTTTGACACCCTTGAAGAGCTAGCCCGGGGCGCCCGCCTCATCGAGGAAGCTCTTCATGCCGAGCGGAACTACGTGCCGCCGCCACCAGCCAAGTACGCGCTCGAACCGGCATGCGCATGGCGGGGCCCCGAGGCCTCCACGCAAGTGGACTGTCCGAACGAGACCTCCCTTCCCCACCACGTCAACCAGGAGAGTTGGTGTGGCATGCATGGTGATCGCCCGTGCGGGATAAGCGTATGTTCGCCTAACTCTCCCCGAGAGGTCCCCGGAGGTCACAGCGAGGCCCGTGAGGGTTTCGGGCGGGGGTCGCCACGACAGGTGGGAGGTCGTGTGCCGTGCCCTATTGTAAGCTGGGGCCCAACGGAGATCACCACCCAAGCGAACCATCTTCATCAGTCTGCTCCTGCAAGTGCTGGCGAAAGCTAGCACGGTGCGGTCGCAAACCCGCAGAACAGCAGCATTGACCCCCGCTTCAACGGAACAAGCCCTCCCCACAACAGCCAGTCGCAAGCCTGGTGGAGGCCCTCCCATAGTGGTTCCTTACCCGATCACTGGAGGCGGTCCGACGGGCACCTCGGTGCGGGTGGCCTAAGCAGGCAACTGTCGTCGGACTGCTGCTACTACTGCGAGCAGCCCGGCCATCACCAAAACCAGTGTCCAAGACTTCTGGACACTACAAACGAGAGGTGGCACGAGACGGCGGCAGAGGGCCGGAACCAGAATAACCAGGGAAACTACTACGGCCGGCGACGCTGAAACCAGACAGCCACTCGCCAACGGCCGTTACAGTCCCTGGGAGCAGTCAGGCCGCGGCACAGATTCCATCGGTATGTCGAATCCAGCCCGAGCCTAACATCATTGAACCGCGCATGACGATTTCACTGCTAGATTTTCCCATTGCCGCACTTTTGGATACTGGGGCCGCTATCTCGCTTATAGGGGATTTCGTTTTTGAACTCTGCAAAGCAAAAAAGATAAGCTTCCGGGAGTGCGAAATCCGTTTGCAGCTAGCTTCTGGTACAGCGATAACAGCTGGAGGAGCCGTGAGGCTGCAGATTCGGTTTAATGGAAAGAAGCGGCGTCACCGATTTCTTTATCTGCCAGGACTCGTGGTACCTGTTGTGAGGAGGTTCGTTATTTGAGGACAACCTCTTTTTCAATGCATTAAATTATCGACGAGGCAAGTACTGTTTTTGTGTAAGCTTTAGTAGTTCCGTTAAAAAAAACAAAAACAATAGCGATACAAAAGTCAAAGAAAACATGAAATACGCTACGGGACACACAATCACCTTAGGGTAGTCGGAAAGCAACTAGTTGATGAGTCACTGAATAACAAATATGAGTCTCAAGTCAAATACGCCTGTGGAGGTCGGAGTGAAACACTTCACGTCACTTCACCTGACAGCGACGGTGGTGGCGATGTGGCAACGATGTGGTGACGTGGCGTTGCGGCAATGGTGCGGTGATGGCTTCCCTGGTCGGTGCAGCCGCCGCTGGGAGTCGTCCGGGACAACGGAACATCGTCTTCGCGATTCGGCCCGCGGTTGTCCCTCGCAGTTACGCCCAGTCGTTCCTGTTTGCCTCGACGGCTCCCAGGAAGACCATCCCCAGTCCGCTCTCGTTCTCGTTCCTCTTGTTGTCACCTCTTCTTTTTCTGCCTGTCGTCTCGTGCTCCTTTTCTTTTTGTGCCTGTCGTCTCGTGCTCCTTTTCTTTTCGTATCCCGTCTTCTTCTTTCTTGCACCTCGTTGAAATGCGCGTGCCTGGTTTACCACACAACCCCCCTTTAAGCTTTTCTTTTCCACAAAAGAAAATCCAGTTGCACCGGTGAACATATACATGGTAAACCAAAAAAAAACCAAAATACACAGCAAAGACCATATCGGGTAGATAATTCATGCAAAACCTCAGATCCTGCTCATAAAATCTGCTCCTACATTTTCGCTACCTTTAATATGTACAACTCTAAAACTATATTCTTGAAGCAAGAGAGACCACCTTAACACCCTACTGTTTATCAACTTCGCAGTGTTCAAGTACTGCAGTGGATGGTGGTCCGTCTGTACCGTAAACTGTTTACCATATAAGTACATGTGGAATTTCTGAATCGCCCATATGAGGGCCAAGCATTCCCGTTCTACCGTGGAATAGTTTTGCTCGCGCGGAAGAAGTTGTTTGCTCGCATAGGATATGGGATGCAGCAATCCCTCGTGCTCTTGCATCAGGACGGCGCCAACCGCGGTCTCTGACGCATCCGTTCGCACGACAAACTCCTTGGTGATATCGGGTGCTCGCAGCACAGGCCTAGCGGAGAGAGCGACTTTTAACATATTAAAGGCCTCTTCTCTTTCGTCTGTCCAATGTACCTTGTTGGGCTCTCTCTTCTTTGTGATTTCCACTAGGGGTTGGGCGATCTGAGCATATCCTGGTACAAACTGCCTGTAATAATTTCCCAGGCCCAAGAATGATCGGACCTGCTTCTTTGTCTGTGGCTTTTGCGCCTTTATGACCTGCTCTAGTGTGCGCAGCAAAGGTCGAATCTCTCCTTCCTCAAGCTCGTGGCCCAAGAACGTGATCTTTTTCATGCCAATCTCGCACTTGCTGGGCTTGATTGTTAAGCCTGCCTGACGAACTCGCTCCAACAAACAATGCAGCGTCGTCAGGTGCTCTGACCAAGTATCGGTGGCAACGAGAACATCATCGATATAATGTTGCACATGTGGGATCCCGTTCAAGAGTTCTCTCATGAGTCTTGTGAAGACTGCTGAAGCGGTCTTTAATCCAAATGGCAAATATTTGAACTGGTACAAGCCCGAAGCTGTTGAAAACGCCGTAACTGGCTTGGATTCTTCCGTCAACGGTATTTGCCAGTAGCCTTTAACTAGGTCAAACTTGGAGAAGTATCTCTTCTTCCCCACTTCCGCAAACACATCATCTGTGCGGGGCATGGGTTCTGCGTCCCCTACTAGGATGTTGTTGATGCGACGAAAATCGACGCATATGCGGAAGGTGTTGTCTGGCTTCCGCACTAGAATAAGTGAAGACCTGTATGGGGATTTTGACTTTTCAATGATTCCTCCGCGCAACATCTCCTGTACTTCCTTTTCGATCGTCTCCCTCATGGCTAGGGGCACGGGATGCTGCGGTGTTTGGAGCGGAACTTCGCTTGTTAGTTGAAGTTGGCAATCAAGGATGTTTGTCTTCCCGGGCAGGTCTGAAAAGACATCATCGTACCCCTTCAAAAGGGCCCTTAGCTCATCTTTCTCTTCTTTTGAGAGATCCTGGCTAAGCATGACATCCTTGGCTCCTTGTGTTTTTTGAAGCGGCGGGGCTGATAGTAAGCCGTCCTTTTCGTCTTCTATGGCAAAAATAGCCGATGTCTGGGGTTGAGGCTGTTCTTGCTTTCCCCGCTCTTCGTACCGCTTGAGTAGGTTGATATGGAAGAGCTTTTGCGTGTGTCCCAAATCGATGAGGTAGTCGTAACTTCCCTTAGTGCCGACAACCGGAAATGGACCTTTCCAAGCCATGAGCAGCTTGTTTTGGGTAGTCGGCAGCAAAAGCAGTGCTCGGTCACCAACTCGCAGCTGACGGTTTTGGGACTTCTTGTCAAAATATTTCTTCTGTACCTGTTGCGCCTCCGCCAGATTCTTGTGGGCCAGCTCCATCGTCTCTTCAAGGCGATCTCTTAGGTCCAACACATACCCGTAGGTAGTCTTGACCTCTTCGGTGAGACTGTCGTTTGTCCACAGCTCCTTCAGGATGGTCATAGGGCCTCGAATGTGCCTTCCGTATATCAACGTAAAAGGCGAAAAACCCAAACTGCGCTGCGGTACCTCTCTGTAGGCGAACAAGAGGGGAGTGATATAGCGATCCCACTGTCGTGGCTTCTCTTGGCACATCTTTCGGAGCATTGTCTTCAGCGTCCCGTTAAACTTCTCCACCATCCCGTTGCACATGGGATGATACGGCGTGGTGGTTAGCTGTTGTATGGACAAGAGGCAGGCTACCTCTTTCATCAATGCTGAAGTGAACGTTGGAGCCTGGTCGCTAAGTATTTCCCGTGGTACTCCAACGCGCGAGAACATCTGGATCAAGCCCTCAGCCACGGTTTTGGAGTCCATCGATGGAAGTGCCACTGCATCGGGATACCTCGTAGCACAGTCAACCATGGTCAAAATGAAGCGGTTTCCCGTGTCTGATGAGGGCGAGAAAGGTCCGATCAGGTCGATTGCGACGCGCTCGAATGGCGTTTCGATTATAGGCATCTTCCCAAGCGGAGCCTTTGCTATCTTCCCCTTGGGGGTCACTCTCTGGCACCTGTCACAGGAATTCACAAATCGCTTGATTTGTGCTTGTACTCCTGGCCAAAAGAAAGCTTCCAGGACGCGATCTGTCGTCTTTTTGATACCCTGGTGGCCTGCCATTGTTCCTTCGTGAGCGACTTTCAGGATGTAGGGTCTCAGGTCTTGCGGTACCACCACCTGGTTGAACGATTTTCGAGATGTGAGGACGTACCGGCGAAATAAAACCCCTTTCGATAGGTAAAACTCCGATGTATGGCCCCCATTCGAAGTCTGCATCTGCCCGACTTTGTTAAAGCATACTGCCAAAGTAGGGTCGAGTTTCTGACGCTGACTCAGATCGTCTCTCGAAACCTCCCTTCCCGCTGGTGCTATGCTAGGCACAACGTTTTCCTTGATGGTGGCCACTAGATCGGTTGGAACATTGTTTTCTTCGAGCTGCTCGCACCCTGTCTTAGCCTCCCAAGTAAAATCTGGTTCTCCTGGTAGTGAGCATCCTGGTATATTTCCAAGTACTACATCGTACAGTGGATTGTCCATTACCTTGGCTCGGACTGTGCCGCTGTAGTGTGGACATGAGACCTGCACTTTAGCCTCTGGTAGCGTCTGACATGATCCGTCGACAAGGTATATTGGCCCTTCTGTGCCAGTGAACGCTTCAGATGGCACCAATTGCCGTCTGACTACCACAGTATTGCTACCCGTGTCTCTGAGGACTACAACCGATTTTCCGTTCAAAGTGCCTTCAGAGATTGGCATATCAGCCGTAACCCTGCCAACCACCTCCGGACGGTCTCGAACGACATTGACCATTTGTGATTGGATTTCCCGGGTGTTGGAGCACTCTTGCGTACGTTGGTCTGCCTTTGGGCCCGTAGTAGACTGTGGCGCAAGGATACACAACGCTTGCGGGTTCGGCTGGTTCTTCTGAGGACAGGTTTTTGCCTGGTGCCCCTCCTTTTTGCATATCCAGCAAAATTTCTGGTTTCCCATCCGTGATCGACATTCCGCTGACTTGTGTCCGGTTTTGTTACACACCAAGCAACGTGTCTTCTCCACAGCGGAGGTACTGTCCTTTTTCTTTTGCCCAAGCTCTCCAGATGCGATGGTTTCTTTTCCCATCCAGTTGAGGTTTGATAGATGTTGGGCATCGAGATAGTTGTCCGAGTTCTTAGCTAGTTCAACTAGGCTTGTGCAGTTCCGCTCCTTAAGAAAAACCGCCAATTTAGGGTGACAGTTACCAAGAAACTGTTCAGAGACAACCAGGTCCCGCACGGCCTCGTACATTTTGGGAGTTTCTTTCATCGCAATCCAGCGATCAAAATACCCTTCTAGACGGGCTGCGAACTGGCCTCCGGTCTCTCCATTTTGTGGTTTGCAGGAGCGAAACTTTTCCCTGTAGCCCTCGGCTGTGAACCGGAACCGCTGAAGTAGGGCACGCTTTGTGCACTCGTAATCTAGCGACTCCACTGGAGAAAGTCGTCCGAAAACGCGTTGTGCTTCCCCTACGAGGCACATACTGAGAGCTGTAGCCCACTTCTCCTGTGGCCAACCCTGTCCGACGGCTATGCGCTCGAACCTATGTAGGTAAGCATCTAGATCGTCCCGTTTTTCATCGAAAGCTGGGATGAGCTTGTGGGGACTAATAACGGCTGCAGTTACTGGTGAGGCGCCTCCTTCGCCTGACGATCCTGAGTTAACTGCTTCCACATTACTTTGTTGCCTTTCCAAGAGCTGCAACTTTAGTTGGAGAGTTTGTTGTTCAAGCGCGAGGCGCTCGCGTTCGCATTGAGCCAGCGCGCGCTCTGCGTCAAGTCGCTCTTTCGTTGCTTCCCTCTCCGCTAGCTTTTCGTTGCGTTCACGCTCCCGCTCCACGTCAATCCACTTGCGTAGATCATCTCCACTCAGACCGAGTACCTCGCCCATCGACATTAGTTCTCTCGTATTCATCGTTTTTTTTTTCTTTGTTACACCAAAGTAGAACACGACTTGCCTCGTCCTGTCGCGGACGCCAATGTGAGGAGGTTCGTTATTTGAGGACAACCTCTTTTTCAATGCATTAAATTATCGACGAGGCAAGTACTGTTTTTGTGTAAGCTTTAGTAGTTCCGTTAAAAAAACAAAACAATAGCGATACAAAAGTCAAAGAAAACATGAAATACGCTACGGGACACACAATCACCTTAGGGTAGTCGGAAAGCAACTAGTTGATGAGTCACTGAATAACAAATATGAGTCTCAAGTCAAATAAGCCTGTGGAGGTCGGAGTGAAACACTTCACGTCACTTCACCTGACAGCGACGGTGGTGGCGATGTGGCAACGATGTGGTGACGTGGCGTTGCGGCAACGGTGCGGTGATGGCTTCCCTGGTCGGTGCAGCCGCCGCTGGGAGTCGTCCGGGACAACGGAACATCGTCTTCGCGATTCGGCCGGCGGTTGTCCCTCGCAGTTACGCCCAGTCGTTCCTGTTTGCCTCGACGGCTCCCAGGAAGACCATCCACAGTCCGCTCTCGTTCTCGTTCCTCTTGTTGTCACCTCTTCTTTTTCTGCCTGTCGTCTCGTGCTCCTTTTCTTTTTGTGCCTGTCGTCTCGTGCTCCTTTTCTTTTCGTATCCCGTCTTCTTCTTTCTTGCACCTCGTTGAAATGCGCGTGCATGGTTTACCACACCTGTGATCTTGGGCCGAGATTTCATTACAGGCGAAAGCATGACTCTCGACGTTTCTGGTGGCGGATACCGGCTGGGACAACAACCGGAGCTGAGTCTGTTTGCCAAACGGGAGGACTGCATCCGTAACCCGACCACTGCAGCCCACTTCACCATGGTGCCGGACGTCTTGCCTGCCGGCGTCCGAGAATCGTTGCGAAAGTGCCCCGCAAGCAGCCAGCAGAAGCAGGAGCTGCAAGCCGTCCTGAAGTCTTTCTCACCGATGTTCACGGAAACACCAGGAAAGACTGACCTCCTGCTACACCACATTCAAACCGGTGACGCGCCGCCTTGGAGGTGCAACCCTCGACCGATCAGCGTCCACAAAAGGGCACTCCTTGATGCGGCGCTCGAGGAAATGATCGACACCGGTTCAGTACGTGAGTCGAAGAGCCTCTGGGCGTTCCCCGTTGTTCTAGCTTTGAAGAAAGACGGAACAGGCAGACTCTGTGTGGATTACAGGCGGCTTAACGATGTGTCCGTACGAGACAGCTACCCTTTCCCCAGCATTTCCTCTGTGATGTACGCGCTCGGTAACGCGACCGTGTTTACAACGCTGGATTGCAGTCGCGGGTTTCTTCAGATCGAGATCCACCCATCAGACGTTCCAAAAACTGCTTTCATCTGCCACAGAGGGTTGTTCGAGTTCACCCGACTGCCGTTTGGCTTGTCTAACTCTCCAGCCAGTTTTCAACGCCTGATGAATGTTGTACTTGGGAACTCGAAGTACGAATTTGCCATGGCATACATGGATGACGTGGTTGTTTTCTCGAGAACTATTGAAGAGCATGCCGAGCATCTTCGCATTAGTACTTGAGCGAATGCGTAATGCTGGGCTCACAATTCATCCCGGAAAGGTTCAGTTGGCCGCGCCCAAGATTAACCTCCTTGGATTCGTTGTGGATAACGGCACGCTCCGCCCCAACGAAGATAAGTTGCGCGCGCTAACGGAATACCCAAGCCCACATGATGTAAAGAGCCTACAAAGATACCTCGGAATGATTGCGTTCTATCGGAATTTCATTCCACACTGTTCCGAGATATCCCAACCGCTCAATCACCTTCTAAAAAAAGGCGTCAAGTGGTGTTGGGCCGAACAACAACAATGCGCATTCGCAGCCCTTTCAAAAGCCGTGACTGACAACGCTTGTTTACAGCTCCCAGACTTGAACAAGCCGTTCGTTCTGCAGACAGATGCAAGCGACTGTGGCCTGGGTGCTGTCTTGCTGCAGGAGTATGGCGGTGTGCTTCGGCCAGTTGCTTTCACGAGCCACACGCTAACTCCAGCCGAGCGCAACTACAGTGTCGCAGAACGTGAATGTCTCGCCATTATTCATGCTTTGAAGCGCTTCGATATGTACCTAGATGGCGCAACGTTCCAGATTCAATCTGATCACTTAGCGCTATCATGGCTAAGGGGACTTAAGAATCCAGCTGGACGTCTTGCTCGTTGGGCGCTCACGCTACAACAGTACGACTACTCCATAGTGTACCGCCCGGGGTCACCCAACAAAGTTCCTGATGCGCTCTCTCGTGCTCCACTTCCCGAGGAACACTCGCAGGATACTCATGGCTTGGTGACCATCGCGGCCACGGCACGAGGATCCCCAGATTCACGGTGGGGTACATTGGTGAGCCGCGAGGAGCTTCGCAAGGCGCAGCTGGATGACGGACTCTGTCAACGCGTGTCCGCTTGGCTGTCAGCAAGAGGTCCAGTCGACCGCCCAAGTGACAAGGAGTTCGACTCCTACTCGATGAGCGATGACGGCCTCCTGCTGCGCTACATCCCCCAGGCCGACGACGATCCGGATGGCTCGGCGTTCCGGACCGTGATACCCCGCAAGCTACGTAAGCTTTTCATCCGATACATGCATGACTCAGCCTTGGCAGGACACAGCAATGGGAGCAAAACTTATGAAAAGTTATCCCAAGTTGCTACCTGTCCAGGCATGAGGCAGGATGTGCTCCGATACGCTCGTAGTTGCTCGGTGTGCCAGAAGGCAAAACCACGTGGTGGTCAGCCCCCCGGTCTCATGCAACCAATCGTGAGCCAGAGCCCTTGGCAGATTTGTTGCTGTGACGTCATGGGTCCCTTCCCACGTAGCACCAGCGATAGTCAGTACTTGTTCGTGGTAACCGACCACTTCACGAAGTGGGTTGAGTTATTTCCTTTGCGTAAGCTAGATTCGCAAAAAATCTGGGAGTGTCTACTCGAAACATTCGCTAGGTTTGGCTTTCCTGCACAGCTTGTAAGCGATAACGCTTCCTATCTCACGAGTAAGGTGTTCGTGGACGCATGCGCGGTGCTGGGAATTAAGCACAAAAGAACTCCCCCATACCACCCGCAAGCAAACATCACGGAAAGGGTAAATCGGAACCTTAAGATGATGCTAGTTGCCTACACCGAGCGCCACAAGGACTGGGACGCGAAACTGCCCGAGCTGGCATTCGCAACCCGCACGACCACTAATCGATCAACGGGTCTCACTCCTGCCCAATTGAATTACGGCAAGGAGCTCGCGTTCCCGCTTTTTAACAGTCTCCTTTCTACAGAGTCTAGGGGAAGGCTTCGCCCCTACGTGAAGTTCGCAGAGGACCTGCGAAAGCGCTTCTCCGATAACCTTCGAGAGGCCCGGGAAAATCTCGACGACGCCCGAGTACAGCAGGCAGAACAGTACAACCAGGGGCGACGTGACTTGCAGTTCGAGGTGGGAGATTTTGTACTCCGGCGTACTCACCCACTGAAAGACGCCGCTCGAGGCTTTGCAGCCTCCCTCGCCAACAGGACCGGAATGACACTGACGGCAGTCCCGTTCCGGAAACCCCCTTGTCTCCTCCAAGGCGGCGGTATAATTTGAGACGTGGGTGACACGAAAGAGAGAGGAACTTTTTTTTTTTCTCTTCGGCTTCGCCTCTCTCGCATTTTGGGGGTAGTTTTCTACTTCCACGGATCTGCTCCCTTTTCAAGAGAGGGGGGAGAAGATTGTGTGCCCACCTCAGATCCGTTATTTTCAACTTTCTGGAAGGGGCGCGAAGATAACGTCGGGCCCAACCCACAACTGAGCCCCATGTCGTCTGCTTTCTTGTTTTTCTACGAAGATGGCTCGTGGTCAACACCGTCACCACACCCGCCATCGGAACGACACGGCGGCCGGGCTTGTGCTGGACCGGGGCACCAAGGACGTCGGTGCGTCAGGGGCGGCCCAGGGAACCATGGACCGCTACCACCCCCAACAGGACGGAGCGGCAGCTAACTCGGATCAAGGAGGATCACGCGGAGAGCAGGAGCAGCAGCAGCAGCCGCCTGCTGGAGCCGACTTAGAGCAACAAGGTGGCCGCCAGCCGAGCCCTGAGCCAGAACAAGAATCTGGAAAGACAGCGGACGCCGAACGCATCGCGCTCGTCCAGCAGGCGCCGGCCGGACTTGCAACGTCAGTCCGCCCAGCAGCGCCATCCACCCCCTGACGCCCACAACAACGTCTCCGTCATCGACATGCCGGACGAAGCTTGAGGGGGGGGGGGGGGGGGGTAGTGTGGGCACCCTGGTGGCTCCACAGCCCTGTTGCCCGACTGCGAGGCAAAGGTGCCGAACTTTTCCCGCGTGGCGGCGACGTAGCGCCAGCCACGCGCACATCGCGTGCGCCGCCTTGATAAGGCAGATCAGAGGCGGCGCACAGGGAGTCGCTGCCTGAACTCAGGCGTCGCTGGTAACCATGTTAATCGTCTCGTTCATGTCCCATTAAATGTAGTTTCTTGTTGTTGAAACCGTTGGCTCCGTGTTATTCCTCCGGGTCGGGTATGCAGCAATGCAAACCGACCACAAACATCACGTCATTGTTAGTCGATCCGATCAGGCCTTGGACTTTGACATAGCGACGCATCCGCTGGCTAGCACTAAACACCGTGAAGCTTGAGGCGGCCGCATTTGCTCGGTAACACCACACAATTGTTAAAACTTGGAGGGCACTTAGGGTTCGCCTTTAAAAGGAAATTGAACATTTTTTTTTTAAACAATCTGGTTTGGACACGCGTGTCGAGAAATAAATTTTACGCGAACAAAAGCTTTTAGAGCAATATTGACGGCGCGAGACGCGATTTTGTCGGTAGTCACCTCCTTTACACTTGTTGTCTCTTTCGGCATTTTGGGCGCTTGGAGGAGAGGTGGATCGGCTTGTCCATAACGTTGAGGCGGAGAGAGTGTATAACAATTTCGTTGAGGTGGAAAGAGTGTATGACTATTCCGTGACGTCATTAACTTTGCGCGCAGAATTTGAAATAAATCTCGCGCCGCGAATAGTGCTCTAATTTTTTTTTTTCACGTGAATTTTTTTTTTGACACGCGTGCTTTAAGTAGACTATTAAAAAAACCTTTTTTTCTTTTCTGTTTAGTGGCTTTTTAAGAGTGGAACGCGATGGCTAGTCATATAAACTCCCGCTCGTTCCCAAGACGTGCAAGCGTATCTGTGTGGTCTAGTGTAACAAAGAAATAAAAAAAAGTATCTGTGTGGTCTAGTCAGTAGCTTGTCTAGCTCGCAAACGAAGGGTCGTGAGTTCGAATCCAGTCTAATATTCTTCCTATTTTTGTTTATTTTAAGTCAAACTAATAATTTTATAAAGTGGAATCTTTTGAATCATGCGGCAACCTTTATTCGCATTACATATCATGTTTTATTCACTTTCATTCCACGCGTAACATGACGTTTCACTTAAGCGTGGTGGGTTCCTTCAAACTCCCTGCTCGAGGTCATGTGGCTGTGACGTCATGACTTTATCGACCAATCAGGATTTTACCGTCACAACGCCGCCGACGCAGACGCCGGATTGTCTGCGACCCGAGCTCCTTAACGCTCTCGCGTTAAAAGTTTGCAACCGTTCCAAAGGCTTGGAAGGGTTGGATTAGAATATAGGTTACCGTTAAGTGCCTCCTTTGATCAGCAATTAATTCTGCCCTGTCCCTCCTCTGTCTAAGGCATTGAAATGTAAAGGCCCTTGATGAGAGTCATACTTGGCATTTCTTATAAGTACAGACAATTATTATTATGCGAATGCGCGAGACACGTGGCACGAGTAAGTGTTGTGTCGCCATTCGCTTCTAAGAGCCGCGCGGGGTGAGCGCCTTGTGAACTGGCGCACACTTGCAAGACAAAAACAAACAAATCAAGGGGCTTTAGAGCAATGGTTAATGCACAAAGGTTGGTGTATACGAACAAACAATATATCGTTTTGCCCTTAATTTAGATGAAGTACTCGTGTGTTATGAAGTCTCGACATGCATCAACTGCCAATAAAAAATACTGAATAAATAAACCAGGGTACGGAAACGTACGTAAAAGATTAACGTAATATTTTACAGTTACGAACCGAAGACGCTCACGTCGCGTTAAAAGGGCCCCGAATTGCTTAGAAAACTAACGTTAACTTTTTACCCTTCAATACCATAGTAACTAGACTATGATACTTTATAGCTAAAAATAATTTCGTCTTGATAATAATTCTATGGATCTCTGTTGAAAACTTCGCCTTTGGGAGTCCGATCTAGGGAATTCTGGCGAATTTTATGCGCAATAACATGTGCAAAAAATAATAATTTTCTTGAGAGAGAAACCTCTTGGTTCGCAATTTGCGGAAAATTTCTTATAATAATCAAGAATCAAGAATAATTTTTATTAGGTGTCCAGGAACGACCATGCGATCTTGGTACTGGCACACCGCAACCTATATACACACTAAAAAAAAGTAGAAAAAAAATAAAAAGAAAAAAGAAACAAAAAAACTCAAAACATTGAGTAAAAGATATAATACATCTAACGCATGCTGACACAAAGATACGATATGCACAACAAGGAAAGAACGGAACACAGGGCCCGAACGCAGAGTAGAAGACTACCACAAAAACGAATATACCTTATTAAAATAATATATAATAACGTCACAATCACGACAGGTTCAACGAGACTCATACAAGACTCTGAGAGATCTGACAAATTCAGTCACACAAAAAATATCAAGATCACTTGCAATGCCATTATATGCCCAGCACATGCGAAACATGGGGTCCAGGATATTTAATGTCCGAGGAGACTAAAAAGACGTTGTCAAACGGGTCGCTGTCCGAGGAACTCGTAAACATATCCGTGAGAGAAGTTCTGAACAGTCGGCCATGCCATGAAGGACTTTGAAAAGGAAAACCAGATCTGCCTTTTCTCGACGGTGATATAAGCTGTTCAGTTGTAGGACGTCCGATACATTCTTACTCTTTGATAAAGATGTTTCATCGCGCAGATATCGATATCGATAAATAGATAAAAATTTGTTTTGTACTCGCTCCAGCCTTAAGAGAGTATAGTTTCACAACTACCATTCCATACAGGAGATGCGTGTTCGAGTTGAGACCTTGTCAAAGAGCGGTACAGGGTTACAAAGGTTGCGGGGTTTTTAAATACTCTAGTCGTTCGACAAATAACACCGAGCGCGCGCAAGGCGCAGGTACTTATACGAGCCACGTGGCTATCAAATCTCAAGGAGGAGTCAAAAAGCACTCCCAAGTCCCGCACTTCACTAGAACGGCACAATACGTCTGAGCGAACACAGTAAGGGAACCACGTTGTTTGCGTTTTGCGACTATAGGACATGACCTTGGTTTTCGAGCTGTTTAGTAGGAGACCGTTCAGTGAACACCATTTGATAAATGAGCTTATGTCCTCTTGTAAAAACTTGCAATCTGAGGTAGTTTTAATCTCCCTAAATATCTTAATATCGCCAGCACATTGCAAACAAGACGAGTTTACAATCTGCTTACACACATCGTTCACAAAAATAGAAAAAAGAAGCGGGCCCAGAAGTGATCCCTGAGGTACCCCGGACGTGGCCGTGTACGTAAAAGAATACGCGCCGTTCGCACGAGCAACACATGTTCTATTAGACAAATAATTCTGAAACCAGTAGTGTAGCCCTCCAGAGACACCAATACCACAAAATTTTGATAAAAGAATGCCATGGTCAACCACATCAAAGGCCTCACTCAGATCAAAGTAGACCACGTCAAGCTGGCCTCTGTGGCACACAGCGTTGGATGCAATGGACATAAATGAAATCAAATTTGTTGTTGTCGAGCGATAATAATAATAATAATCAATCAATCAATCTTTATTATACCGTGCCCTGGAACAACCCTGAGGTCTTGGTGCTGGTACACTGGTGAATAAAAAAAACAAAACAAAAAAACATTATACACATCTCCGCAGGAAAGAAGATACATTTTTAAGCATAATACTAGGTAGTGCACGAGTAATTAGTAGAATAAAATAAAAACGAGGCAGTAACAGTAGAAACGGAACACAAGACCGTAGGACAACAAGTGCACCACCAGAAAGCACGCCATGGAGATGACGAAATTCAGACATAATAGAGCCATTCAGCAATGCTCATCCTGCACAGGCAAGTTTTTAATAGAAAGGACAAACGTCCTGTAGCAAGGGTGGAAAATATCATGTCTTTCAGAGTAATGATTCAAACGCTGTGCCCTTCTCACAATTTGGTTTACCGGACTAAACGTTCTAGACACATAAAAAGATGACCGAAGACGAGTAGGCACACGTGGGACCCTAAGGCATAGTTCCGATAACAGGCTCGGAGAATTGATGAGTCCATAATAAATAATAATAATAATAATAATAATCAATCAATCAATCTTTATTATACAGTGCCCAGGAACAATCCTGAGGTCTTGGTGCTGGTACACTGGTAGATAAAAAAAATACAATATACACATCTCCGCAGAAAAGAAGATACATTTTTAAGCATAATACTAGGCAGTGCACGAGTAATTAGTAGAATAAAATAAAAACGAGGTCGTAATAGTAGACACGGAACACAAGACCGTAGGACAACAAGTGCACCACCAGAAAGCACGCCATGGAGATGACGAAATTCAGACATAACAGAGCCGTTCAGCAATGCTCATCGTGCACGGGCAAGTTTTTAATAGAAAGGACAAACGTCCTGTAGCAAGAGTGGAAAATATCAAGTCTTTCAGAGTAATGATTCAAACGCTGTGCCATTCTCACAATTGGGTTTACCGGACTAAACGTTCTAGACACACAAAAAGATGACCGAAGACGAGTAGGCACACGTGGCACCCTAAGGCACAGTTCCGATAACAGGCTCGGAGAATTGATGAGTCCATGCAGCGTTTTAAACAAAAATAGTAAGTCTGCGTTCTCCCGACGCCGGTGCAAGCTAAGCAAACCAACACGCTTTAACGCAGATCTCGTTGGGCGCAGTCAAGGTGGCGTCCCAACGACTGATCCCTCCAGGGGGAAGACACCCTTATATAGGCGCAAGCCCCCTGGCGGCGGCCCCTCCCGCCCCCACGGAGATGGTGAGGTGGAGTCGGGAGGGGTCGTCGGCGGGATTGTCGTCTGTAGGAATCCACCCAACCCAGTAACTTTTATTGACCAGTAGAACAGTGACAGCAAGTGCCTCATACACGGAAAAGGTGCGGCCATGCCCCTTGGTGAGGGCGTAGTAGACGGCACGGTTGTCGGTGAGCACCCTGGTAGGGGAGGTGCCAGAAGGAGGGCCAGGAGGACTGCCCAAAGTTCTCGGCGGTAGATGGACGTCGGAGTCTTGGAGATGACGGCGACGTCCATCATAATAATAATAATAATAATAATAATAATAATAATAATAATAATAATAATAATAATAATAATTTATTCAACAGGAAACCAGTAACACAATACAAATACGGGTCTGTCAAAGCCATAGGAGGCTTGTGGGACATGACCCGGCAAGTCGACGACGAAACACTGAGCGTTTTAATTAAAAAAAAAACACGCAACAAAACAACACATTCAGAGGATGTAAGAAACACTGGAGCGACGGCAACGTTATACGGCTAAATTATTTAACATGCTTTTTAATTGTTTCTTCGTGCTGGCTTTGATGACGTGCTCTGGAAGGTTGTTGAAGATGAAAGGCACATAATATGATCTAACTCTTTTTCCGTAACGCGTAGTACAACGAGGGGTTATAAAACGCGATGTGTGGCGAAGGTTCCTGTGGCCTACAAAAGGGGCCTTGAAATCGTTACTCCAGAAGTGGCGGAGTACCACACTCTGCACAAAAAGTGAAGAGAAGTTCGGCATCCGCAGAGATTCAAACACATTCACACCAGAAGAAAAATCCAGATGGTAGCCAACGCTCTTCAAAAGGGCCCTCAAAATACGGTCAATTTTTGTTTGCCACAACTCCGAACAGTTGCCAAATAAAGTGATACCATACCTTAGTATACTGTAACCAAGGGCATGCGCGATTGATTTCCTTACAAAAAGCGGCATAAACACTCTGTGATTAAAAAGTAAACAGCTTAGGCTACGAAGTTTACCACAAATGTACGACAGGTGAGAATTCCAAGACATATCTGAATCAAATAAAATACCCAAATACTTCACTTGATCTACATATTCCAGTGGGGAACAGTCGCAGTCAGAACACCTTGAGTTGTGCAACGTCACTGGAGAATCAAGGACGACATTTTTTAGGGGATTTCTAAAACAGACTAATTTTGTTTTCGATGAGTTGACTGTAATTAAATTCTCATCAAACCAGTCCATAATTCGCAAAGCATCATTTTGCAGAAGCCGTACAGCATGACAATAATTCAAGTGGCGGGATACAAGTGCGGTGTCGTCTGCATACTGAAAAATACTACAACTGGTCACTCTGGCTGACATGCTGTTCACAAACAGGTTAAAAAGTAAAGGGGATAACACAGATCCCTGCGGAACACCGGCTTTTATCATCACCCGTGCGCTTTGAAAATTCCCAACAGATACAATCTGGGAACGATTCGAAAAAAAACTTTCTAGTATGGCAAAGAAAGGTCCACGGAAGCCGAAATCATACAGTTTTTGAAGGAGCAATTTATGACTGACTGTATCGAAAGCCTTTGTCACGTCTAAAAAGAGGGCACATGCAAAAAGATTGTTTTCGAACGCGCTATGAATTATGTCAGAAAATTCCTCAAGAAGCGGCTGGGTGCCCCTTCGAACCACAAAGCCATATTGACTTCGGGAGATAATATCAGAGTCATCGATGAAACTAGTCATTACAGTGAAAAGATGTTTTTCTAGTATCTCGGCAATACAGGGCAGGATCGAGATCGGACGATAGCATTCATATTTATCTGGCGATCCTCCCTTAAACAGCGGCTTAACAATCGCCGTCTTTAGGCCGTCAGGAATAACACCGGAAGCTAGAAATTCATTTATGATGCACAGAAGAACCTGTTTGACAGCGTCAAAGTTTCGACATAGATCACAAACACGGATTGAATCCGTACCAGGGGATTTGTTCCTCTTTATATTGAATAAGATGGACCGCAACGTGCATAAGTTGAGAGGCGGTAAAAACGCCGAAGCAGATACCTTGGAATCATCAACTAAACTGGTTGATGCAACCCTTTGGCATCTGGCAGTACCTGAAGACGCCGCAAAGAACGCATTAAAATCGTTCACTACTGACTGCAAGTTTTGTCCGAAATGCCTTTGTAGGGAATGAATAGGTCCGTGTGGTGCGCGGCCTCTGAATTCATTAATAAGCCCCCAAGTTTGCCGTGGGTTAGACTTAGTCTCATAAAATTTCCTTTGAAAATACCGCCGTTTCGTAGACCTTATCAGTGCATTAACCCGGTTTCTTGCGCACGTAAATTCGGCTCGTAATACTTAGTTATTCGGAGCACGGCGAGAACGTATCCACAGCGATTCCTTCGTTTTAATGGCAACCTTAATATCTGTATTGAACCAAGGCTTATATGACCTCTGCTTAAAAGTGACCTCTTTTTTTGAGGCAGTATAAAAAGATTGCCATATTTCAACGAAAGCGGAGTACAGGCAAGAGGGTTGAACAGACTGGACTAACTCATCCCAGGAGAACTCGGCGACTAACGCATCAAATTTCACTGTATCTGTAATTATTACCCGCTCGTCGTTTTTTCTAATTTGTTTCTGTTTCACTCCCTGCGTCTCTAGGCGACAGCCAATAAAGTAATGGTCAGAGAGTTTTTCTAAAATTACAGCAGATTTAACCAGTATATCCGGAGCCCTAACATTAATGTGATCTAAACATGAACTAACTAGTTTCTGAGACAGAATCTCCTCCCTTGTGGAAAGGCTAATAGTGTTTTCAATCCCATGTTCTGCCAGAAGTGTTAAATAATCGCAAACTACAGATTTGTTGGATTTAAGCGTATCGATGTTCAAGTCTCCAACTAGGCAGAATTGAATTTCCGAACGGAATCTAGAAATAATCGCTTCAAGTTCCGCAAGAAAGAGCAAGGCGTTTTGCGAAGGGGGTCTGTACACAGCCAACAAAAATAACGGAAATTCTGGATGATGAATCTTAATAGCAAGTGACTCTGCGTGCTGAAAAGACACATTTGAACTCGATGACAGCCATTTATCTTTGATATATAAAGCGATACCTCCACCCCTACTATTCTCGCGTGTAAAAAAATGCTCTTTGTAACCATTCAGCATGAACTGGTCACATTGCACAGAAGAAATACCGATTTCGGTTAGAACAAAAATATCTACAGCCGGTTTTAAGTTGCTCACCGAGATCTGAAACTCGTCCCAGTGCATTCGCAGGCTTCTAATATTGACATGAATTAGCGTTAATGAGCTTCCGGAAATAGGCCCCAAGACCTGATGAAACGAATTGCAGTCCGGAACCGAAAAACAAACTGACATGGCTTACACAATCTTTTCGAGGTCTCCTACTGAGCTTATACGCACAGCAGGAGAACCTACGGCTTTCCTTGCGAAAATTTTGCCGTTCTTCAGCCATACAAACCGAAACCCACTTTCTCTTCCCTGAGCTCTTGCCTTCCAGAAAAGTTCCCTATTTGCGTGTGTAAGATTATCGTTGAAGTATAACCTTGAATCGCTATCAGTTTGACACAGCCCCTGCAGTTTACCACGCGCAGCCATCCAACATTCTTTCAGGGAAATTGATGCAAAGGTAATAAGAACGGGTGCAACCGCACCATGCTTCCTCGACAGGCGATGAATTGCCACGACGTCCGATGCATGAAATGAAGGAATGTTGATCTTCTGAGAAAGATCTTGCACGACGTTCATCAAATTTTCTCCAGAAACAAAAGGAAGACCATGTAATTCCATATTGAAACGGCGACTATATTGTTGCGATTCATTAAGTTCCTCCTTAAGCCTAGAGATATCTCGTGCTTGCTCCTTCAATACAGCCTGGACCGTGGAAACCTCCTGCTGCAAACACTTAACGGAATTCTCGTTTGTCTTTGCGAGATTCAGTATATGATCGTATTTGGAACTGAACGAGTCGACAGTTGCTTGGAGAGTGCCTACCGTAGTACGCAGTTCCTCGACCACAGGCTTTAAGTGTAGCAACTGGTCGACCTTTGCCGGGAGAGGCAGAAGGCTCTCGACGCTGGTTTTTTAACGGGAGAAGCTGATCGAGCGCGCATTTAATTGCGGATAGTTGACCAGCAACATCAGTGTTTGCGACCTGCTCCCGATGGCTCAAGTCAGGCCTGACGGAATCGTCCGTTGTATTGCCACCACAAGCTCCAGAGCCTGAGCGAAGCTCGCCCGTACGGCATGTCTGACACCTCCAACTCTCCCGTTTAGCAGCTCCCATTGCCATAAACGTGGTATCGGAGACACCGGAGCAGGGTTTTCCCAGGTGATAACCATTTCGACAATAGACACATGTCAAAAATCTTCCGTCGGGTGGTAGCGGTTGATTACACTTAATGCATTCCATTAGACTCAGAAAGCGGGGAATGGTTACACAGACACTAAAGACTCTGCAACGGTGGTCAATGAAAAACACTGTGCAGTCGGCGGCAAAAGTGAACAAAAACAAAAACCTAAAATGTAGTGATCCCTGTTTCTCACCTGGACAGATTGCAGTGATCAGTACAGGACAAAGATTAGCCGCCGACTGCGCTCGATGCTGGTCTGGTAGCTCCTTTTATAGGCTGCGATGATCCGGTAGACGAGGCAGGCGCCACCTCGTGGTAGAAAGTTTTCGAAGAGAGTCGTGACCAAGCAGGACACGTGTGGTTCAATATGTGCTGACTGCAGAATTTCCCGGGGAGACCATGATGACTTGGTAGATGTTCGTTGACGTTCGTAGTCACTCCAGTGCCGCCTGGACAGATTGCAGTGATCAGTACACGACAAAGATTAGCCGCCGACTGCGCTCGATGCTGGTCTGGTAGCTCCTTTTATAGGCTGCGATGATCCGGTAGACGAGGCAGGCGCCACCTCGTGGTAGAAAGTTTTCGAAGAGAGTCGTGACCAAGCAGGACACGTGTGGTTCAATATGTGCTGACTGCAGAATTTCCCGGGGAGACCATGATGACTTGGTAGATGTTCGTTGACGTTCGTAGTCACTCCAGTGCCGCCTGGACAGATTGCAGTGATCAGTACACGACAAAGATTAGCCGCCGACTAATAATAATAATAATAATAATAATAATAATAATCAATCAATCAATCAATCAATCAATATTTATTTGGTGCCCAGGAACGACCTGACGGTCTTGGTGCTGGCGCACCCCAACTACAAAATAAAACACAAAATATTACACAAGATACGTAATACAAGAAGCGAAACATTTAAATACACACAGGAAAGGGAAGACTTCAATGCATAGCACAAATTGGCAACGCACAGGAGCTCGCGCAACGCGCAGTCGTACATCGCCCAAAGTGGATGGCAGGCATCGAATGAGAAATTAAGAGGAAAAGACTAAGGTTGAACACATTCAAATAGGAATGACTACGAAGATGAACAGTGAATTCCGATCGTAGACACTGCGACGATTAAGCAAAAAAAAAAAAAAAATTGGGAACAAACGTTGATCAAACACTTTGATCAAAAACTGGATTGACGACGCCACGATGCGGAAGCTTAGAACAAGCAAGAGAATATAATATAAAGTCTATGATTTGTGAGGTCAGCTCACATCGAACTAGAACAATGTTCGAAGCGAGAGGTGAAACGCCTGAAAGCAGGAGTCAAAAATATCTAATTTCTTCGTATGCACGTTGTACAGTTCTGACGACCTAACGAGGGGACATTGCTTTTTAAGGTTATTGGTCGTATAGAAAGGTGATCTGAGTCTTGCATTCACATGTGGAATTCTCAAATAATAATAATAATAATAATAATAATAATAATAATAATAATAATAATAATAATAATAATAATAATAATAATAATAATAATAATAATAATAATAATAATAATAATAATAATAATAATAATAATAATAATATTTATTCATGAGAAAAGAATTACCAAGTTCAGCTTCGGACCTGGTCAAAGCCGGCAAGGGCTTGTGGGACCAGATCCAGCAAGAGAAGAATCAAAGGGCGAGCTCGCATATTGACACACAGTATGTAAAAATAAAAGAAGAGAAGAAAATCACACACAAAATTGTCATTGCTCCCGCAGGACGAACAACGGAGTTAGCCGCGGGGCCAGCAGATCAGTCGGAGCACTAAATAAAAGAAACGGCACTCATCGGTGCGCACACACACACACGCACTCACTTGCACGTCCGTATTGAAGAAAGGCGAAGCAGAACGTCGGGAGGAACAGACCAAGACTGTAGTTACAATTAGTGTAGGGCACTAAAAAGAAAAAGAGCACTAACGAGAAAAAAAAAATCACTGGGCAAAACTCGCATAGGTCTTAGGGCCTCACGATGATGCAGATAAAACAACAATCTACTTCAGGACAAAATTGAGAAATGAAAAGGAAAATAATATCGCAAACAGAACAGTCAACGTTTCGCCGATATCATATAAAGCTCACAGTCACTGTCGCGATACGTCAGAAAAAGTTGTTTTTAGAGTTTTCTTTAATTTCTTGTTTGAGGTAATGGAAAACATTGAGTCTGGTAGATCATTGAACACTTTTGGCACATAAAAAGCGCGCGTACTTTCACCATATCGCGTTCTCACTCGTGGTATGTCGAAACGACAGGTGGCCCTAAGTTCACGCGACGAATCTGAAGTGACATTAAATTCGCTCTCCCAGAAGTGGCGCCAGATCACAGTTTGGAGAAAGAGGGAGTGGAATGAGGGCAGTTCAAGCGAACCAAACAAGTTATCGCTTGACGAAAATGTTGTGTCATACGTGACATTCTTGAGGATTGCGTTTAGAATTCGGTCAATTCTGGAATGCCAGAAGAGTGGACAGTTAAAAAGATTGTGATCCCGTACCTTAGTATACCGTAGGCCAGAGCGTGCACAACCTTTTTCCTGACGGAGAAAGGTAGAAATCTTTTTATGTTGTATAGCATACAAGACACTGATCTCAGCCGTCGACAAAGATGCGTCATATGAGTAGTCCAAGAAAGATCGCAATCAAAGTAAATGCCTAGGTATTTGATCGAACTAACATATTCTATAGGATCACAGTGAGTACACAAGCAACCGGAGTTGTGGAGAAATAGCGGATAGGTCGACCTTATATTCTTTAAGGGATTGCAGAAACATATAAGCTTTGTTTTAGAGGCATTAACTCGAAGCTTATTTACCAAAAACCAGTCCATGACGCTAATTACATCCAGTTGGAGCATTCCCACTGCACGCTGGTACACTAGATGGCGAGAAAGCAAAACAGTGTCATCAGCGTACTGAAACATTAGTGAATTGGTAATGGATGATGAAATGTCGTTCACAAATATGTTAAATAACAGTGGTGACAAAATCGAACCCTGAGGGACTCCAGATCTTAGGAGGGCCTTTGCACTATGGACATTGCCTACCGCTACAACCTGTGTGCGATTTGTAAGAAAACATTTTATCAGTGCGTGAAATGGGCCACGAAAGCCCAATCTATACAGCTTGTCTAGGAGGATGCCATGGTCTACTGTATCAAACGCTTTAGCGACATCGATAAAAAGTGCACACACATACAAGTTGTGTTCGAAAGAAGAGTGAAGGAAGTCTGAAAAGGTTTCGAGAAGATTGGTGGTACCACGACCAGCGACAAAACCGTATTGGTTTGGCGATATTACTGCGTGTTTCTCGAGAAAACTTGACATAACGACAAAAAGATGTTTCTCCAGAATCTGTGAAATACAGGACAGTATAGAGATAGGCCTATACGAGGAAATCTCGTTTGGTACACCACCCTTAAAAAGTGGAACTACCAGAGCTTGCTTTAAGTCGTTGTAGACAATGCCAGAATCCAGAATGTTATTTATCAGAACGAGAAGTACGTCCTTTAACGAGTCATAATTCCGGCATAGGTCACCGACTGTAATGCCATCCACACCGGCCGACCGGAAACGTTTAAACCCAAAAAGATAAGAACGCAAGTCTGGCTCCGTTAAAGGAGAGAGAAATGCAGATTCCGAGATTGACAAGGCTGCGGGCAATCGATCCCCAGCACAGTGAGATGCGACAACGCCTGCGCCTGCGAAGAAGCGATTGAACTTGTTCACAGTAAGAGTGAGATCAGTGCCGAAATGTTTAATTAGACTATCGGCTACGTTCGTTTTCAGGCAGCCACGAAATTCGTTGATGATGGACCAAGTTTTCCTGACATCAGAACCAGCGTCAGAGATCTTTTTAGCAAAGTAGGACCGCTTCGCTGAACGAATGAGAGCATTTACACGGTTCCTGTGGATCTTACAATCCAGCTTGAAATCGGCATTGTTGGGAGAACGCCGACTCTTTCTCCACAGTTGCTCTTTGAGTGCTATGGCCTCAAGTATTTCAGAAGTCACCCAGGGCAGTGTGAGCCTGCGTTTCTCGACATACACAACCTTCTTTGATTGGCCTCGAAATTTTTTTAAAACACTAGTAAAATTTGTATATAAATTTTCGTCGTTTACAGATGACAACAAAGCTGCCCAGTCATAACCGGTAATGAGCCGATCGAACATTTTCAAGTCAAGCTTCTCAAAGCGGCACCTTGCCTCAGTCACAGGAACTGCCTTATTAAAGATACATTGACAAGCCACAAAGTAGTGGTCAGCTAGTTTTTGAAGAATTACAGTGGACTGAATGGAAGCATCAGAAGCGCGGACATTAATATGGTCAAGTCATGCAGAAACAAGATTCCCAGTTAGCACTTCCTCTCGCGTTGGGCTTTGATTGGTGGATGTTATACCATGATCCGAAAGAAGAGATAAATATTTGCAGACGTGGGATTTGGAACCCTTAAGCGTGTCAATATTGATATCGCCTACTAACCATACATTCACTTCATTAGTTAGTCCCCCCAAGTGTTCTCTCAGCTCATCTAAGAAGCTATTACAGTTTGAGGAAGGAGGTCTGTAAACTGCTAGCAATGATATTTCATGGCTGAAGTTAGAAATCTTAAGAGCCAGACTTTCTGAGTGCTTAAACGAGACATCAATTTTAGTTACTGACCACGAGTCCCTGACAAAGACACCGATCCCACCTCCTCTAGTATTGTCGCGAGTGTAAAAGAAGCTATGAAACCCTGGTATTGTGAATTGTGGTAGCCAGTCAACGCTTACATTTATCTCGGTCAAAATGAATGCATCAACATGGTCGCAGATTTTAGTACTAATTACCTTGAATTCGTCCCAGTATTTACAAATGCTACGAATGTTAACGTGCACAACTGCGAAACGATCTGTAGAAGACGAAGCAAACGTGTCACTAAACGAAGTAAAGTCGGCATACTGGGAAAAACTTGTCATGACGGTTAAGTGATAAGATCGAGATCACGTTTTCGAGAGATTCTCACGGGAGGGGCGCCCTCTTCTTTTCGAGCGAAAATTCTCCCGTTCTTTACCCAGACGAATTTATATCCACGTTCCCTTCCGCGCGAGCGAGCGAGCCAGAAAAGTTTCCTGTTAGATGGTGTGAGGTTCTCATTGAAATATACTTTGCCCGGTGTGCCCTCGCTGGCCAAGAGCCTAAGTTTGCCACGTGCCTGCATCCATCGGTCTTTGATGGAAACTGATGCGAATTTCACCAGAATGGTTGGATTCTGATCTCGCTTCGCTGGTATCCTCTGTGTCGACAGGACATCAGATGGTAGGTGTCCTTTGAGACCAAGCTTGTCTGCAAGCCCCACTAAAATAGGAGCAAGTGCCTCACCAGTAGCAACTTGCAGTCCCTGAATTTCCATAGTGGAAAGGCGGCTGTGTTGCTAAGTCTCATTTATCTCTGATTGCAAGGCTTGGATAGTGTTGGCCTGCTCAGACACCGTGACCCGCAGAGCTTCCATCTCAGAGTGAATACCTTTAATTTCGTTTTCGTGCACTGATGTTGCTTCTAAAAGGCTATCATACTTCTGCGCTAAGAAGGCGATTGAAGTCTGCACTTCTTCAACAGATGCCTTCATCGGCTCTATTGAGGGCTTCAAAAGAAGTAGCTCATTCACCTTCCCTGGAAGCTCCATTAGTAAATCCACGCTAGACTTCAGGGAAGCAGAGAGTCTAATTTTCTATTGATTTCGAAGATTTGTCCCGTGAGCGTGGGGGAATCGCTCTGGGAGATCACGTCACTACTCTCGTTGGCTCCGTCCGGAGTGGAGTTGTTGCCTTTCGATCGACAAGCTCTACATCGCCATTTTTCTTTTTTCTCGAGATTCATGGTGGCAAAGGTCGAATCGGCGATGCCGGAACATACCTTTCCGAGATGGTAGTTTTGAGCGCAAGTTGAGCACGTCATGAGGCGACCGTCAGGCGAGATGTGCTTTAGACACGCGCCGCAAGTTAGGGACGTGGCCGCGGATCGCAGTGGACACAAGGCGCGGAGGATAAGAAACGCGAGCAGTAGTAGGCAGGCTAGGCAAACCAAGCACTGAACCGACACCAGCTTGACGCAGGCCAGAAGAAGCTCAGTAGTGTAGGGGCGACCAGTTGCCGGGCTACAATGAACGGAGGTCGCTGGGTGACTGATCTCCAACGTAGTATAGCCCGGGGCTGGGGTTGAAATGATCACGGGCCGCAGGCCAATACGAGGACGAACCTCTGACACAGGTGGGACGTTTAGTGGTGTCGGCAACAGCACCCGTGAGAGGCCACGGGTAGATGACTCGAGGGTGGCTGAGGTCGATGGGCGGCGATCGCAACTGTGCGGGGCTCCTATGCTCCAGGGCCCAGCGCAATGGCAGGGGTGGGTTAGGCCTCGTTGCAGTGAACAGGTAGATGATCTAAAGGTCCTGCTCCGCGGTGCGGTGGTCGGGGCCAGACCCCATGCTCAACGACCTGAGCTTCTTTAGGGCCGTCTTCGCGTAGCTCAGAGATGGCGACGTCTAAGATGACAATATGTACAGATCGAAAATCGGAGAGCACACCGATGGAACATCTCCCGCTCTCCTCGTCGTCGTCGTCGTATAATAATAATAATAATAATAATAATAATAATAATAATAATAATAATAATAATAATAATAATAATAATAATAATAATAATAATAATAATAATAATAATAATAATAATAATAATAATAATAATAATAATAATAATAATAATAATAATAATTGTTGTGTTCGTGCCGACAACAGCTACACCACCGAATAATAACTGGGTTTTATTCGGTGACGGCCATCAGCGACCGCTTGTACTGCTGCCGCTCGAAAGTGCCTCCACGCGCACACTGCTCGTGCACGCGCGTCGTGCTCGTCATCGTCGTCGGTGCGCCAGTTCAGTCACGATCGATTATGACACTTCTCACCCCTTTAGAGACAGTCACCATATCGTTCAGGCAGCCGCCTGAGTCGTACAGGTCTGGATGATGTTCCGTCGGGTTGTGTGCTAGAGACTTGTACTGGCGTATTGTGCTCGACGTTTTCTTTTGGTGGTTCACCGTTGATTGGAATCGTCCACTGCGGCGCTGGTCCTTGAGCTGACTTTGTACTCGTGTCCTCTAGACACGCTCCCACAACCGGCTGGTTTGATTGTTGGTTAGCTCGGTTGCTGATGTGGTCCTCATGGCGCCGAACTGTCCCTCGCTTGGTAGCGACTAGCCAGGATCGAGATCCCATCCTCTTTGCGACAGTGCCCGGCATCCAGTGTCCCGACTGTGTGAAATCTTTCACAAATACGTTTTGGCCGACAGAAATGTTCCTGGGGGAACAAGACTGCTTAATAATTTCTGTGGTTTTCTTCCCTTGGTCGGTTTGGATGCGACTCAGCCGAGTAATTGCAGTTGACAATTGTCGTCCAAACATCAGCATGGCTGGCGTGTTTGTTGACGGATGGTACGGAGCACTGGTGATGTGCTTGATTGCGTTGTTCTTAAAGAACGCTTCCGTTTCTTGTGACACGAACGATGTTCCGTTATCCGTAACTACCTTTTCTGGTAGTCCAAATGTTGCAAACAAGCTCCTAAACTCCTCGATGACTGAGCTAGATGGAATATTTTTCATTTGTCGCACCTCCAGCCACTTGCTGTAAGCATCCACAACAATTAGAAACATTTTTCCTTCCAGTGGACCGGCAAAATTGGCGTGAATTGTTTCCCATGGTTGCGATGCTCGGTGTCAATCTGGAGCGGTTACTTGTGGCGGAGAGCGCTGGTGCTCCTGACATGTAAGGCACGATCTTGCCTTTTGCTCAATGTCCCTATCTATGCCGGGCCACCACACATATCCACGCGCGGCGCTCTTCATGGTCACCACACCTCGGTGGCCATCTAGCAGCAAATCCAATACTTGCGCTCGGCTTGCTGTAGGAGCTATAACCCTTGAACCGCGAGTGAGAGAGCGGTTGACGGTCGACAGCTCATTCGCGATACTCTTGTATGGACGATAGTCCTCGCCCTTCAAACTTTGTAGGCGTCCTTCTTGAACAGCCTTGTACACGTGGGTCAAAATCTTGTCTTGTCCTGTCATTTCTGCAATCTGCTCTGGTGAAAGTTGAGGAATTGGAGAAAGTGCCAACATCAGCACGTCTCCCGGCAGGCAGGGTTCGTCTACATTACCTGGCAGAGGGAGTCTGCTAAGTGCATCCGCGTTCTGGTGACGCGACCCTCGCCTGTATACCAGACTGTAATCGTAGGCACTCAGTTTGACGCACCATCTCGTCATACGTGGAGATAGTACCTGTGGAATGGGTTTTGTCGACCCGAGGATTCCCAGAAGCGGTTGGTGGTCTGTATAAATTGTGACATGCCGCCCAGCAATGTACTCGTGAAAGTGTTGCACGGCGTACACAATGGCCAACTCTTCCTTATCGAGCTGGGAATAATTCTTTTCTGCAGCTCCCAATGTTCTTGACGCAAAGGCAACTGGGGCTTCACGTTTCAAGTAATCTTCCTGTGCAAGTACCGCTCCCACACCATACGGCGATGCGTCACACGAGAGCAGCAACGGTTTGTTTTTATCGTAGTGCGCCAAAACTGTAGACTCCTTGACCAGCCGCTTTAGTTTCCGGAAAGCCTCCTGGTGCTTGCCTTTCCATTCCTAAGAAACATTTTTCTGTAGAAGTTCATAGAGATCAGCTGCAGTTGTAGCTCTATTCTTAAGGAAACGATCATAGAAAGCCAGCAAGCCCAGAAACGCTTGCAGTTCCGTTTTTCCCGTCGGCTCTGGTGCGTCCAAGATGGCCTGCACTTTTTCATCCGTAGTATGTACTCCCGCGGCGTCAATCTTGTGCCCAAGGAACTTGGCTTCGCTCACTGCGAAGTGACATTTTTCTCTCTTGAGCCGCAGACCTGCGTTTTCCAGTTGCGACAGTACTTGGTCTAGACGCGCTGCATGTTCTTTGCTGTTTTGTCCACTGACGATAATATCGTCCAAGTAGACGCTTATTCCCGGTATGCCAGCTAACGTCGTTTCCATGGTACGCTGGAAGATAGCTGGCGCTGCTGATATTCCGAAAGGCAAGCGTTTTACTTTGTACAAGCCTTTTATGGTATTGATGGTCAGAACCGCCGCGGCGGCTTCGGACACTTTCAACGGCTGGTAGGCTTGGCACATGTCCAACGTCGAGAATACGGTCCCTCCTCTTAGGTTCGCTAGGACTTCTCCTGTAGTTGGTAGCGGGTAGGATGCCTTTTTTGAAGCGGCATTGACTGTACTTCTGTAATCGCCACAGAGTCTGATTTCACCACTCTTTTTACGGACAAGGACAAGAGGAGTGGCCCAGTCTGAATGCTGTACTGGTTCGATTATTCCTTGTCCTTCCAGTCGGGAGAGCTCCTGGGTGACTGCTGGTCGCAGTGCAAGAGGCACGGGGCGAGCCTTGCAGAACTTGGGGGTCGCTCCTTCTTCCAATTCCAACTGCACCAGGGGTCCAGCGTATCCCGAAATGTCCTCCTGGAATACCGCGGAATGGCGTTGCAAAACCGCCTCTACTTGTGGTGGCGTGTTCTGCTGTTGCAATTGGTTTATTCCCCGTACTCTGATGTGGAGAGCTTGGAACCAATCGCGCCCCAAGTGGTTGCAGCCGGATCCCTTCATTACCAGAAGCGGTAGCACATAGTCCTTCGACTTGAATCTGACGGCAGCTTGGAAACGTCCAAGGAGCTTCAGTCCTTCTCCGCTCCAAGTGTGCAATTCTGTGTCGTCGTGCGTAAGCTTCGGTGGATTCCGGGGCCATGTGTTGCGGAAGGTTTCCTCGCTGATCAATGAGCAGGCAGCACCCGAATCCACTTCGAATACGAGCGACTTGCCTTCAATTCGAAGTATAACCTGGAACTTGGGGACGTCTGCAGTGTTCGCCAGCTTGTTAAGCTCATAAAATGAGCATCCAGGGCTGGTTGCTGCCCCGCTCGTTTCCTCTGTAGCTGCTGTCATGTGGTTGGCTTTCTTGTGTGTCTTGCTTCCTTGTTGCTTTTTCTTAGCGATGCAAGCCTTTTCAATATGTCCGCGCTTGTTGCAGTACCTGCAGTCCGGGTTTTTGAAACGGCACTGCTGCGGATCATGTTGTCCTGTGCAGCGGTAGCAACGGCGTCCCTGCTGCGTCGAGGAATCCTTGTTTCTCTTTTCTGTTTTGTTGACTTGTGGCTCAACTTTGCTTTTGATTTCTTTCTGTTGCTTAGACGCGCTCTCAGCTCTGACTGCAATGTCCAAAGCTGCAGAAAATGTCAGATCTTGTTCTGCGAACAGGCTTTGCTGCAGTCGCTCGTCGCGTATGCCGCAGACAAATCTGTCGCGCAGCATGATGTCCAAGGCCAGTCTGGTGTCCTGCCGTGGCGTTGCTGGTGTCCCAGTAGTAGCCTCGGCACCGTAGGTCAGAGCTGCCGGTGGATGCTGCGATGACGTCGTTGCAACAGCTGTCGTTGAGGTAGTCGGTAGACTGAAGTTGCAATCTACTGCCAGTTGCTTCAGGGCCGCGACATAGTCATTTATCGACTCGTCGGCTAGCTGGTCCCTGCGCTGGAACTTGAACCGGCTGTAGAGCTCCGAGGCCTGAGGGTCAAAATGTGCTCCAAGGATGGACACAAGTTCCTCGAAGCTGACAGTGGCAGGCGTTCTAGGAGCTACCAAAGCTCGGATGATGTCGTAAGTCTCCGGGCCACAAAGCGTAAGCAGCAGTGCTCTCTTCTTTTCTACGTTGGTGATTGAATTTGCCACGAAGTAGAAACCTAAGCGTTCAATCCATGACGACCAGGACTTGCCTGTGAAGGCTTCAATGGTTCCTTGCGTCGGCATGGCTTGCGGTGGCTGTCCTAGGCTTCGTTGGCTCGTAGTCCCTCGTCGCCAGTGTTGTGTTCGTGCCGACAACAGCTACACCACCGAATAATAACTGGGTTTTATTCGGTGACGGCCATCAGCGACCGCTTGTACTGCTGCCGCTCGAAAGTGCCTCCACGCGCTCACTGCTCGTGCACGCGCGTCGTGCTCGTCATCGTCGTCGGTGCGCCAGTTCAATCACGATCGATTATGACAATAATAATAATAATAATAATAATAATAATAATAATAATAATAATAATAATAATAATAATAATAATAATAATAATAATAAATTTAATAATAATAATAAATTTGTATTCAAGAACATTCATACATACATGCAATAGTGCGGGGGCAATCAAAGCCAACAGTGACTTGTGTGACGCCGCCCAACCGAAAGTTCAGAAGAAAAAAAAAAAAAAAAAACAGAATGTCCGAGAACACACAGCTGAAGAAGAAGCGACACATCACAAAGCAGTTTTCAAAAACAGAAAGAAACAGTTACAAAAAATGCAAAATCTGATCACTACACTGTACAGAGCACTCGCGTACAAAATATACACTTAGGTAGTATTTCGGCCTGAAAGATAAAATTTCAACCTTTTTTTAAGCTGACTCAATGAGTTAGCCTGCCGAATTTCAGAAGGCAAACTATTAAAGATCTCAGGCACGTAGACCTCACGCGTATACTTGCCGTATCTGGTTCGGGCAAAAGGTATTTTAAAGGTCTCTTGGAAACGAACCGAACGAGGAGATGGGTTTTTGGTTTTGAAATTATCTGACCAGAAGTAACGTAGGACTACTGTTTGAATAAATAGTCTGCGGAGACATGGCAGTTGCAAATATTGAAACAAGTTAGTACCCTCGGGAATTTGTAGGCCATAAGACACACTTTTCAAAATATTATTCAAAATACAATCAATTTTGTCATGCCAATACCCCGAGCAGTTGCCAAAAACAGTAACACCATATCTTAGCACGCTGTATGCAAGCGCATGGGCGACAATTTTACGAACTGGAAAAGGCATAAGCGATTTTGTGTTATAAAGGAGGCAACAAGCACTCCTCAGTTTGGCAGCAATGCTAGTCAGCTGAGCATTCCATGATAGACCGCAGTCGAATATTACGCCAAGGTATTTTACATTATCGACATATACCAAAGGATCACATTGGCAAGATATACAACTTGAGCTATGTAAAAGAAAAGGAAAATCTAAATTCACATATTTGAGCGGGTTACGAAAACATATGAGTTTTGTCTTGTTTACATTAATGTCCATAAGGTGTCTTTGAAACCAGTCCATGACGGTAGTCGCGGCGCATTGCAGAGAGCAGGCAGCATCTTTGAAGTTAAGATGTTGAGTGACAATTACGGTATCATCCGCGTATTGATAAACCTTTGCCCCAGAAATATATGTAGAAATATCATTAACGTACAAATTAAATAGAAGTGGAGATAGAATTGAGCCCTGCGGAACACCTGCTCTCAACAACGTTCGCGGACTCTGCGACTCAGATATAATTACAAGTTGTGAGCGATTTGAAAGGTAGTTTGATAATAAGGAAAAAAAGGGACCACGAAATCCGAAGCTATACAGCTTTTTTAAAAGTATAGAATGGCTAACGGTGTCAAATGCCTTGGATACATCCAGAAAAAGGGCGCAGCTAACGAGGTTTCTTTCAAAACCGGAAAAAAGTAAATCTGAAAATTCTTCGAGTAATGGTTGTGTACCTTTCTCCTGAACAAAACCAAACTGACTGGGTGAGATAACATTATGTATGTCCAGAAATGATCTCATAACATGAAATACATGTTTTTCTAGAACTTGCGCTATAATCGGTAATACAGAAATTGGTCGGTAATTTTCTATTTTCTTCGTTGCGCCCCCTTTGCACAAAGGCCTTACTATAGCAGTTTTCAGTTCATCTGGAATAACGCCCCTGTAGATGAAACCATTCAGCATACAAAGAAGTACCTTCTTAATGATTTCATAATTTCTACAAAGGTCGGAAACTCGAATGCCGTCGATACCTGGTGATTTTGAGGATTTGAAGCTGTATAACAAAGAGGAAAGATCAGAATCGATCAAAGGTGGAAGAAACGCCGAGTGAGTTACAACATTGTCGAAAGTGATGGAGGAGTCTCGGGAGGTTCCTGAAAATATTGAAAAATGACTATTGAAAGCGTTTACGACCATTGCTAGATTAGTACCAAAATTAGTTTTTAAGGCATCATCAATTGAATTTTGAGAAGAGTTACCACGAAACTCGTTGATAAGATGCCAAGTTTTAGTCATGTCGGAACGCGAGTCCGTAAACTTTTTGTAAAAATATCTTCGCTTTGCTGAACGGATCATCGCGTTCACCATATTCCTGCAAGTTTTGAAGCTCGATTTAAGTAGAAGATTGTTCGGAGAGCGCCTATGCCGGGCCCACAAATCATTTTTTTCTTTTATAGCCGCCAGAATGTCGGCATTTAGCCAGTAATGATCAGGCCGGCGTCTTTTAACGTATATCACTTTTCTGGAAGAAAGATCAAAGTTTCTAAAAATGTTCACGAACTTATGATAGATGTCACTGGAACTGACTGACTGAAGAAAACCATTCCAGTCGTAGGAGGAGACAAGACAATCAAACTTTGCGGTGTCAAAAACAGATATTCGAGTGCCCGCTGAGGTGTGCTGCGGGGACGGTTTATCGTTGAACCAACGGCAAGCAACGAAGTAGTGATCAGCTAACTTGAGTGTAATAATTGCTGATTGGACCTTCTGCAAGTTTGTTCGGAGGTTAATGTGGTCTATGCACGAGACGACCAATCTTCCTGAGCGAATTTCTTCCCGTGTAGGTGCGTTTATCAAGGTGGAAAGTCCATTACCAGATAGAATGTTAAGGTAAGTGCATACTGATGACTTAGAAGATGTTAGAGTGTCTATATTGAAATCACCTACAAGGCATAACTCATTGAAAATAAAGTGCTGTCGAAGAGCAACATCTAGTTCATCCAAAAAGCCTAATAATAATAATTTTATTGTCTATAATAATAATAATAATAATAATAATAATAATAATAATAATAATAATAATAATAATAATTTTATTGTCAACGTTGTGGTGCAAATGTGTTTTCGGGCCCGTCAAAGCCTATGATGGCTTGTGGGACGGGGCCCTGCAAGTCGCCAAATGTGAGCTAACACAAAAGAACTGGAAATATATTCAACAAGAGGTACTATACACACACACACACACCAACTCAACTCAACTGCATTCAAGGCTGATTCAAAGCCTGCCTGGTCCCCCTCCCCCCCCTTCCCCCCCTCCAAAAAAAAGACTTTAAAATTGTTTACACTGCGTCCGACATATATGCGCGGAACCATGTCTTAACTTTCGTCTTGGAATCTTGGGAAAATACACAATCGGGTAGCTCATTAAAAGTGTCGGGAACGTAGTAGTCTTGCGTTTTCAACCCGTATCCCGTGAAACAGCGTGGTTTCTCAAATCTGATCGACTGCCTAAGAATACGAGATGATACATGTGGGATATTGTAGTTGTCCGTCCAAAAACACCGAAGAATTACTGTTTTTTGGTACAAAGAAAAAAAATTTGGCATCTCTAGATCGGTGAAGAGATTCGTGCTGTTTAAATAACCTGAATTGTACTCCACATTTTTTAAAAGACATTTCAAAACACTGTTTACCTTCTCGTGCCAGAGCTCTGCACTGTGCGCGAACACTGTCACACCGTACCTTAGCACACTGTACGCCAAGGCATGAACGAGGATTTTTCTAACGTGGAAAGGAACAAAAACTCTAATATTGTATAACAGACAAGCTACATTCCGTAAGACACGACATATGTAGGCTAACTGCTTGTTCCAGGACATGTCGCTTTCAAAAATAGTACCCATGTACTTCGTGCTGCCTACCCAGTGAACAGGAATAATAATAATAATAATAATAATAGTAATAATAATAATAATAATAATAATAATAATAATAATAATAATAATATTAATTTTAGGTGCCCCAAAACAACCACATCGGTCTTCCCCTTGGTGCACCAACACAAACAATAAAACAAGCAAACAAATAAAAAATCCTAAACACACATAAAGTTAAGAGACAAACGTAAGATTATCCAAATGCCGACGGTACATTGTAACAGCTGCAGATATATCAAGGTGGGGTGGAGCGATGGCGTAATATAATGAGTGAATTCGAGAGAGAGGTGAGGCATTGCACAGTGAGTGAAC
This sequence comes from Ixodes persulcatus, assembly GCA_013358835.2. Classification (NCBI taxonomy): domain Eukaryota; kingdom Metazoa; phylum Arthropoda; class Arachnida; order Ixodida; family Ixodidae; genus Ixodes; species Ixodes persulcatus. The sequence continues at coordinate 203,870 of JABSTQ010010974.1, read as the reverse complement.
ACAGAAGCAAACAAAATGTCTGGTTAGACGTGAAGGAATATGAAAGTTCACCCTTCCAAGGAGTTGTGGAGAATCAAATGCACTATTAGCAACCTTGTGCAGAAACACAAAGTCTCGAACAGATCTCCTGGCAGACAGAAGTGAAAGTGAAAACATTTGAAGTATATGCTCATAATTATACTAAAAGCGCCTCTCAAAGTATCTATCGTGAACAATTCGGGTAACTTTTTTCTGAACATTTTCGATTGTTGAAGCCTGTGTCTTAGATATCGAGTTCCATATAACAGAAGCAAACTCGAGTCGTGACCTCACTAGGGAATTACAAAGGTGGATCAATGAAAGGGGTTGTTTAAAATTACGCGTCAAGCGAGATATTATTCCTAGTACTTTATAAGCATTTCCGACGGGTAAAGACAGATGATTTTTGAAAGTTAAAACAGAGTCAACAGAAACGCCAAGATCCTTTACGAGAGGTACACGTTGTATTGGCGATCTCTCAAGATAATAAGTAAAGTCAACAACAGCATGCCGTCGGCACATGGAAAGCACTTTTGTTTTTGCGGGGTTAAGCAACAATTGATTTTTTACACCATTGTAGAATGTTGGACACGTCATTTTGTAAGATATCGCAATATTGAAGTCTACGAATGCTTTTGAACAACTTAATGTCATCAGCGAAAAGTAAAAGCTCAGACGTATCTACGGAAGACGCAATATCATTTATAAAAATCAGGAACAACAAAGGGCCCAGGACTGATCCCTGAGGAACACCGGAAGTTGTAAAAAAGAGTTCGGAGAAACTGTCTTTAACGCGAACAGTGTTAGAGCGCAACGAAAGAGAGCTGTCAAACTATTCACACAGCTCATGACACACTCCATATGAAAACAGCTTGCGCAATAGTAACGGATCACTGACTTTGTCAAACGCTTTAGTCATTTCGAAGTATGTTGAATCAACCTGTCCTCCATTTATAATAATTGGCGCAGAAAATTCTTAAAGCGAACACAAATTAGTCTCGACAGACCGACCACTCATGAAACCATGCTGTAAAGGGGTTATATTTTGGCGGAAATAAAAGATCATTCGCGTACGAATGACAAGCTCGAAAACCTTTCAGAAACCACAAAGCAAGGAAATTGGGCGATAATTTGAAACAAGAGATGCATCACCGCTCTTTAAAATCGGCACAATCACCGATTTCTTTCAAAGTGACGGAAAGGTACTAGAACTGAGTGAAAGATTAAATATATGTTTCAGAATCGGAATGAACAGTTCACTGCAATCTCTGATAATAAAACTGGGTACGTCATCGGCACCACTCGAGAACTTAGGTTTCAGCTTTCTAATCGCTTCAACGATTTCACCGGAATCGACACGCACGAAGCATAAATAGTCATGACAGTATCTCAGTTCGTCGCCACGTTCAAAAGTTTTCTGGCAGACAGTAAAACATTTGCTAAAATAACCAGCGAAAATACATGCAGCATCGGCAGGTGAAAACTGATAACTAGGTGCATTATCTGTCGCAACACGCAAACAGATGCTACGACCGGTCTCACGCGTGTGCTATTTCACAAATTTCCAAAATGTTTTAGGTTGACGGTTCAAGCTGTTTTCGATACTATCCTGGTGTAGACGCTTACCAAGCTTAAATAGTTCTTTTTTACTAGGGAACGGAATTTGCTGATTTTCGCATACCAACGAAAAGAACCGGACTGGTTAAAAAGTCGCTGAAAATGATATTTTTTCCGTAACTTAAAATAAAACCAAGTAGGAAATATCGACGGCGTATTGCAGCATTTAGGAACACGTCTGCCAATAGCACTGTTTACAACTGACGTAAGCGTCTCGGTAGCATCATCAACATTAGACATAAAAGAACACTATCCCAGTCAAAATCTTCAATATGTCTATAGAGACTCAAATAATCACATCTATGAAAATAGTAATTTAATGATTTGCACGATGCAGGCGTCTTGTATGGTAGAGAAGTCGACAATAAAATGTGGATGGAAACCATCGATCTGTACAGAGGGAATTAGGGCCTGATTTAAACTCAAGATAGGCATATTAGAAAGAGCGAGATCCAGAACGTTTCCAACCTTGTTTCTAATCGTATTGTGCTGTTTAAGACCGCAAAAGTTTATAAAAGATAACAAAGAATTTGCCTTGATAGACGTTATAGTGTTACTGTTCACAGTTTGCCTTGACCAACCCACACCAGGTAGATTAAAATCTCGGAAAACGAAAAATAATACCTAAAGTATAATTCATTTTTGGCAAAGATGACTTGGTGAAAACGTAAGACACAAAAGCGAGATGCACAGTGTTACGGTCGAGTCAACAATAAAGAGCGTCACCACCTCAGCAAGGCTCAGTCGCGGGTGGGGCCTCACTTTCATTGGCTGGCGTAAGCGATCATAAGACCATAGCTAGGATCAATGGCGTTACTGTTAGAACCTTTATCTTACTCTAATTAAAGAGGAAGGAGATATCAACGAGAACAAACTGTGGTTGCATTGGCGTCGGGAAGTCGCGATGAGATCTTTGGTTCATTAAGGACTACGCTGGGATTTTCCAGCCCAAAGCATATTCTACGATATTGTCGGGCATGACCGACGTATTTTGTCTATAATGATTAGACGTAAGTTTTAGTTTAGAGTGTAATAACAATATTAAAAAAAATTCATGCACCTTGCTTTCTTATTAAAAAGGAAGGCGCCCACTTTATCATTCAAATAGAACGTTCAATGTTCAGTGGTGGGTTGATACAATTCAAATAAAAAAAAAGTTGTTTTTCTAAAGAAAACTACACGTAAATTAGCAACGGATATGGCTAAGCGCCTTGAATGACGACCAAATAAAACACCCAGGAGCAACAAAATATCTTTCGCATAGAATAGAGGTCAATTTCTTGTAAATGACCCGAAAATTGTTTTTGTTTGTAAAAAAAAAAGAACAAAAAAATGTGTCATTTCAAAATTAAAAAAAGAAGCCCAAATATTTTCCTCGGAAAACTGAACACACAATGTTTTCCCCTGAACTCTGCAGAGACGTGCGACGCGTGGTATAAACCTGTTCAGTGTTAATGAAACAAATTATTCACGCCTCGGCATCTACCACACAACGCCAGTGAGTGCACCTGCAATTGCCGGAAATCGTATGATGGCCGAAATTTCTTTTGCCGATCGGAGATCGCAGAGCTTTCGGCCCTCACTCTGAAAGTCGGCAAACGTAATCGAATTTCAAACATTTAAATTCATGTTTCAGTACGAATATCTACTCCTCACACACACACACTTTATTTTTCGTGAGCAGAATGGGAAGCTAAAACAATCTCAAGCTTTGTGGATTTACATACAGGACCAACGCTGGGCACCTGGCACGCCCCCGACAAATTCAGGACAGAAAATTAGCTTAGATCACACGCTGAAGTTTTGAAGCGCGAGCGAAAGCTGAGTTACTAATTTCTCACACGATCGAGTACAGACTGCCGAAGCGCCACTCTTATCTAATTAGGAAAGACACCTGGATCGTAATTAAAAGCTACCGACTGAGGATATTCCTAGAACGTTCCCTTTACCTAAAAATTCGTCGAGCTTTTGCTGCCTACTGCAGAACCACCACGGCGGCCAACACCGAAGGAAGGAAGATTATAAGAGCCCTTTGGTGGATGGTGTGGCAATAGAGAGTTTTGGGGAACCGTTGTTGCACATCCCAGATGGTATAATAGGCCATCCAGTACGCAATGAGCATGCGCTACCACAGGGGACTCTCATACGCGCGTTGTTCGTACCGGAGGGGGCCCCATTGTACCGTATTTGATGTGCAGAAACGATTCCCCCAAAACTCTCTACTCTGTAGCGCTC